>CAUYLG010021632.1:0-368720 GCA_963573385.1 Cacajao melanocephalus | reverse complement strand
TTCATCCTTTTTGCACTGGTTTCTTCCCATCTTTGCGGATTTATCCACCTGTCGTCTTTATAGTTGTTGACTTTCAGATTGGGTCTCTGAGTGGACGTCCAGTTTGTTGATGATGAAGTCATTTCTTTCTGTTTCTTAGTTTTCCTTCTAACATTCAGGCCCCTCTGCTGTAGGACTGCTGAGGTCCACTCCAGGCCCTGCTTACCTGGGGATCACCTGGAGCTGCTGTAGAACAGTAAGGGTTGCTGCCAGTTTCTTCTTCTGCTATCTTTGTCCCAGAAGGATACCCGCCAGATGTCAGTCTGAGCTTTCCTTTATGAGTCGACTTTTTGGATATAGGTGGGTCAGGGAGCTGCTTGAGGAGACAGTCTGTCCTTTATAGGAGCTCACGTGCTGAGCTGTGAGCTCCGTTGTTCATTCAGAGCTGCTGGGCAGGTACGTTTAAGTCTGCTGCAGCAGAACTCATAACCCCTCCCCTCCTTTTTCCCCCAGGTGCTCTGTCCCGATGATTTAGGGCTTTGTTTATGAGTTTCTGTTGTCCTGCTGCCTTTTTTCAGGGCTGCCCTACCCTGCCAGGAGGAAGCCTAGTCACTGTCTGCCTTCAGAGGCTTTGCTGAGCAGCTGTGGACTCCATGCAGCTGCTGTGTGAACTTCCCTGCAGTCCTGTTTATATGGATATAGTTAGAACTGCCTCAGCAATGGCAGCCCTCCTCTATAATGGTGGACTCTCTCTGTAGTGGTGGGCTGCCTAGGCAATGGCAGGCTGCCTAAGCAATGGCGAACTACCTCCATAGTGGTGGACTGCCTTGTTAATGGCAGATGCCCCTCCCCCACAGAGCTGGACCGTTCCAGGTTCAGCTGTGCTTGCTGTGAACCTCTCTATCCAGAGCATTTCAGATTGCTGTTTTTTTGTGGGGGTGAGACCAGCCGAGCCAGATCACCTGGCTCCCTGCCTCAGAGCAAACTCTCGACTGTCTCCCAGGTGTTCCAGTCGTCTGTTGAAAAGGCACCGGGATCTGTGTGATTTCCTGTGCAGCAACCCACTGTACCTGCACCAGGTGAAACAGCCGTGCTGAGATTCATGGTGCCGTTTTTGCCCAGGACTCTCCTGGCCTGGCTCCCTGTTTCAGTCCCCTTTTCTATCAGTTGAATGGGCTCCTCTGTCTTCCCGTAGCTCTAATCGCCAGCGAAAACAGTGCCTGTGGAGAACCGCCATGCTGGGGTGCAGGCCAAGACAGCCACACAGGCCAAAACAGCTGTGCTGGGGCGCCAGCCACAATAGCCATGCAGCCTGAAACAGCCGCGCTGGTGACCCTTCGGCCTCCTCTGCCTGGGAATCTCCTGGTCTGTGGGCAATAAAAATCCATCTGGAAATGCATTGTCCACTCACCCTCTGCACTTTTGCTGGGAGCTGCAATCCTGAGCTGCTCCTAAATGGCCATCTTGGATCTGTTCCCGATCATATGTTTTTTGTCCTTTACTTTGTTAATGTGGTATATCACATTTATTGATTTACCTAAATTGAATCATCCTTGCATCTCCAGAATAAATCTTACTTCATGATGGTGAGTGATTCTTGTAATGTGCTGTTGGATTTGGGTTTGCTAGTATTTTGTTGAGGCTTTTGTGGCTATGTTCAACAAGAATATTGGCCTCTAATTTTCTTCTCTGACAGTTCACTTGACTAGCTTTGGTTTCAAGGTAATTCTACCTCAGAAAACGAGTTTGGAAGTATTCCTACTCTCCAATTTATGGATGAATTGGGGAAGGGTTGATATTAGTTCTTTAGGTGATAGTAAAATTCAAGCATAAAGCCATCAGAACTTGTGCTTTTCTTTTGATGGGTATATTTTTCTTACTTGTTTAATCTACTTGTTGTGTTATTCAGATTTTTAAAATTTCTTTGTGATTCAGCTTTGGTACATTGTATCTTATTAGGAATTTACTCATTTATTCTAGGTTATTCAATTTGTTGGAATATCATTACTCATAGTAGTCCCTTATGATCCTTTACTTCTCTGGTATCAGTTGCAGTGCTTCTTATTTCAGTGCTGCTTTTATTTATTTGTGCCTTCTTTTTTTCTTAGTGTAACTAAAGATTTCTCAGTGCTGCTTATCACTTCACAGAAACCTCTTTGTTTTGTTCATCTTTTCTGTTGTTTATTTAGCCTGTACTCTAATTTTTGTTATTTCTTTTCTTCTGCTTATTTGGGGCTTTGTTTGTCTTTCTTTTTCTAATTCTTTGAAAAATAATGTCAGGTTGTTTATTTCAGATCTTTCTTTTTTTAAAATGTAGGAATCTATCACTATAAAATATCCTCTTAGAACTGCTTTTGGTGCATCTCATAGGTTTTAGTATATTGTGTTTCCATTTCTGTTTGTGTCAATATATTTTTAATTATCCCTTTTAGGGAGAGTTTCTTCAATAAATAATGTTGGGAAAACTGGATATTCACATGCAGAAGAACGAAATTTGACTCTTACATCATGGAGACAAATAAACTCAAAATACATTAAAAATTTAAATGCAAGAAATTTTAAAGTTACTAAAGAAAATATAGAGTAAAAACTTCTTGACATTGATCTAGGCAATGATATTTTTTATATGGCTCCAAAAGGACAGGCAACAAAAGCAAAAATAGCCAATCAGTTCTGGAAACCATCATTCTCAGCAAACTGTCACAAGAACAGAAAATCAAACACCACATGTTCTCACTCATAGGTGGGTGTTGAACAATGACAACACATAGACACAGGGAGGGAAGCATCACACACTGGGGTCTGTTGGTGGGGGATGGGGAGGGACAGTGGGGGGTGGGGATGTTGGGGAGGGATAACATGGGGAGATGCCAGATATAGGTGATGGGGGGTGGGAGGCAGCAAACCAATATGCCATGTATGTACCAATGCAACAATCCTGCATGAACTGCACATATACCCCAGATCCTAAAGTACAATTAAAAAATAAAAAAATAAAATAAAATAAAAACTTCTGCACAGCAAAGGAAACAATAAACAGAGTAAAGAACTACATTTTTGAAGAATGTGCCACAGATTGGAAGAAAATATTTGTAAGCCATACATCTAATAAAAGGTTAATATCTAAAAGATATAAGGAACTCAAACAACTTAATACCAAGAAAACTAACTAACACATGGGCAAAGAACCTGAATAGGCATTTCTCAAGAGTGCATACAAAACAGGTATATAAAAAGATGTTCAATATCACTAATCATCAGGAAAATGCAAACTAAAGCCACAATGTGATGTTATCTTACCTCAGTAACAATGGTTTTTTAGCAAAAATACAAAAGATAACAAGTGTTAGTGAGAATGTAGTGATAAGTGAACACTTGTACACAGTTGGTAGGAATGTAAGTTAGTAAAGCCATTAATAGAAACTGTATGGAGGTTCCTCAAAAATTAAAAATAGAACTACTATATGATTCAGCTATCCCACTTCTATGTATATATTCAAAGAAAATGAAATCAGTATATCAAAGAGAAAGCTTTTGATAAAGTCCAACATCTCTTCATAACGGTAATGCTCAAGAAACTAGGCATCAAAGGAACATACCTCAAAATAATATGAGCCATCTATGACAAACCCACAGCCCACATCATACTGAATGGGAAAAACCTGGAAGCATTTTTCTTAAAAACAGGAATAAGACAATGGTATCCACTCTCATCACTCCTATTCAAAATAGTTTTGAAAAGTCCTTGCTGGTGCAAACAGGCAAGATAAAGAAATAAAGCGCATCCAAATAGGAAGAGAAGAAAAACCATCTATCTTTACTGACAATATTATTCTACACATAGAAAATCCTGAGGACTCTGCCAAAAGTCTCCTGGAACTGATGAATGATTTCAGTAAAGTTTCAGGATACAAAATCAATATACAATAATTATTAGTATTTCTATACACCAATAATATCCAAGCTGAAAGCCAAAGCAAGAAAGTAACTCCATTTACAGCAGCTGTGAAAACAAAATAAAGTATCTCAGATTACATCTAACCCGGGAGGCGAAAGATCTCTACAAGAACAGCTACAAAACTGTTGAAAGAAATCAGACATGACAAAAACAAATGGGAAAACATTGCATGCTCATGGATTGGAAGAATCAATATCATTAAAATGGCCATACTGCCCCAAACAATCTACATATTCAAAGTTATTCTTATCAAGCTACCAACATCATTGTTCACAGAGTTAGAAAAATATACTCTAATATTCCTATTGAAACCACAAAGAACCAGAATAGCAAAGTGATCCCTAAGGAAAAAGGACAAAGCTAGATGCATTGCATTACTTTACTTCAAACTATACTGTAAGGCTGTGGTAACCATAACAGCACTATACTCGTACAAAAACAGACATATAGACCAATGGAACAGAACAGAGAACCCAGAAATAAAGCTATACATCTATAACCATCTTATCTTTGACAAAGTTAACAAAAGAAAGCAATGGGGAAAGGACTCCCTATTCAATAAACGTTTCTGGAATAGCTGGCTATCCATACACAGAAGAATGAAACTGGACCCCTACCTTCCCTCATATACAAAAATTAACTCAAGATGAATTAAAGCCTTAAATGTAAGACCTCAAACTGTAAGAATCCTTGAAGAAAACCTAGGAAACACCATTCTGGACATCAGCCTTGGGAAAGAATTTATGACCACTTCCTCAAAAATAATTGCAACAAAAACAAAAATTGTGAATTGGGACTGAACTAAACTAAAGAACTCTGCACAGCAAATAACTATTCACAGAGTAAACAGACAACCTACAGAATGGGAGAAAATAATTGCAAATGATGCAACCAACAAAGGTCTAATATCCAGAATCTAAAAGGGATTTAAACAATTTAACAAATAAAAACCAAATGGACAAAAGAAATGAACAATCACTTTGCAAAAGAAGACATACAAGCAGCCAATAAACATGAAAATAATTATCAACATCACTAATCATCAGAGAGATGCAAATCAAAACCACAATGAGATACCATCTTGCACCAGTCAGAAAGACTATTATTTTTTTTTCCTTTTTTTTTTTTTATTGTACTTTAGGTTCTGGGGTATATGTGCAGATCATGCAGGATTGTTGCATAGGTACACACATGGCAATGTGGTTTGCTGCCTCCATCCCCCCGTCACCTATATCTGGCATTTCTCCCCATGTTATCCCTCCCTGACTTCCCCACCGTCCTGCTGTCCCTCCCTTAGGTCCCCACTACAGACCCCAGTGTATGATGCTCCCCTGCCTGTGTCCATGTGTTCTCATTGTTCAACACCCACCTATGAGTGAGAACATGTGGTGTTGATTTTCTGTTCTTGTGTCAGTTTGCTGAGAATGATGGTTTCCATATTCATCCATGTCCCTACAAAGGACAGGAACTCATCGTTTTTTATGGCTGCATGGTATTCCATGGTATATATGTGCCATATTTTCCTTTTCCAGTCTATCGTCAATAGGCATTTGGGTTGGATCCAGGTCTTTGCTATTGTAAACAGTGCCACAATGAATATATGTGTGCATGTAAGAAAGACTATTATTAAAAAGTCAAAAAATAATAGTTGCCAAGACCAGAGGTAAAAGAGATCACTCATCTACTGTATTCTCTTTTACATGAAGGAATGTAAATTAGTTAAGCCACTGTAAAAAGCAGTTTGGAGATTTCAGAAAGATCTTAAAACAGCACTACTGTTTGAGCCAGCAATCCTGTTACTAGATATATAGCTAAAAAAACAAATAAATCTTTTTACCCAAAAGACACTTCTTGTGTGTTCATCACAGCAGTATTCACAATTGCAAAGACATCAACTCAACTAAGGAACCAATCAATGGTGGATTGGATAAAGAAAATGTAGTACATTGACACCATGAAATGCTGTGCAGGCATAAATAGGAATGAAATCACATCCCTTGCAGCAACGTGAATGCAACTGAAGGCATTACCCTAAGTCAATTAACACAGGAACAGAAAACCAAATACCACATGTTCTCGCTTATAAGTGAGAGCTAAACACTGGGTACAAATGGACACAAAGGTGGCAACAATAGACACTGGGAACTACTAGAGGGGAGGAAAGAAGAAGGGTTGAAAATTAACTATTGGATATTATGCTTTGTACCTGGGTGACAGGATCAACATACACCAAACCTCAGCATCATATAAGATATGCAGGTGAACAAGCCCATACATGTATACCTGAATCTAAAGTAAAAGTTGAAATTATAAGGAAAAAGAAAGAAATCAGTATGGCAAAGATATATCTACACTCTCATGTTTATCGGAGCATTGTTCACAATAGCCAAGCTATGGAATCAACCCGTGTTCATCAACAGATGAATGGATAGACTGTGAAATTTTATATATATCACACACACACACATATTTACATATATATATACATATATATGTATATATATAAATATGTGTGTGTGTGTGTGTGTGTGTATATATATATATATATATGTATATCACAATGGAATACTATTTAGCCCTAAAGAAATAAGTGAATTCTATCATTTGCAACTACATGAATAAACCTGGAGGACATTATACTAGGTGAAATAAGGCAGATACAGAAAGACAAATATTACATGATTGTGTGTAGAACCTAAAATTTGAACTCATAGAAGCAGAAAATAAAATGATGATTATCAGAGCCATGATTGTCAGAGCCTTGGGGACTTGGAAGATATGGAGATGTTTGTCAAATTTCAGTTAGACAGGCTGGATACATTTTGGAGACGTAATGTGTAGCATGGTGACTCTAGTTAATAGGAATGCATCATATATAGGAAAATTAAGAGAGTAATTCTTAAATATTCTCAATACACACACAAAACAGATAAATATGTGAAGTGATGATATGTTAATTATTGTGATTTAATCACATCACAATGTATCAAAACATCACATTGTATGCTAAAAATATGTACAATGTTTATTTGCCAATTATACCTCATAAAGTTGAAGAAAAAGAAAATTCATGTGGGACGTGTTCACAACTGAAATGTAAATAGCCCTACAGGGGAGAGTAAATTGAATAATCTATCATTAACACCTGACATATACTGATATATCAAGTCCTGAAGTGAAGGAAAGTGAAATGGGATTCTGAGGGCAGAGAGAAAAGATTGGGCATCTCTGGTATTGTGCCTGAAAAAGGGCAGGTGGGGAGTTATAGGCTCCTGGAAAGAGCTTTGAACCATAGAAAAGAGTGACTATAAAGATTAGTGAATAAGAAATAATTATTAAGTCTCTATATTTCAGCCAAATAGAAGCCTGGTTATGTAAGCTGCTTTTTTTATTCTTTGTCAATTCTCTTTCTGCACATTTCTCATTATCTGTCTCTCTCATTTTATTGCTATTACATTTTTTTACTTTGGTAAGAAAGCATTAAAAATGCACTACTCCACTCTGTTTATGAAATGATTTTGCCACCACTCCTTAAACATCCACCAAAGTAATTGTTGCTAGTTGAATAAGCACTGATATTCTAAGACTAGAAATTCAATATAGGATTCATTTAAGTGTCTAAATGGCTTCTGGGTATCTTTTTTACTCATTACCTTAAGTTGTCTGGAAGCCTGATTTAAATATAAAACTGTTTTTTCTCTCCATGTGCATGGTTTAATGAACGAAAATGATTTGGTAAAATTAAGCCAGTATTTATTATATGGAGAAATCACCCATCATTTTTCCAGAGAGGACATATTCCTCACATCCCAGAACTCTTAAGCAAAAGTGTTTACATATTTTAGCATGACTCCTGGATACATATAGCAGACCTTTAATTACTGAAAAAGACATTCTGAGCTGACCAAGAACATATATGGATTTCCTGTATGTATCTCAGAAACAGTGCTTTTACTGTCATAATTGGCAAATATTAAATGACTGTTAAGTTGATCAAACACACAGTGAAATTGCTTATTGTTAGAGATAGTTTTATCACAAAAGAGCTATTCATATGAGTTAAGTAATTTCACATCACTCTGTTTACTAGTTAAAATATTTCTCTGTTCACTATTAAGAAAATATTTGGTGGAAATTAACGTATAAAGACAATTGTTTTAGAGGAGACCCATATGAATGAGATGTGTTCTTGTAAACATTTAAGCTACTATTTCCTTGAAAGAGCTCAGACTCAACATCTAAAGTGCATTGATGTTCCTCCACATAACATAACTATTGTTTCTTATCCTATATAATCTATCTTCCCAATTGCCTATGCCACCATTAGTTAATCATTACATTCTTTTTATTTAGTGGTCTAGCAAATTGATCACTACTGTCTATAAACCATACATACTTGGTATGTCTAGAATAAATGTGCTCAGGGTAACTGAAATCTACTCTTTAAGCTAATCATGCAAAAGTTCTGCTTAAAATCTGTTTGGTTCCTCCTTAGATCCTCTTTTTCTTAGCTAAAATTTCATTTTATTTCAAGAGTGAGTAGGAGTTCATTAAATATAACAGATTTTTCCTTTCCCCAGGAATTTTTTTTAACACAATTGACATACATGATTGACAGTTGATATAGAAAAATTAAAATTGTCTAAAGATGTTTTTAATAAATAGAAACACTGAAACCAAAGAAAAGAGAGTAAAGGTACCTATAGAGTGGTAAGTTTTGTATATTCTACTTAAAGCACTAAAAAATTGCTTCAAAATATACTGTGAAAAGTAAAGTGTGTATATTGCAACTCATAGAGCAACTATTACAAAAAATAACTATAGCAACAATTAACAACAGCAGTCAACACAGAACCTATATATGCAAAATGCAATGGATAAATGAAAATAGAATACTAAAAAATGTTCAAATGATGCAACAGAAAGGAGGAAAGCAATCAATGGGAAAAAGGCAAAGGAAACAGGAAAAGCAAACAATGAAATCCCATATAATGTAACTGTCCTAAGCACACCAAGTAAAAGACAGACGGTCAGAAATGAGTTTTAAAGTGAACCAATTCTATTCTGTCTATAGGGAACTAAATTCAAATATACACCAATATAGGCAAGTTAAAAAATAAAAATAAAAAAAAATACACCATGAAAATCATCAGTCTGAGTTCTTCATAGAAACAGAACCAATAGGATATATGTTCCAAGATCTATGGTTAGCAAGTTGTAGATCCAGGAGAGCCAGTGGTATAGTTCCAGTCCAAGTCCAAAGGCCTGAGAACCAGGAGAGCCATTGGTATAAGTTCTAGTCTGTGTCTGAGTTTGAAGGCAGAAAAAGAATAAAGTTCCCAGGCAAAGAAAGACAGAAAAAAGCCTCTTTATTCAACCTTTGCTCTAATCAGGCCTTCAGTGAATTGGAAGAGACTCACTCATATTGGTAAGGGCAATCTTCTTTGCTCAGTCAACTGATTCAAATGTATATCTCATCCAGAAACACCCTCACAGACACACACAAAATAATGTTTCACTGTGTATCTGGGCACCCCTTTGCCTAGTCTAGTTGACATGTAAAGTTAAGCATCAGAAGTCCATCCTCCAACTTGACATCCATATTCATTGCCCTCTCCAAATGAAAAACACTAACAAGAATATAATACCACCTACCATGATGCAAACATGTTGACTAGAACTGAAAATGCACTAACACCTTTATCAAAAAACAAAGAGCTTGAGTGATATTTACTATTCTTCTAGATATGCTGTAACTTAGATACTATGATATAAAATAAGCAATACTTAATACTATTATGTAAAGTCCATTCACATTCTATGTTACATGATAAGAGAATGAGAGATAGGAGAAACAAAGATATTTGATATATATGCAAACACATATTCATAACAAAATAAGGAGGAATATTCGTTTCAGTTGCATTCTTCATTTCTGCAATTAGTTATATCCTATAAGTGGTATTCATAATTATCTTCTTTCACTATCCATTCTGTATTCTTTTTGCTTTCAGCACGCATCTGAGCTGATCATGGTATTTACCAAGTGAAACGATGCAAAAGTTTGTTCTTGAAGGATCTGGGCCATGCATGGTCCTGCTGGATTGGGTTGTTGTCATTTTCCAATGACCCTAATAACAGGACATGGTAGTGCAAAGAAACTGCCTAAGGGAGATCCTATATTCCAAACATAGTCTTCCTTACCTCCATTGTGGAGTGGTAGTCCAATTTTCACTCGGTAATCAGGAATAATCACCCCAGTCAACATAGTAACTCCTTTCTTTGCCTGTTGAATAAGAGGCATAAACAGTTCAAAGTGGCTAAGTAACTGTTTTAATTTCAAATTTAATGAAATTGCTGTTGTGTATCCTGGTGGATGCATTTTTCTCTTTGGAACTGTAACTTCTAGGTCAGTAGAGTATACCTTTTTGAGAACAGAAAGCAAAAATGTAGTAAGTCACTGGGCGTAACAGTGAGTGGTGCTACTCCCATTTCTGATTCTTAGTTTCTAGACTCATGAATCCTGGCTATGGAAGAACCAGCACTGTGCATTGCATGCTGATTCAGGGCATATACAGCCTTCTGGAAAATTTTGTCCCAGTCCTATAAAGTATTACTCTCTAGTTGGCACTGTAAATGACGACTCATCTCCTCTTTAGGATGTGGGGAACATGATAAGACCAGTAAATTCAATGAGCATGGACTCATTACTTCACTTATTTTGCTATGAAGTGAGTTACTTGATCGGGAGCTATGTGTGGAATGTTATGACAGTAGAAAAGGCATTCTGTCAGTCCACAGATGGTAGCATTGGCAGAAGCATGGCATACAGGGAAGGTGAATCCGTATCTGGAGTTAGTGTCTTTTCCAGGAAGAACAAAATCCTGTTCTTATAAAACAGAGGTGGTCAACTCTCATCAACCTGCAACTGGGTAGTTGTTTGATAACCTCAGAAAATGGTGCCAGACTGGGAACTCAGTGTTGGTTTGTGATGCTGGCAGATTGGGCATTCAGAGGTGGCTATACCTAAGTTAGCCTTGGTGAATGGAAATCTCCTCCTTGCTTATTCAACATATAACTTCATCTTAGTGACTCTAGTCACTTTGTTCACAATCCAACTGCGTGTTAGCAGGCATGGCTGAGACCAAGGGGTATCTACAGAATGGGTCCTCATATACATTTGATTAGTAAAATCCTCTTTTGGTTAGAGGTGAAAATTCACATAAGGCACAAATATCTTCATGTTTTTGGCCATTCATAGAGGTTTATCTATACATCTCTTCCCCAGATTTCCTTGTCACACATTTTCCAATTATGTTCATTCCAAGTATTTGACCACATAATTAAACCATTGGCCAGAGTCCACGAACCAGTATATAATCACACATCTGACCATTCATCCTTCCACGCAAATAAAAAACTCTTCTAAATTCTGCCTACCAGGAGGAATTTCCTTCACTACTGTCCTATAGAAACATCCCATAAAGTGGCAGTAGTTGTCATGTAGCTTGCCAGGTTATGCCCGCATATAGCACAGAACCTTCTGTAATCCATGTTTGTCTTCCCTTGCTCTGGCAAATGACCATAGAAAACTCCCATGAGATGCAGGATGGAGGAGAGAGGGCAGTATAGCAGGAGTGGGCACCATGGATATTTGAACTGTTTCATGTAACTTATTTATGCTTTAGGACTTGCTCAGGACAAATTACATGTTTACTGTGTTCATTTCGTGATGGAGTCATGCTGTGTATGTACAACTGTATGGCTTTGTGGGTTGGATAATACCCAATTTGTGCTGGCTGCTCAGGTCATATGGTAATCTAGTGGCCCATGGTCTCTAAGCCTCAGTAGCAAATGATACCTGTTTCTCAAAATGAGAGAAGTTATCTGCAGAGAATGGCAGGGCTTTGCTTCAAAAATCTGAAGGGCCTGAGAAATCATTTATAGGAGACTGCCAAAGACTTTAAATATCATTATATGCTATTGACACGTTAATGAACATTGGATCTGCTGGATCATATTGCCCAAGTTGCAGACGAGCATACACAGCAGCCTGAACCTGTTTCAGAGCCTTTCTTTGTTCTGTGCCCCAACTCAAAGCAAGTGGCTTTTGCGTCACTTAGTAAACAGGTGAAAGTGACATCCAAATGAAGAATATGTTACCTCCACAATCAAGGAGACCGACCAGGTATTGTGCCTCTTTTACAGTTGTAGGAGAAAATAGTTACAACAACTTATCCTTCATAAAACAAACCTTAACAAATATAAAATAATTAAATCTTACGAAAATGTACTCTCAGACCCTAATAGAATAAAACTAGTAACCAATGAAAGATAAGAAAATCTCGAAAATATGAAAATTAAATTGCATACTTTTGAATAATTTATTGTCAAACAAGAAGTCAAGAGAAATTAGGAAATATTATGAATTAAATGAAAAGGGAAGTATAACAAAATTTGTGGAATACAGCCGAAGCAGTACTTAAAAATAATTAAAAGTAGGAAGAAAAGCCACACATGAATAATACAAATTTTTATGTTAGTTCAACTAGAAAGTACAATATAAACTCAGCAAAGAGAAGAAAAAACAATAAGGTAAAATCAAAGAAATCAATAAAATTAAAAACAGAAAAACAATAGAGAACATAGAGTTAACCAAAAGCAATCTTTTTGAAAAGGACAATAAAATCAAAATATCTCAGGCAATATTTACAAAGATAAAAAGAAAATATAAATTATCAACACTGGGGACAAATGAGAATATCATTTTATCCCCTGTAGATATAAAAATACAGTAAAAATAATGAAAAATTTTATGCACACAACTTTGAAAACCTAGATGAAATGTACCATTTTCTTGAAAATTACAAACTACAAAAACTTACACAAGGTTAAATAAATAGCTAAACCACTTTATATCTACTAAAGAAATTTATATCATAGGTCAAAACATTCTGTAGAAGAAATCTCTGAGAAAAATCTGTGAAACATTTAAAGAAGTCATCACACCAACTATCCAGAATCTCCTCCAGAAAATAAAGGAGGTAATATATTCCAACTCATTTTATGAAGTCAGAATTACTCTGAAATTAACAGAGTAAAACAAAAAGACTACAAACCTATATCCTTTATTAAAAGAGGTGAAAAAGTAAATTTCAACCAAATATTAGCAAATAAAATCTGGGGATATATACAAGTAAAACCAAATGAGGTTAGTCATAGGATGGCAAAGCTGACTCAATATTCAAAAATCAATATAACCCCTCTAGTAACTCCTCTAAAGCAGAAGTTGGCAAAGTCTTGCCCCAGGGTTAAATGGCACTCATAGACTATTTTGATGTAGACTGCATTCTAAAAATAATGTTTACCTTTTAAGCATCATTTAAAAGACAAAATTCAGATGCAACAGAAACTATATGGCCCACAAAATCTAAAACACTTTGTTCTTTACTGGAAAAGTTTGCTAACCCTTGATCATAAAAGTAAATCACATTATTGTTCAATTAAGACAGTGAGGCATTTGACAAAATCCAACACCCACTTTTGATAAAAACAAAACAAATGTCCAGCATACTATATACAGAAAGAAATTGCTCAACTTGATAAAGGGCATCTACAAAACCCTACAATTAATATCATACTTAAGAAAGACTGAATAGTTCCACACATGATTAGGAACAAAGCACGTATGTCCACTATCATCATTGGAACTGGACATCTTACTGAATCCTAACCTGTGCAATAAGTTAAAATAGAATAAAATTTAAAAAGAAATGAAAGATATTTATCTTAAATAAAAGGCTCTATAATCGACACTCTAAGGCTTTCACTTAATGTTGTAAGTGAACAAACAAATCCAGATAATCAAAAGTCAGTTTTAATTAAAGATAAGTGCATCAATACTATCCATATTCTTATACCTACTTCTGTAGAATTAGGAAGCATGGAAGTATAGTGTTTTCCTTTATAAATAATCAAGACAAAAACATGAAGTGTTAATTTCTCTTGAAATTAAAAAAGAAATAAAAGGCATTTATTTTTGAAAAGATTTAAAAAGAAAAAATAAAATTATCCCTATCTGCAGATGACATAATTGTTTATGCAGAAAATCCCAAGAAATTGACCAAAAAACCTACAAAACAAACATAAAACAACAATTAAAAAAACTGTAACAAATGAGTTTATTAAGGTTATAGGATATGATGTCATCATACAAAAAGTCAATCATTTTTCTAACACTTGTCATGACTTTTGGAAACAAATTTCAAAATAAGTAGGGGAAAGCTGGTAGTTATTGAGTTCCCCTCATGAGACTAGAATTTTGCACTTTTTATATTATCACTCCCTGCATTCACTTTAACAAAATTGACAACAGTAAGACGTGTAAGTGAAGAGATATGAAATAACAAGAAGTAACAGAAACAAAGCATCATCAGCCAAAATGTAGGTAAGCTTAGTTCATAGTCCATATTTCAAAGAGTTAAGGCTACATAGTGGTGAAGTGAAACTAATGCCTTCTTATCCCATGCTTAAGAGGTGGGTAAGGAGCCTAGGGATTTGCCTAAAGGTGACTTTGGCTTTAGAGTGGTGAGTAAAGATTTCTGGCAATTGTGATGCAGGCTTCCTGTCTTTTTGGCATGGAAAAGCCCCTGTAATTGACCCTCTAAGGCTTTCACTTAATGTTGCAAATGATTAAACAGATCCAGATAATCAAAAGTCAGTTTTAGCTAAAGATAAATACATCAATACTATCCATATTCTTATCCATACTTCTATAGAATCAGGAAGCACAGAAGTATAGCGTTTTCCTTTATAAATAATCAAGGAAAAAGCATGAGGTGTTCATTTCTCTTGAAATAGAGTAATTAATTTCCTACATAGTAAAAGGCATGTGGGATTTGGATTCAGACAGACAAATTATAAATTTGAACTTTGCCTTTTACTTGCTGTAAGATTTTGGAAAACTACTTAATTCTTTGAGTCTCGGTAGTTTCATAACAATACCATAACAACAGCCAAATTACAGAGCTTATGTGAGGATTAATTAATAGGGTGTCCAAATTTGTTGAATACAGTTGCTACTACACTTGTAGGCCTGATTTAAATGGTCTGAAACCCAGTAGCACCCCATCACCTGTGGCTGAGTTAAAACGTGCCCTCCCAGTTTGCTTGCGTGTGATATAGTTCACATGTTTATCCTACTAACCCCAAACCTAACACGTCTCAGAGCTGCTAACTATGATAGCATCTTGCAAATCAGTTCCACCTTCTCATGCGTTTTCTTTAAAACAGCTAATCCACAGTCCGCCTTGGGAAAGCCTAAAACGTAATCCCCATTAGCTGTGTGGTAATCCCACACAGTCCCTCTTTCTCTCTCTTTTGTTCTCACCCTCTCACTCCATCTCTCTTTCCCTATCAGCTGGTAGGGATGCTGCACCCACCAGCAACCCTAACCTCTCTAAATAAACGTGCTTAATTAATGTCTTCTGTCTCAGGCACTTTGGTTTCGTCTCCTCATTGTATTTCACCTGACACACACACACACCCCCCTAACTTTCCCCTCTTCAAGGCTCTCCTAGAGTATGGCTATGTTGGCTTAGTGGTCATTCTCAAGAGAGAGATTTTAAGACCAAATTAGAGAGGAACCATAACAATAAAAGTCACAATGAAAGATAATAATTTCAGTAGTAAACCTGAAAGTTGGAGCACCAGGTAAGTTGAAAGTGTTGTAATTACTTTTTTCTTATGGCATTTGTAAAGTACTTTTTCAAAATTGGCAAACTGTTGTGTTGATATATGCTCTACATTTTATTTTGTGATAACAAATTATCTTGCATCCATACATTTATATGAAAATATTTTGTACTTAACTGGTTATACCACTTAATACTGATTAGGTTATTATATAAAATCCCATAAAATGTTTGTACCTTATGAGAGAAGAGAGAAATAGAAATGTTCAGGCATCTATGTAAGCTAATTATTTTGCAAAATTATACATCTAGCCTAAAATTATTGTTGTGTGTTATGTAGTGTTACATTTGACAGTCTTGGTTTTCCATGTGATGAATTCAAATTGTGTCTAAACTTTGATTATAAAATAAATTATATTTATAATTTCTTTAATAGCATTTACTATAGAAAAGAGGAAAACTTTACAGTAGAGACAGAGAAAATACACACTTCGTAATTATGGAACTTATTGGATTGGTTGAAGAATTCATATATTAATTAGATTAATTAATACTTTGGCATTATGAACAATAACACCAAATTAAGGGCCTCTTATTGCTCTTAGTGTTCTTGTTCTGATAATATGGGTGAGAGATCAAGTATTTACCTTTTTTAATTTTTTATTTTGCAGACAAAGATAACTAGATTTAAAATTCTCACAAGAGGTCAAACGACTGAGAAGAACATGTAAAATACAGTGTAGGAAATAAAGTCATTGTATTTCATGCAACCATAACTAATATGAATTAGTGTTTATTGTACATTTAATTCTATACAAAGAGTTGAATATACATTTTAAAATGCAATTTTTACAATAATCTAATGAGAGTTATAATTATTATTTACCTTTCACAGACTTCTCCAGGATCTTACAAATACTAACGACCACACTGGAGCCTTGAGACCAGATCTAGCTGGTGTCACATCTGGGCTTGAACAGAGAGAATGCAGCCATATACCACTTCTTTATGCTGTCCAATTCCAGAAGGGTAGTTACTTACCTTAAAAGCTACATATGCTCTATCGGTTTGGAAATCACCACTGCTTGTATAAAATTTCCTGTTCATTTGTATATCAGTTAATGCATGTTGGTTTGCTTTTTCTAAAATTATTTATCAATTTGAGCAGCAGTTCTTCAGGGTACACTAAGATGTTTCAGGGAGAACCTTTCACACACTGAGAGAATATATCTTGGTGTGAGTACTGTGTACAATTTAGTGGAAAACCATTATACTTTTAAAAAATTTTTATGGTGAAAAAACTGTATGTTAGGTAAAGTTACAAAGATAAATTACTCCAGGTATAAACTATGTGTCATAAAAAATAGCAGTAATCTGGCTTCAATAGATAGGGATAGCTTCTCTTGCCATCTTTTCCTGTACAAATCTCTTCATCTTTAAAGGCCTGTCACCATAATTCAACTGCCCTGTAACATTCCCCATACCTATAATTCCCTTGGGATTTGAGAATCTTTATGTGTGCATTGGGACAGTTCTATTCCAGAGCCATGGGCACTGTGTACCTTTTAGACACAGCTTATAGATATGACACTAATTCTTTGCCTCTGTATAAGGCATAGCTGAAATATTCTATGTTTTGAATAATGGATTGATCCAGGAAAGCTCTTTAATTTTCTTGTTGTTGACAGTAACTTTCTATCTTAATGCAAAAATATCAGGTGATACTGAATTATAACAGAAGTGATTTATGAGATGATTTTTTCAATCAGCAATCTTTACATATAAATAGTGCACTATGATTGGAATGAGAAGTGGAAAATTATGGCCCAGACTGCAAGAAGTTTTCATGCAATTGCATTTTGTGCAGAAATTGCACAAAAAGAAAATAAATACAGAAAGATAATAACTGCGTAATGAGGGCATACTAATGGTATATGCCATAGAGGAGGGAAAGAAAATCAGCATGTTACTGGAGTGGGGAGGGGGAAGATGGAGAGAGGGGAAGGATAAAGCAATCTCTTAGGTACTGTGCTCTCTACCTGGGTGATGGGATCATTCATGTATCAAACCTCAGTTACACAAAATTTACCCTGTAACAAACTTGGACATATGCCCCCCCAAACCTAAAAGTTGAAAAAAAATTACCATACATCTGACTAGAAACTTTACTTGTGAAACCTGGGAATTAATTAAATCTTGAAATATCTAGGAAAAGCACCTAATAAAATGTTCATGTGTGTGTTGAAAAACTTCTTGGATAATTAAGCTCACTTGGTCAAAAGTCTTTTTTTTTTTTTTTTTTTTTAAATTTCTTATCAGGACACAACCCTATCTCCTTTTTTGGTCTACATTATATGGAGTATTTGACAAGGAAGATGGGATATGACCTTCTCCATAGATTGAGCAAAATAAACTCAGACTATCTTCTTCTCATCATTTTCAGCAGGGCAGCATAACAGATACTTGACAATTTAAAATTTTTGATTAACTGAAAATTTGCAGTCTTCAACACTGCCCTGCAAAACTTCTTGAAATATAAAGAAATAATAAGCTGATAGTTCAATGGAGGAATTCTTTAGATTCAATATATCAAGTCCCACACAGATACTGAACAAAATAGTACCAGGTGCAGTATGACATTTACAAACTGAATGCATAAAAAACTCCACTACACATATCTTTTATTAAAATATGGGAAAATTACTAATTACAACATTTTTTTCACTCCCTTATTCTCTCAACATGTTTATCATTTATTTACTAAATAAATTATTCTAAAAATTTTTTCTCCACTTTCTGGGGTATTTTCAAAAGACTCAGAATGAGAGGTGAGATTCTCTAGGAGGCATGCTTTCAAGTAAAATTATGTAATTTCTAAACTAAATTCTGGAGAACATAGGGCTGGTTACACTCAGAGCTTTGGTCTGTTGAGTGGATATACTTGTTCTGAGGGAAATGAATCAATCTGAGTTGCAGAAAGAGCTTTCTTTAAGGGCAATGTATTCTAGAAAGGAAGTCTGAATAGGAGAGAAAGGCAATCTTTCAGCTGAGAGAGGCTTGGAAACCCATCTATATGTAGTATGTTTTGTGGATAAATCATTCTCCAATCTACCCTAAAGAAAGAATATTCAGTACATTTTTCTTTCATACTCTTTTGGTGTAGATTTGCTTCTGGTAATAAGGAAAATATTTAATCCCGCTTTAGGATGGAGCCTGAGTTTTACATTTGCTACCACGCAAAATCAGAGGCTGCCCACAGGAGGGTCTACATATTTAAGTTGTGTAAAATGTATAATATTCAGTTAGAATTAAAGTATCCTACTTACCCCTGGGTTTGGAGAAATAAAGAGAAAAAATGGGTTTATTTGATTGAGACAAACCTTAACTTAATACATGACATATTTCCTTATCTTTTTTTTTGGAAGAGAACTTAATACTTATAAACCATTTTAAAGAAAATTGAAATTTGATAGGTAAAGCTAGAGTGAACCTCCAAAATAGTTATATAGATCACATTAAGCATAAAACATATAGCCTGTATAACAAAAATAGTTGTTTTTATATGCTAAGAAATAGAAAATTTGAGAAAAATACTTCCTTCTCTAAAAGTAAGAATTTAACAACTATATAATAGGAAAATATGCCATTTTCAAAGTACCCTTAAAATAATCAAATTTCTCCAGCCTAAATGGTGATAATTATTGATTTGCAGAATCTGCACTCCTAACTTTTCAGTTACTATTTTCATGAATGGCATTTTATGAAAGTATGATTTCACATATATTTATAATAAATAAAATCAACAATAAAACTTGTATCAAATAAGTGATTCATTGAATTGGTTCTAAAGGAAGTCATATATCATACCTACATGCATGTCTTTCTTCCAAGTCAATTTTATGTCACACATTAAAGAAACATTATTTATGGCATATGACTACTCGATAATTTGTCAGTGGATTATAAAGCTTCCATTAATTCTCCAAATGTCTATAATGTAACAAATTAGCATTAGATGTTAAGCTATTAAAGTGAAAATGGATTTGTTCCATTTAACAAATCAATTGTTTAGAACCATAGCTGACATAGTCCATGTACAATTTTGCAATAATAAATGAGTTTATGGCTTTTATATCCCAATGCATGTGCAGTGGCCCTGTGGAAAAAATAATTTCAAGAACACGACTTTTCCTTTTAATGGCAACTTTGTTTACAGATGCCCTAAAGAATTGGAATCAGTTGAAATTAATACCATAGGTCAGTATAAAAGCAATGTTTCCGAACCATTATAAAGGACAAAATATTCTGAGACAAAAACTTTCAGCCAACTCTCCTTTGGGGACAAGCTTCAGAAACATCCATGGATGCTTTTTACAGCAAACAAACAAGTATAAACTACTCACTTTTAAGTAAGAACTAATAATACAATTTAGAGTAAGGAGAATTAAAAGTTTAGTTTTAGTTTAAAGAATTGCATTAATAAGGCAATGCATTTGGGAAAGATTTGGGGACCACCAAAAGTGTTGATTTTCATACAGTATTTGCAATCCATTAACTCCAGGAACTTGTTAGGTTCTGTCTTAGAATAGTTCTTTGCACAAGTATCTAAACAGCACCTACTTGTAAATACCAAAAACTGCCTCAGAATGAACTGTGGAGCATATGTTTTTTTGAGAATTTACCCTTAAAACCTCTATTGCATGCACAGATATTTCAGTTTTCAAGTAGATTATTTTTTTGGATGTTCCCACTTTTGCGGGGAGATGAGGGTTGGATGGTGAAGATGGAATAATGTTTCTCTTTATTTTTTTTTTTATTGCATTTTAGGTTTTGGAGTACATTTGAAGAACATGCAAGATTGCTGCATAGGTACACACATGGCAGTGTGATTTGCTGCCTTCCTCCCCATCACATATATCTGGTATTTCTCCCCATGCTATCTCTCCCCAACTCCCCACCCCCACTGTCCCTCCCCTGTTTTCCCCCGACAGACCCCAGGGTGTGATGCTTCCCTCCCTGTGTCCATGTGTTCTCATTGTTCAACACCCACATATGAGTGAGAACATGTGGTGTTTGATTTCCTGTTCTTGTGTCAGTTTGCTGTGAATGATGGTTTCCAGCTTCATCCATGTCCCTACAAAGGACGCAAACTCATAGTTTTTTATGGCTGCATAGTATTCCATGGTGTATATGTGCCACATTTTTCCTGTCCAGTCTATCATCAAGGGCATTTGGGTTGGTTTCACATCTTTGCTATTGTAAACAGTGCTGCAATGAACATTCAGTCAAACGGAATTTCTATTTCTAGGTCCTTGAGGAATCGCCACACTGTCTTTCACAATGGTTGAACTAATTTACACTCCCACCAACAGTGTAAAAGTGTTCCTATTTCTCCACATTCTCTCCAGCATCTGTTGTCTCCCGATTTTTTAATGGTCACCATTCTAACTGGCATGAAATGGTATCTCAATGTAGTTTTGATTTGCATTTCTCTAATGACCAGTAATGATGAGCATTTTTTAATGTGTTTGTTGGCCTCATGTATGTCTTCTTTCGTAAAGTGTCTGTTCATATCCTTTGCCCATTTTTTAATGGGCTTATTTGTTTCTTTCTTGTAAATCTGTTTTAGTTCTTTGTAGATTCTGAATATTAGCCCTTTGTCAGATGGGTACATTGCAAAAATTTTTTCCCATTCTGTTGGTTGCCGATTCACTCTAATGACTTTCTTTTGCTGTGCGGAAGCTGTGGAGTTTGATTAGGTCCCATTTGTCTATTTTGGATTTTGTTGCCAATGCTTTTGATGTTTTGGTCATGAAGTCCTTGCCTATGCCTATGTCCTGAATGGTTTTGCCTAGGTTGTCTTCTAGGGTTTATGGTGTTAGGTCTTAGGTTTAAGTCTTTAATCCATCTGGAGTTAATTTTAGTGTAAGGTGTCAGGAAGGGGTCTAGTTTCTGCTTTCTGCACAATGGGTAGCCAGTTTTCCCAACACCATTTATTAAACAGGGATTCCTTTCCCCATTGGTTGTTTTTGGCAGGTTTGTCAAAGATCAGATGGTTGTAGATGTGTGGTGTTGCCTCCGAGGCCTCTGTTCTGTTCCATTGATCTATATCTCTGTTTTGGTACCAGTACCATGCTGTTTTGATTACTCTAGCCTAGTAGTATAGTTTGAAGTCCAGTAGTGTGATGCCTCCCGCTTTGTTCTTTTTGCTTAGAATTGACTTGGCTATGCAGGCTCTCTTTTGGTTCCATATGAAGTTTAAGGTGGTTTTCTCCAGTTCTGTGAAGAAGTTCATTGGTACCTTGATGGAGATAGCATTGAATCTAAATTACTTTGGGCAGTATGGCCATTTTCACGATATTGATTCTTCCTAACCGTGAACATGGAATGTTTCTCCATCTGTTTGTGTCCTCTCTTATTTCGTTGAGCAGTGGTTTGTAGTTCTCCTTGAAGAGGTCTTTTACGTTCCTTGTTAATTGTATTCCTGGGTATTTTATTCTCTTTGTAGCAATTGTGAATGGCTGTTCATTCTTGATTTGGCTCTCTTGAAGTCTGTTACTGGTATATAGGAATGCTTGTAATTTTTACACAGATTTTGGATCCTGAGACTGCTAAAGTTCCTTATCAGTTTCAGGAGATTTTGGGCTGAGACGATGGGGTCTTGTAAATATACAATCATGTTGTCTGCAAATAGAGACAATTTGACTTCTTCCTTTCCTATTTGAATACGCTTTATTTCTTTTTCTTGTCTGATTGCTCTGGCTAGAACTTCCAGTAGTATATTGAATAGGAGTGGTGAGAGAGGGCAACCTTGTCTAGTGCCAGATTTCAAAGGGAATGCTTCCAGTTTTTGCCCATTCAGTATGATATTGGCTGTTGGTTTGTCATAAATAGCTTTTATTATTTTGAGATACGTTCCCTCAATACCTAGTTTATTGATGGTTTTTAGCATGAAGGGCTGTTCAATTTTGTCAAAGGCCTTCTCTGCATATGGTTTTTGTCTATGTTTCTGTTTATGTGGTGAATTACGTTTATAGACTTGCATATGTTGAACCAGCCTTGCATCCCCAGGATGAAGCCTACTTGATCATGGTGCGTAAGCTTTTTGATGTGCTGTTGCAATCAGTTTGCCAGTATTTTATTGAAGATTTTTGCATCTATGTTCATCATGGAGATTGGCCTGAAGTTTTCTTTTCTTGCTGAGTCTCTGCCAGGTTTTGGTATCAGGATGATGTTTGTCTCATAAAATGATTTGGGAAGGATTCCCTCTTTTTGGATTGTTTGGAATAGTTTCAGAAGGAATGGTACCAGCTCCTCTTTGTATGTCTGGTAGAATTTGGCTGTGAACCCATCTGGACCTGGGCTTTTCTTGGGTGGTAGGCTTTTAATTGCTGCCTTGACTTCCAACCTTGTTATTTGTCTATTCAGGGTTTCGACTTCTTCCTGGTTTAGGCTTGAGAGGGTGCAAGTATCCAGGAATTTATCCATTTCTTCCAGGTTTGAAAGTCTTTCTCTATATATAATGTGCCTGTTAAAATGATATATTTTCCCTTTATTACTGATTTTTAGTAATTTGAGTGTGATCTTCTTTGGTGTGATTTATTTGTGATTATTCTTCCTGGAATGGGTTGACCTGCTTGGGTCTGTGATATATATGTTAAGAACTGGGAAAGGTCTGAGATTTTACCCTATTTTCCAAGCTAACATGTTAGCTTACTAGAGTTTCATGGAGTTCTTAATTATTCACAGTAATAGTAGTAGCTAAAGTATCAACATTTCTCTGATCTTCAATTCCTACAAGGTTATGTGAAGAGGTCCAGGTGACATTTGAACTTCAATTAAGCTGTATGATGGACAAGAACCCTGAGCTTAGGGAATCAGAATCTTTTATAAAGGGCAGTATGCATGTCTTCCTTTTACTCTAAATAGGAAAATAAGGATATCTCTTATCTCACCTTGTCTTCTAAGACTGTAAGCAAACCTACCCCTTTTTCAGAGCAAGACACTATTTTTGCATTCTAAGGTTATTTGCAATACAAACATATTTCAAAAGATAGTTCAGGGCAAAAATAGAGTGCCTTTGCTTGTAAGATGTCTAGTAACATGAGAGACACATGGAAAACAATTTCCTTCTGGTATATAGTTTTCATCAGTTTTGGAAAATTTTTAGCCATTATTTTTAAAGATATATTTTTTGGCTCCCTTCTTCTTCTAGGACTCCAATTATCTACATTTTAGATTGCCTAATATTGCCCTATAGTTCACTTTGGTTTTGTTCATTTTCTTCAGTCTTTTTTATTCACTCTATGTTTTGGATAGTTCTTGTAGCTGTATTTTCAAGTTTATTGATCTCTTCTTCTGCAGGGTATAATATGCTATCAGTCCCTTTCAGTGTAATTTCATTTTAGGGATATTTTAAACTTTAAAGATTCCATTAGTTGTATATTTTATGTCTTTCATTTATGTTCTCATTGTATTCATGCTTTCCTCATCTGCAACATATGAAAGCATATTTATAGTAAATAGTTTAAGATCTTTGTTAGTTAATGCCATTATCTCTGTTATTTTTTTGAGTAATTTCTATTGTTTTCTCTGATTATTGTTCACATTTTTCTGCATCTTCACTTGCATTGCAATTTCTTTACCACCTGATGTCCAGCATCTGAAAATTTTTTTCTATATATTTAGTCTGGTTCTTTAGTTCCTTATGGTAGAAAGACAAGTGAAATTCTTTTTACATCGTAATGGCTGGAAGCAGATTTCTTTCATTTCTTCTTAATTTATTAGCTAAAATAATTCTAAAAATGAAACTGTCCTTAACACTTTGGTTATCCTGAGTACAGTTTATGTAGGAAAAGCTTCTTTTCCTTTACTTTACTAGTTTTCAAAACATTTGTTTCCTAGCACCCAGAGACCAGTAGATTTTTAAAGTGTTGGTATAAACTCAAAATAATATGGTTGATGTGTTTTAAAATGTTGCAGTTATCATTCTGATGAATGTTCACATTATCTCATCTTTGGTCATTAGTAGGCTCTTCAATTTGGCTCTTGCATACTTTTGATACAACTTTAATAGCCTTTAAATACTTCCTTGCTTTCTGTTATGACAAGAGCCATGCTTTTCTTGTACTTTTTCTATCCAAGAAAACCTCGAATCATGGATTTCTTCAAGGAAACTGGTTCTTTTTAGTGGAATTTGGTATTTAGGGATCCGATATAGATGCTAGGAGACTCTTGGATTCCTGAAATTATATTTCCATGTGTCGTATCCAATCTAGGACTGCTCATGTGAGTATAATTTGAAGGTAGACAAAACTGCTATCCCTAAAGGTAATTCTACATATTTATAAAGAAGCAGCAGATACTGTCTATCAAGTTCTGGAAAACGGTACTCAGATCAGTGGGTATTATTAAGTAATAAATTGTACAAGTTTGATTAATTCAGAAACGAATGATTTTTTAGACAAAAGAAATCAGAAAGATTCCACCCAGAATAAAGCTGAAATGAAGAGACAACTAGAGTACAAATCTGGAGGGGCTGGGTGGAGTGGAAGAAACCTAGGTTGAAGAAATGCAATTGAAAGTACAAATATCTAATAGAGAGGATGGATGCATTTAAAATGGCGAATGGAAAGGAGAACTGGAGAGTCTCCAAGGCCCTGGAGTTCTTAGCAGGAGGGAGACATTAACTGCACTGGGGAAGCCTCATTATATTCATCAGGGGAGCATAAGAAATAGATTTAGGTGAATGAGGCTGATGACTAGTGACATGAAGCTGCATTAATCTGACTCATGTTTCCTCATTATAGATCTGTAGCTGACAGAGAAGGAATACTCTTATTTGATTATCAGGGTGTCTTTTTTGAATAGTGCTGGAATTTTGTCCCTCTGATTTCTAATTTTACACATTGCAGTCCAATCCTCTTATGGCTGTATATTCTTTCTTTTGATTGTATATTATTTTTTTCTATTAAGCTTAAACGTATATAGAATCATAATTTTGTTACAAGTTTACACTCATGTCGCTGTGATTAGGATTTTGGATGCTCTTAAAACTCTTAATCTGAGATTGAGTCTCTTGGCTGGTGTTAGTGGTATAGATGGTATGTCATCATTCTAGTTTGATTCTTTCTAATTTACTCCCTGATGGTAACTTAAACTTCAGATTGGAGATAAACACTTTCTGTCCTATTTTCCTCCAAAGTAGATATTTACAGGGGTTTCTTAAAGTTCAGAAACAATTTATGGTGTGCATACTATTTGCAAGCCAGTTCCTTCTGATATATGCCTAAATAGGATCCATTAGTATTAAACATCAACTATCTTTTGTTGACTTGTATTTGATTACAACAGTTCTGTTCATAATTTCCTAATTATATTTTAATGTTAATATATCATTTTGCCACATAAATATACTCCATAGCACGATTGCATTCACTGTGTTTTTTTCTCCATAATGGAAAATCAATTGAAAAAAGAAAGTTAATACTGTTAAGAAAACATTTTTTATGGTCATTTTGTATTAGTTTTCTTTTGTGCTCTTATATTGCTTAAGACTTAATCTCTGCAAACAGGTATTGGTTATAAAGTAAGCTAATTTAGGCTGAAAAGTATGTGAAGAAATGCGCAACAGCACTAATCCTCAGAGAAATGCAAATCAAAACCACAATGCAGTGTCATCTCGCCTTAGTTAAAATGGCTTGTATCAAAAAGGTGGTAACAGATGCTGGCAGGGATGTGGAGGAAAGGGAACTCTCATACACTGTTGGTAGAAATGTAAATTAGTACAGCCATTTAGATAACAGTATGAAGGTTCCTCAAAAAACTAAAACTAGAATTTCCGTATTGTTCAGAAATTCTACAAAAAAGGAAATCAATATGTCAAATATATACTAGCACTTCCATGCCTATTGCAGCCGTATTCACAATAGCCAAAATAAGGAATTAATCTGAGTGCCCATTAAGGGATTACTGGATAAAAAGGATGTGGTGTGTGTACAATATGGAATATTATTCAGCCATAACAAAAAGAATGAAATCCTGTCATTTGCAGCAACATGGATGGAACCAGAGGCAATTATGTTAAGTGAAATAAGCCAAGCACAGAAAGACAAATATTGGATCTTTTCACTCATATGTGTGGGCTAAAACAGTGAATCTCATGAAAATAGAGAGTAGATTACCAGAGGTTGAGAAGGGTATGGTGGGATGAAGGAAAACGAAATAATATAAATGTACTTATTGTCACCGAACTGTACATTTAAAAATTATAAAGATGGCAAATTAGGTATTTATTTTAGCTCAATAAAAATTTTAAACATAATATGATGAAGATGGTACTTCAAGTTAGCAAGAAACAGATGTTATACTTAATAAGTATACTGGTACAACTGACTGTTCATCTGAAAAGTAAAAGTTAAACCATTATTCTCTATAGAAAAATAAATTTAAGGCCAGGCCTGGTGATTTATGCCTGTAATCCCAGCACTTTGGTGGCTGAGGTGGGTGGATCAAGAGGTCAGGAGATCAAGACTATCCTGGGTAGCATGGTGAAACCCTATCTCTACTAAAAGTACAAAAATTATCCCGGTGTGGTGGCATGCACCTATAGTCCCAGCTACTCAGGAAGCTGAGGCAGGAGAATCGCTTGAACCTGAGAGTTGGAGGTTGCAGTGAGCCGAGATCGTGCCACTGTACTCCAGCCTGGCAGCAGAGCGAGACTCTGTCTCAAAAAAAATAGATTAAAGACTTTTATGTAAAAGACAAGCCATAGAAGGGAGTCCTTAGAGACTACATTCAGAAACTAGGTTCTGGGGAGACCTTAAGGAATTATAAAGTAAAAAAGATATTTTAAAATGTAAAAATTTAAAAGTTTTATATGATAAAAAGTATTATAGTCAAAACTCCTAGGCAAAAATATAGGTTTAGAAAATATTTTTAATATTTGTATAGCACTGCTATACACCAACAACTGAGCAGAGAATCAAATCAAGAACTTAATCCCTTTTTACAACAGCTGCAAAAAATTAAATATCTAGAAATATATTTAACCAAGGAGGTAAAAGATCTGTAACAGAACTACAGAACACTACTGAAAGAAATCATAGACAATACAAACAAATGGAAACACATCCATATTTATGAACTGGAAAAATCAATATTGTGAAAATGACCATACTGCCCACAGCAGTCTATAGATTCAATGAAATTTCTATCAAAATACCAACATTATTTTTTCACAGAATTAGAAAAAATAATCCTAAAATTTATATAAAACCAAAAAAGAACCTGAATAGCCAAAGCAATCCTAAGCAAAAAGAACAAATCTGGAGGCATCACATTACTGGACTTCAAATTATACTGTAACTCTGTAGTTACCGCAACAGCATGGTACATGTATAAAAGTTGATACATAGACCAATGGAACAGAATAGAAAACCCAGAAATAAAACCAAGTACTTATAACCAAATGACCTTTGACAAAGCATATGAAAACACAAGTTGGGAAAGTAACAGCTTATTTGATAAATGGTGCTGGGAAAACTGGCTAGCACATATGGAGTAATGAAACTGGATCCTATCTCACTCCTTATTCAAAAATTAACTCAAGATAGATCAAAGACTTAAATATAAGACTTGAAACCTTAAAAATTGTAGAAGATAATCTAGGAAAAACTCTTCTGTACATTGGCCTAGGCAAAGAATTCATGTCTAAGACTCCAAAAGCAAATGCAACAAAAACAACAATAAAAATAAAAATGTGACCTAATTAAAAAGCTTCTGCCCAGCAATAATAACGGTAAAAATAACAATTATCAGAGTAAACAGACAACCCACAGATTGAGGGAAAGTATTTGTAAACCATGCTTTCAACAAAGGACTAATATCCAGAATCTGCAAGGAACTCAAATCATGAATAACCAAAATATGTTTATCAAAAAGTGGGCAATTGATATGAAAAGACATTTCTCAAAAGAAGATACACAAATGGTGAAAAAACATATGAAAAAAATATTCAACATCACTATTTATCAGGGAAATGCAAATTAAAACAACAATGAGATGCCATCTTATTCCTGCAAGAATGATCATTACTAAAAACAATAAATGTTGGCGTGGACATGGTGCAAAAGGAATACTGATATACTGTTTGTGAGAATGTAAATTAGTAAAATCTCTATGGAAAACACTATGGAGGTTTCTTAAGGAACTAAAAGTAGATCTACCATTCAGTGTAGCAGTTCCATTACTGGGTATCTACCCAAAGGAAAACACGTCGTTATATCAAAAGATATCTGCACATGTATGTTTACTGCAGCATAACTCACAATTGCAAAGATGTGAAACAAACCTAAGTCACTAGTGATCAATAAGTAGATAAAGAAAACGTGGTACATACATACCATGAAATACTATTCAGCCATAAAAAAGAACAAAATATTTTTTTGCAGCAATGTTGGTGGAGCTGGAGATCATTATTCTAAGTGAAATAATACAGTAATAGAAAAACCAAATTATGTATGCACTCACTTATAAGTGGTAGCTAAGCTATGGGTATGCAAAGGCATACAGAATGATATAATGAACTATGGAGACTCAGCAGGAGGAGGGTGAGAGGGGATGAGGGGTAAGAGACTATACATTGGGTACAATGAACACTACTTGGGAGATGGGTGCACTAAAATCTCGGAAGCACTAAAATCTCAGACTTCACCACTATATAATTCATCTATGTGACCAAAACACTTGTATCCCAAAAGCTATTGAAATTTAAAAAGTAAATCCCAAAGGATTACTTTACAAACAAAATGCAACTTATTCCAATCCCATAAAATTAATCTGGCTACCTGCACCCTAACTTCCAACTCTTGTTTCCTTGCTCAGACACTGAATTTCAAGTTGTTTTGTCCCAGTATATATGATTTTTTAACAGGACTAAATTTAGGTATTTAAAAAATATATAAAATATTTAATATGTGATATATCTTTAGAAGGAGGAAATAGTAAGTTTTTTTCAAGTTATTTAAAATTTGGAAACAAAGCTATTCTTTTTTCTTAACAAAGTTAAGTACAAATTAATCACTTAAGGTAGCCATTTCTGCTATCTGTAAATTCATAATTTCTCTTGGTTAAGATCTAAGTCTATGCCTGGTGGACATTAAATGAAATAAGCCCAGTACAGAAATATAAATACTAATGTTCTCAGTCATATGTGGGAATCTAAAAAATTTTTGAGCTCACAGAAGCAGAGAATGGAATTGTGGGTACACACACTAGGAAGGACAGGGGAAGGGAGATTGGGGAGAGGTTGGTTACTGGATACAAAATTACAGCTAAATGGGAAAAATGTGTTGTGGTGTTCCGTAGAACTCCAAGGTAAATTTGGTTAACTATAATTTATAATGTATATTCAAAAAGCTGAATGAGAGGATTTTTTGTTGTCAATACAAAGAAATAATAAATGTCTGAGGTGATGGATATGCTGATTTCCCTGATTTGATCATCACACATTGTATACATGTATCAAAATATTACTCTGCATACCATAAATATGTACAGTTATTACATGTCAACTAAAAGTAATGGGGGAAAAAAGAATAAATGAACAAACAACAAACTGAAAAAAAAAAGAAGAAGCACAACCCAAAATAAATTGGGCAAGGAAATAAGCAGGCAAAACCCAGAAAATGAATCTAGGTGCCAGCAAGTATATAAAAAGGTGCTGGAACTCCTTTGTAGTTAAGAAATTGCAAATAATAATAAACAATAATATATCACTTCATCCCTATGAGGCTAACAAAATTAAAAAGAATATAGTACCTGTTGCTGATGCAGCTGTGGGGAAAGTGTACACTCACACATTGATGGTAGAAATGTGAATTACCACAGCTTTTTTGGAAATCAGTTTGGCAATATCTGTTTCAAATAAAACTACACAGAACTTCAAATTTGGAGATTTATCCTCTAGAGATAAAAATTTTGGCCTATTGGGACATATATAAGAATATTTATTGCTGCATTGTTCATAGTGGCAAAAGAAACAGAAGAGAATGAACAAAATGAATACCCAGCATGAAGGAATGGGGAAATATTTTGTGATATACCCCTACCATGAAATATTATGCAACCCCTAAAAACAAACAATCCAGTTGATTTGGAGGGTTTCTGTGAGATATTGTGAGCAAGAAATGCAAGATGTTTATATTATACAATCTGTTTCTGGTCAAGTAAACCATTTGTGTGGAGGAAAATGTAGAAGGATATATCCCAAGTTGTTAATTAAGATTACTGGAGAGATGGGTCAGGTAATATGGGTAAGGAGAGAATAAGAAAGAGGAAAACAAAAAGGAAAAGAAGAGCAAGCAAGCGTAGGCTCTGGATTTGAACAGTGTAAAACCTCTCTGAGAGATTTTCTTCACCTGTAAGGAAAGAGAAATGGAACCCTCTGCAGAGAGTTGTGTACCTGGCACTCAGTAAATGGTAATTGCTATTGTCAAAAAAAGTAAGCCCACCGATTAACATGGTTTTCAAATTTGGAATTCCCAAGTTGGCTACCCTCATTCTTAGCTACCTCTTATCATTTTACATGACTACACTTGCGTTATTTGAATATACAGATTTTTCTCTCACTTGATTTTACTTTTCTTTGAGGATGGGAGTCTTATTTTAATTTTAATAATTTACATGCATTGGATGCTTACTCGGTACCAGGCACTATGGTAAGCATTTACAAAGATTATTTAATTCTTGCAGCAACTCTATGAGGATAGGGATTTTCTGTGACACTTATTTGACATATATGAACATTACGATTAAAGCACTAATGTAATTTGCCCAAAGACACACATCTAGAATTCAAACCTGGACTGTTCTATATCAAGTCCATAATGTTATCAGCTACAGCAAATTGATGTGGATATTAAGAATAATAACTCTAGTATTTAACCACTAATGGGTTAAATGTAGATAGAAGTATAAGATGAGAGAACGAGAGTTACAGCAAGAGAAAGAGAGAGACGGTGAGAGAGAGAAAAGCCGATGTGTATAGATATTGAAAGTATCTATACTCACAAAGAATATGTTTAGAAAAATAAATATGCTAATTTACAAAAAACGAAGTTTTTTTTAAAACATGCCTAATCTGAAAAATTGTCATATAATCATATCTTGTAAGTATTTAATCAGTTATCATCTGTGTACCTTACTGACACAAACATATGTTTCACAAACAGATAAAGGTATAAAAAGTACCATACTTACTGTACGGACAGGAAGATACTAACAGTGATTGTTGTTAAATGGGACTAGAGTGTTTTCATTTTTTTTCTTTTTTTTGACTTATTTTTTCTAATACCATCGATATGTATTGAAAGTCATAGGAAGAAAAAATAATAGAAGATGTTTTTAATTTAAAGAGCCATCAAAATTAAATATAATCCTTCCCTCTGGCAGAGAAACTTTGGACTACTCCTGGGGAAGTCATAGTTAGGGCTGTTACTGGGAGATTAGGACACACTGCTTAAGGATATGCCAAAAATTTCAGCAATGAAGATAATATTTCAGTGCAATATTTTTAAAAATCAAAATTAATACCAAGAATGCATGATACAAAATGTTGAAATTTTAAATAAAGATAGGATCAGACAGGTTTGAGGGTAAGGTGAGATGAGTTGTGCAGCTATGGGGTTGGATCCTGTGTTTATGACTCACATTGACAGCAGCAATTTCCATAAATTTTATTCCTCTATGCTAAGAACATTGCCTGCACAATTAACTCTCCAGGAATAAGTATTTGGCTCTACTTGGCTCTAGGAAGTTTACTAATGCATCAAAAAGAATATTCACTAAGTTTCCAATAGCTCTGTCCTTGAATGAATGAAGGTGTTTCAGAAACTGACTGTGTAATAACAGAATTGACTAGTCATTTTAAAAACATATAAGATATTTATCCTCAAACTTCTTTTTTCTATGAGCAACTCCTGTATAATAGTTTTGCGCATCATAATTTCTTGTGAAAGTATAGAATGAAAGGAATTTAAAAAATTGAAAAGTGTTTTGAAAGGGCTAGGTGTGACTGAGCAGTGTATGTGTTGAAGTGGTCTTCATCAGTGAGTCAATTTTTAGCCTGTCTTTTTGGTGCTTTTAGATGGAGAGGACAAAATAGACCCTTATCCCTGTGTTTCTCAGGTAAACATATTTAAAAGCTTTTGAGTAGCAGAGATTTCTAATCTTTACAGAGAAATCAATATGGTGCTCCTTTCCTTCTTTCTAATCTAAAGAAAAGAACCTTGAATCACCTACATTTTCATTTAGGAGGAAGAAAGGCAAAGGAAGGGAAAAAAACTCATGACAGAGGAGAGAATTAATATTTTAAGGATAGTTTTTAGATTCATTTTTTGGATCAGAACTGTATGACATTTTTCTCCAGCTACATCAGTGTGGAGTTGTCTATATTACTGAAAAGGTATAGGTTATTTTGGGATATAGGAAAAAGTATAGGTTATTTTAGTCATTTTCTTTTCTTCTTTAAATTTTCTTTTTTCTCTTTTTTGCCTCAAAAAGAGCCTTTCAAAATGTCTTCCTTTTCACTCCCTAGTGGATAATTTGTGAGTAATTTATTCAGAGGTATATCTCTTCTTTGAGCAGAACCCACACCAAAAATAATGTGTCTGAGCTATGTTTACATAATATTAGATAAGAAAAAAGTGAAAAATACTGCAACTACCCTCAAGCCAAATGACAACAAAGAATTCTTGATTAGAAAGTTGCTGAAATCCCTTTCTTATAATAAAATAAAAATCTGGATTGATTTTAGTAATATTTTTCACAATTTACTATTCCCATGATAATCTAATCAGCAATGTCAGACTGCCAGTTTAGTAATTCAAAGGTTATTTCCATTAATTAGTTTTACATGCGGATGGCTTGACTCTCTCACTGCCATATGAAAACTAACAGAGATGAATATGTTGTGCTTAACAAAATAAATAACTCTGCTGAGTTTGAAAAATGGAGTCAATTTGTCTTCTCTTTTTCAGTGGCAGATGCAAGATGACAGCTAAATGAGTGATCAGTCCATTGAAGAGAAAAATGTATATCAATACAGCCAACCACTGCCATTGAACACACATACATAGTTTGATAGGCTGACATACTTCTGTAGGCAAGTGATATAAAAGCTACTAAACTTATGGTAATCTCCATCTATGGTGAGAAACTTTGAGACCTTGATCATTCACTTACCTAAGCACTGGAAGTATTTACAAATTACTTCTTGGGGAAAGTTTTGGTCTTGCCATTGGTCACTTTCTCTCTTACCTTCTATTCTGTAACATTTCCTTAGTGGTATCCTCAACTTTCTTCAGATTAGGTGACTGTTACAGCCACAGAGAATGCCATAACATCCAGGTTCCCTCCGTTATTGTGAATGCATGTGCTCTTCTTCTCAACTTTCACTTACCCAACACAAATTTATTGCAAGTCTACTGTCTTGATCAATTCAGGCTGTTATGACAGAATACTGAGTGAGGGACTTAAAAACAATAGACATTTCTTGCTGTTCTGGAGGCTAGTAAATCCGAGATCAAGGTGCCTGTCTACGAGGTATCTGGTGAGAGCCTGCTTCATGGTTCCAGACATTTGTCTTCTCATTGTGTTCTCACATGGCCGAGAGAGAAATCATCCCTCTTGTGTTTTTCCAATAAGCCCAAATATGAGGACTCTACCATTATGACTTAATTACCTCCCAAAGACCCTACCTCCTACTATCACATTGGGGGTTAGGATTTCAACATGTAATTTTTAGAGAACACACAAACATTCAGTTCCTAGCACCTACATGTGCCAGGATCTATGTTGGGGACTAAGGCTACATGGGTGAACAAGTGACTGTCCAAATCTTCTTTGAGATAAAACTTACAGAGAATTTATGGGAAAGTATACAGGCTGTATGCTCTTCCATTTTAGTAGCTCCAAATCTTTTTTTTAAAAAAACTTTGAGTCATAGTTCTCTGAGAATTGGATAAGTCTAAATAAGCATTATTCCATGAAAAACTCAGATCTGCACAAACATAATTGAATTTCGTGTTCAATTTTTATGTATGTTTTTTCCTGCAGAGGGATGGATGGCTGTGGACTCCAGGTCAAGAAATTGTGTTATAGCTGTTCTTATTTCCGTTCACTTAGGAGCAAACCACTCGGCCTTTAGGCCTTTCTTTCCTTCCAATGAAATTGTTTGTTACTGAACTGCTCTATGGTTTTGCTAGTTATGAGATATTACAGTTTTGATGGACATTGACAATCCACCTGTGAAACTGATGCTATATTTATTATAAGGACATTTTTGAATAATTTGCTCATTGTAGTTAAACTTGTTTTATGAGGAGCACAAGATAAATTTTTCTTCAGAACTAGTCAGAAGAAAATTTGCTTTTGGTACAACTAGATTGCTTTTATTTTTAAGTTATGGACATGGTAAAATTCTTTTTCTTTTTTGAATTGTTTTCTGTAAAGCACAGAGACAAATTTGTGATCTCTTTCTATCAATTGTTCTGTTTTTATCTCTCAACTTTATACTTCACAGTATTAAAAAGCAATTTAAATAAAAGTGTATTGACTTTGAAAGATGTCTGTGATATAATGTTAAGTGAAAAATGAGTTACAGAGTAATACACAGAGTAGGATACCATTTTTTTTTGGGAAAAAAAACCCTCCCATATATTTTATTATGAGGATAGAGAGAAATTATAAACATTGATTACCAAGGAAGAGGGGTTAGAACTGAAGGAAGATATAGAGAGATTATTAACTTTTTGTCACTTTGATATTCAATTTATGACAATAAGCACATATTATTTGGTAATTTAGAAACAGTACCCTTTCCAAATGATCTCCACTCACAAATGAATCAGAGTTTCTGTTCTTCCAGTAAGGAAGACAAATGTGTGGACGAGCAATTACAATGTAATGGTATAGGTAGAGTGGCAGAAATAGCTAGGTGTCCAGAAAAATACTCAGGGGAGAATAATTAACTTAGGGAGATGTCACAGAGAAAAACAAGCTCTTGAAGAATGAATAGCAGCTTGCTCAGCAGATCAGTGGAGGAAGGGCATTCCTGGAATGGAAAGCAGTATGTCATGGAGGCAAGGAACAATATGGGTGTTTGGAGAACTAGACTGGGATATATGGCATGAGAAGTGGAGATGAGGTGCAGAATTAGAAGGGCCGTGAATCACAAATGGCAATACCTAGCTTTATCTTGTAATGTTCTTGGGGAACATCATTTTAAAAGCTATCTTGCTGTGTGTAGAGCGAAGGCTATATTTAAGGACATGAGATTGGAGACAGGGAGACTAGTTAAAAGGGGACTGCAGTAGTCAGGCTGAGAGATGATAAAGCAGCGGTCATGGGTCAGAAAGTCCTAGACAGATTCTCTCCTCTCCCCTCCTCATCTCCCTTCACCTGACCTCCTCTCCCCTGCAGTGTGACTTTCTGAGCAGGCCATGCTCTCATATTGACTGAAACGTCAGCCAGGCCCTCAAACCATCTAGTTATCCTCAACTGATCCTTAAAAACTAAGATTAAATTTTATTTCTCTGGCAAGACAACCTGGACTTCCCCAGCCCTCAGATGTTGTTCAGGTAACACTTCTTTGGGAACTTACATTACCTAAAACCTACCTGATCCATAAAGACATACACTGATTAGGGCTTGACATATGTAATTGCCCCATTCCTTCTACCATACCATCACCTACCCTGATGCTGAAGTTTTAATTGCAAAATTCTTCATGTGCCAACTTTTTCAAATCTGAGTTGGAAGACTAACACAGTGAAGAGTGTACAATGGAACTACATCCCACATATTTGCATTTAAAACTGTCCTGCAAAATACGAATTAGATAGTCATGACAATAGCACTGAAAAATTGCTTGCCTACTTTTCCTACAATAAAAACTCTCATTTTAAAAAATGAAGTTGATCCAAAAATGGCATTGTGGTTTGCCATGAGTGTGAACCCACACTGGCATATGCATGAATGTTTGGTATTTCCTCCCTGAATGCTCAGACCTCTTAACCCTGCTCTTTGACCTGTCAAGAGAATTTTCAGCTGCAATATGGCTGACATGATGAGCACAAAGGGAAAAGGGGCCTGTGTCCCAAGAGAAGATAAGGACAGGGATGTATGGTTTCTCTGGACTTCCTGTTTGTGGGTGTGGCATGTGATTTCTGCCCTGCCTGGTGTCTTTAGAGTTCCATAGACAAGACATCTGTTGAGGATCACCTCAGCAGCATCCAGTCCCAGACCTCCTCTGCCATCTGAAGCCAATAATGAACTCCATCAAGCCCTCTTGGTTTGCTGGGGATTAAAGGAATAGTTGTATTGCAAGTATACCCTGGCCAGTACATAAGTGGCTGGTCCTATTTTGAGTAAAAACTCCTAGTACTACAGACATTACAAAAGTGATTGAGTCAGGGAAATTAACTAAATGGCAGGGAGCATGGAAGACACACACATTTGTGTATTATTTCTTTAACAAAGCACTAGGCTTTTTCTCTCCATCACAGAATTAGACCGTAGAGCCTACATGTTTATAGCAGTGAGGATGCCCTGGGGAGCATCCAGGAATTCTGACCAGCAGTAGACAGGACATTTAGCATTGCATTAGCACCCCTATTGTCACGATAGGTTAAACAGAGTATATTATCTTATTTTCTTGTATAAGAGACATGGTTGTGATTGTTACTTTTGCTTTCAGAAAATGATATTCACAAAAAGCCATCGTGTGTGTGTGTGAGAGAAAGAAATTAGAAGATGAGAGTCTGAAATCCATCATCCTGGGGTTCTCAACTCTGGATGCACTTGGATAGAATCACCTAGGTAGATTGTTAAACACATACGGGCCTGGGTCCCAGGTCAAGGAGATTCAGATTTATAGCTGGGGTTGAGAATGACTGCTGGGGTTGGTTGAGAAAGCCTGTTGAAAATCCACCCCAGGGGTATATTGATTTTTTTTTTTTTTTTTTAGTGAAGCTCTTTGAAGGAAGCAAGAAGTAGCTTGGTATGGTGGGAATATCACTGGATTTGAACTTGGAAGACCTGAACCTCCTTCCACCTCCTTCTAACTAGCCTTGTAACCTTGGACCATTCTGAGCTCAGTTATTTCTTTGATAAAATAAAAATATTAGTGCTTAAATGAAAGAACGGGGACTACTTATGTGTAACTGCCTTGTCAACAGAAATGCACTCTGTTGATGCACAGAGTAGAAGGCCATGTGAAGAGGGAACAGAAATGAGGGGTGATACCACAGCACGAGGAGCACCAGAAGCTGCCAGGAGCTGGCAGAGGCGAGCTAAGTTTCCCCTTAGAGCCTTTGGAGCTCCTTTGGAGGGAGAGTAGCCCTGGAACACCTTGATTGTAGACATTTGCTTTCTAAAACTGTGAGGGGATAAATTCCTGTTGTTTTAGGCCACTCATTTGTGATAATTTATATGGCAGTCCCAGGGCATGAGTACAGATTTTGGTAAGAAGGGGTTTAGGAGAGACAGCAGGCAGTGTAGACTGATTGTCTCCACAAGGCAGGCTGCCCTGGGATCTGACGCCTTACTTCTCTCAGTTCTGTTTTTGAATTCAGAGTTTTCTGATTGCTATGGGGGCGAGACCTGGAGTTCTTGTGTTGTGTTCCACTTTGGGGTGAGCATGGGATGAAATGAAGAGGGGTAGTCAGAGGTGTGTTTAGGAGTTCATCTGTAAATCAAACTACTTGAGATGTGGAGGAATTTAAGGAAACATAGGCATAAAAACTATCCAGTTGTGGTGAAGTTTGGTCCTTGCTTAATTGTAAAACTAAAAACTAACGAAAAATTGCCATTGGGAATATCATTTGCCTCAAGGAATTAGTATAATAAAGTCCTTAAAAAGTGTCCTATAATCATGTTTGCAGTATTGATTTACTTAGTAAATTATTTTGTAGAGAGAATACAAACTTTGGTCCCAACCTGGTTAATTTATGGGAGTCTAATTTAGTTGCTTCTAAATTATTGACACCTTATTGTACACAATGCAAATTATATATTTGCTTTTATGCTTGCACTCAACTTTATTGTAGGTCATATAAATAGAATAAATTAAGAGAAAATATCTTGGGACAAATAATTATATGCTTAGTTACAGTTGTGGTTTGTGACTAGCCTAAAGAGTCATTTTTTGCTGATCTGAAATTTTAAAATTAATTTGTATTGTTTGTGGAAATTTAAAAAATGTTATTTTATTTTTAGATGTGTTCTGTGTTGTCAGTGATTACATTCTTTTAAAAAGCAAACATCCTACATGAATAAAAGTAATCAGAACATTCCTGGAAAACTGAAACCCTCCTTCTTTCTATTTCACTGTAGCATTCTATGAACAGCTATAAACATTTAGAGGCTATCTCTAAAATTCAAATAGTCCTTTGGTTTTATTCGAGGCATCAAGTATAGAAAGAAGGAATTCTAGTACTGTTTACCATGTTTATATAGAAGCTTTAATATCTCTTTGAAAAGGGAAGAGTCTAAATGAGTTCATAAAGATTTTATTATTATTGTGATCTTTAAAATACATTATGACAATTCCTCTTTGTTTCCTGTAGTAATGTAGCTTGTTTTCTTTTTTTATTTTATGGCCCTGGGTTTTTTTGACACATGACAACTTTTTTAGTTTGGTCCTACTGGTACCATTGCTAAATTTAAAGCTGAGCTGTGTTAGTTAAAATTATTGTTGATAGAGTGGGTAATAGGTTACACACAGACACACACACACACAGATCGAGGCTCTTTGATGGTTTAAAGTCTTCAGATTTTTAAAAAACTGAATCAGGTAATGTAGTCTCTATTATGAGGGCTGCTCATTAGCTGCTCTGTTCACTTTATTGATTCTATGTATTTACTTGATAAGACACAGAAGGTAACATGCAGTACTACTGATTGAATGTGCTTTATAAACCTTGAGCTCAGCTGTAGCATGTGGCTCAAGGTTCATTAATCAATCTGGAAAATACTAGTTAAACCTCAGACTTCTCACATTTTAGAATCAACAACCCAAGATGAGGCCTAGGTATGCTAAGAAGGCCTATTGTTGGTGAGAGATTGTGAGACAAGTGTCTTGTATCATTTCAAATCAAGTTCTCCCTAGAGAGCCAGGGAATTTTATTGTAGATTAAAGACTAAAATTCTCTGGGAATGAGTTAGAAAATTTGATTTCTACAAGTCGTTGGAACAAGATTTCAAACAGTTGTGCAAAAAAGTTGTGCACACTGTTAAATCTACATTATAAATGTATTATAAAGCAATGAAACATTTGAAAGGTCTTATAAAGCAATGAAACATTTGAGTGCCTTAAAGAAAATTTCTTTTTGCAGAGAGGCCTATAGACTCAGTTGGCTTTACTGAGGAACTCCATGGAGACAGACTGTAGGAAAATTGCAGGTAAGGGAGTGACTCCTGCTGGATACTTGCTTAAGGCTTCTAACTTGGATGGATGGTTGGCAGCTGTCTCTGACTGCCAGGTGCTGGGGTTGTGCAGAGTGGCTCTGGGATCAGAGCTAAGAGAGTGCTCCAGGTTGCACTGAGATTGATTGCCTTCAGAAGACTAAATAGCTTACTAGGCATATTTACATTCCAGACAGGCCAGGGACTCCTTTGATTGAGTTCATCATCTGTGAAACTGCTCATTCTGCTTCTCCAGTTTACAATGGTTCATATGAGTGGTTCTCAACATATGACTGCTGAATCAACAGCAAGAGCATATTTTGGGAATTTGATAAAAATGCAAATTATTGGGCCCTAACTTCTGACCTACTGAATCAGAAACACTCTGAGTTGAACCCAGAAATTTGTGTTTTAACAAGCTGTCATGGTGATTTTGATCCATGTTAGAGTTTGGGAACCCTGGATTTATATTATTCTGTCTCTCAATTTACTTTCCAGGCTTAGATAAGTCTGTTGTTTTTCTTAGAAGTCTCCCAGATATGTTATACAGGATCTAGCAAATACCTAGTGCACAAGAAGTGCTTGATAGTTTTTCTATGAATATTAAACACTTCTGTACAGTTTCTGAGGGAAAGGAGAGTGTCTTGGTTCTACTCTTTGGCAACCCCTGCCCCAGCCATGGTGCCTCTGATTGCCTCTGCTCACCACTAGAAGTGCTCCTGTACTTTGTATCACACAGAATTACAGGTGTTCCATAATAGCAACAAAACATAGAAACTACTCTCAGCTGCTAGTATATTCTGGTGGCTACATAAAGACAATTACTTGGTGGCGTTCAGGTCATATGTTTATTTGTTTTTGAGATGGAGTTTTGCTCTTCTTGCCCAGGCTGGAGTACAATGACACGATCATGGCTCACTGCAACCTCCGCCTCCCAGGTTCAAGTGATTCTCCTGACTCAGCCTCCCAGGTTGCTGGGATTACAGGCATGAGCCATCACGCCCAGCTAATTTTTTTATTTTTATTTTTAAGTAGAAACAGGGTTTCACCATGTTGGTCAGGCTGGTCTCGAATTCCTGACCTCAGGCTGTCTACCCACCTCAGCCTCCCAAAGTGCTGGGATTACAGGCGTAAGCCACCACACCCAGTCCAGGTCATATGTATATGATGAGAATTCTTTCTTAATAATTTAATATTAATATTTTAACCAAATTCTAGTGAGACAGAATGTTTTATATATTTATTGGTAATTTGCCTTTCTCTTACGTGAATTTCCTATTTCTATTAGGATTGTCTTTTTTTTCTTTTAACCTATTTCTTGGAGTTCTGTATTCTGATGTTTAATCTTTAGTTGTATGTGTTACAGATATTTTCTACCAAACAATAGTTTGTCTTTTAACTGTATTAGATCTTTTATTGCATGTTGAAAGTTAGGTGATATTTTTGTGCCTTATCTAAGAAATACTTCTCTAAGTCCCAAAGATACTGTTTTAAGTTTGGCTGCTCAGATTTAGTAATTTGAAAAGTCAAAATTATGTAATTGTATCATGAAGAAGGAAACTAATTGTACTTTTTCTTTCTAAAGAACTGGCCACTTCATTATTATTTATTGAATAGTTTAGTCTTTCCGCCACTGATTTGAACAATAGTATCAATTGCAATTATTTTATATTCTTTTTCTCATAAATATACATGTTTATTTCTAATCACATGTTCCAAATTTTGGCTCAGCAAATGCAGTGACAGTGAAGGTACAATTAAGCTGATGAAAGAAGGGCAGTGGGTATGTAGAGAAAAGGATTCTAATAGAATCAAATCCTTAACCTAAAGGTAAGGCACTGAAACCATTCAGGTCTTTTGGTTTGAGTAAGAGGGAGGGCAGTATATTTGTAGTTTGAGGGGCTGTGGGATAATTTAATTATAATTACTTTAGATAAAGCAGGGTACAATGGGGTTGTAAAAGAGTAAGTGTTGAAATTCCAACTCTACCAGGTATTTGGACACGTTACTTAATTTATCTGAACCACCTGTAAAATGAAAACATTAGTATTTGGGTCAGACCCTATGTATTTGCCAATATTTGACTCTTTTGACCCACAAAGATGTGAATTTTACATGTTTCAAGTTAATAGCTACCTCAAAGATTTGTTACGAGGATTTAAGAAGTCAATATGTAGAATGCTTGGTGCGTAGTTAGCACTCAATAAATATTAGACATATAATATTTAATTGATATTTTTGAATAAAATCATCAAAAAGGCAATCATCTTATCTATATAAATATAAGGCCAGTCCTTGGTAATCTCTCCCTAGCAGCTACTTTCACACTAAGAAATGTTTTTCCATCCTGACTACTGAATTATTTTTCAGTGTATTCATAGTTTAGGAGGGGTCTGAGAAGTTTTTCTTTGCCCTATATTTGCTACTTTTATAAGCATAAAAATATTAACATTTCACATGCATATTTTCATTATTTAAAGTATTCATAATTTATTGTTGGTGCTTGGCCTGAAATGGATTTTGAATTGCGATAACGCTTACTCCTATTGTGCTTTGGTTTAAGCAGGGAGAAAAAACAACTTAAGGCAGTCGGCTTTTGGTATATTAAAAAACATTATTCATGTTTTAGTTTAGGCTCTCTTGCATATTACAAAGCCTAAGAAATGACTATAGAGTGGCCTTAACCCTTCAATAACAGTTACGTTTCCACTTTGGAGCATCTCTGATAGGCAGAGGACCGTAAAATCTATTTAAGTGGCATACATTCCACACATTGAAATTTGGTCCCCAAATACCAGCGAATAATGCAAAATAGTTTTCAAGGAAGAAGCAAGCAGTGATCATATTATATAGGAAACAGTGTCAAAATTTATGACTATTTGCATGACTAGAAAAAAGGCTAAAAGAACAGACACATTACAGGTTTTTGTTCTCTAAGAAAATCGTTGTTGTGGCATTATTACCCTTGGGTTTCAGCATTGACCAGGGGTGCTGAAAATCTTGTTTTCATCTTGAATCTTTATCTTGAAGTCACAGCTGTCTTAAGACTTTTTCACAGCTCAAAGACAACGCCCAGTTTTGGGTCAAAAGATCACATAACTTCTTAAAATTGCCAGCAAAATCCATCTGGAGAGTGTCATGCTGACCTTTTGCTTGGCCAGTGGTTCATTAATACTGGTTCTGTCTTTTCATTTCTTTCCTTTCTGTGCCAGCATAAAAATGTTGCTAGAGAAGGAAGAGACGTAGTGTGTCTCATGCCGGCCTCTCTTCTGATTCAGCTTTCTTCCCTGGATACAAGTTGTAAAAATGTCTCAGTGATTTGGAAGCATAACATTTTGGATCTCATGCTCTTTTTTTGAAAATTTTGTTTTACTTCTAACTGGAAGAATGTAGGTAGTGCAGATGGTGGTGAAAAGAGCAAAACACCAGGTAACTTTCACCGGTAAAACAAGGAGGTTTGTGTTATATTATGAATATATGGATACATATTTCATGAATTTCTTTCTGGCTCCAATAGCTCATACTGCAACCTAACTCCACTTTGTCTTAAAGGAAAGAGAAGGGAAGGTCTTCTCAGAGTTTTCTTTCTACGAACGTGAAGAAATCACTGTTTCTTTTAGTGGCTGAGGATACTCTCACCATAAAAATGTGTGAAACACAGAGTAGAAAGGTCACTAGATTCCTTTTGTATCTTCAGTACCTGACACATTAAAAAAATGCCTGTTACATTTTTGCTGAATTAGTTGGAGGGAAGTCAGAAAAGTCTATACCTGGAGTTCTATACCTGAAGACTCCTATGGCTTTAGCTGGGTCACCATAGGAAGTGACCTAACACTGTGCATCTAAGTGCACAGGGGCCAGTTACTCTTCCCTGTGAGTCTGTGGCCACGAATTCTTAGCAGTCATGATCTAGTTGTTTATACTTCCTGGATTTGATTCCAGCTCTTTGGGTGCATTCTTAACCTCTTTGTGTTTCAGCATCTTCATCTTTAAGTTAGGAATAATGATGCAGATTGAATGATAATACATGTAAAATGCTTAGATAAGTGTGCAGTGGATATTAGCTATTAATAGTAATAAGCATCCAAACATTAGCTGTTATTATCGTTTACTAATACTGTTAATACTACCACCTAGTCATTAGTAGAGATATGCTAGCTAATTGTATAAGTGTAAAATGAGTCAAGTGTTGGGAAGGTATTTGCTAGTTTATGATCATCAAAAACTCTGCAAACAATTCTCCCACTAAAAAAAAAACATCTTTCTTCTCACATGATGTTATTCAATTTATGGCAATGCTTTCCCTTGAGCAAAGCATTGCCGTTTTGCTGTGGTCCTCTTTCAAAATGAAAATATTCACTGAGGGCAGCATATTAAGCCCTTCAGATATCATTATAAAATCATATCTAAATCTCTTTTCTATATGACAGATGACGGAGGGAGAACCTTAGATCTATAAAGAGAAAGCTGTTTCGTCCTGAAAGAGAAAGAGAAAGTGGAGGTGAGTAGGGAGGCTAAGGGAAAACAGGAGTCACGAAAAACATGTGCCCTGTATTTCAGAGTTCTGTCCAGCAGAAGAGTGAAAGGTACTAATTGTGAAAATTTTGGTGGGAGATCATTTCTGGAACCCACAGTTATAGCCTGGGGGGTTTCGAATTTTATATCTAAAATGGAATCTTCATTTATATCATCATTATATTTTTAAAAACATAAATTCTGCAAGCCCTCTTTCTTTGGATATTTTGGTGATATCTTCAGTCTTCCGTCACTTCTTGTGTATATTTAATAGAGATACAATGGGGCTTGCTTAGTATGGATCTGATAGTGAAATAAGTTTTGAAAGATCAAAAAGATGAGGACCAAAATATCACCCAAGGTACTCTGTATGAAGGGCATGAGATTATAGAATCCTGCAGAGTTAGACAACCCTTGAGAATGATTAATTCTAGCCATAGGAATTATAGAAATATGGATATCAGGAAAGAACAAGGATATAAAATATTTAAGAACGTGAGATTAGAATGGAAAGTCTTTATGTAAAAAAATTGAATTAAAATCTGATTAACCAAAGTCAATGCATTCTGTAGTTAACATAATATAATGTATACATATGAGCAATTGAAAAGCTAACGTTTAGTGGAAAGGATGGATACCAGTCTCTCTCCTCTCTAGCATCACCTTTACATCCCAGAAAACACATCCTGTTTCTTAGATTGAAACCATCATGTTTCCCCTTGCACAACTCTATTTCTTTTATGATGCTTTTCTTCTGACTTCTAAAAATGAATGTTCTTTTTGCTTTTGGCTCTCCAAAGTCTCTTTTAATCTGGACCATGCCAAGTACAGTCTCTTTATTTATCTGTGCTTGTCATTCTTGTGTGTGGTTTATCTCCCCATCAAGAAGATAAAATCTTAGAGAGGAAAACTTACATCTTTGTATTCTACTGTGTTCATTTCTGTGATGTGGGCATCATACATGCTCAGGAAATATTTGTGGTTATTAAGCAAATCATCCAGTTTTTACAGTGAAGGAAATTTAAGAACCCAACTTAAAGAAATTTATCTATCTGACATATTGGTAATTGAAAATAAGGAATAACAATAATTTGTGATTGAAAATAAGGAATGTCACTATATTGACCGAGCAATTGCTAATATTTACCAAAGTTCAACTCTCTTAGCCTAAAAATTGTATTTTAAAGCAAAGCCAAAAAGACAACATTTGAACACGTTGGATCATGCATCATAATTATACTTGTATTCTTTATTCTATTTTCTTTCAACCAAAAAAAAATTGTGCTGCTCTGAAAGTGCTAGGATTTTCAGATTATAAGAATGAGTTCATTGACCAATATATATGGCTGTTTACTTTAAATGGTCATTTTTATAAGATTTATTTTTTAAAATCCTCAGAACATTAAGATTTTAGTGTTTTAGATGTAAAACATAGTTATTCTTATTTCTCTTAAAACCTTATTTCTTTCACAAAATCTGGTGGTGGTCCCTAATTATCTGGTTATTGTTAGTTAGTGTTTAATTTCTATGTAAATGTTCTTGAATCTGAGGGTTGATTTTAAACAATTAATGTAAGTGCCAGGCAAGCCACTTACAGGACCAGAACTGAAATGTGATCAGCGTCTGGGTCTCTCTGCATGGACTTTGGCTGCTCATGGAGCCTGCTCAGTGGGGGAAGGTCTCATGCCCAGCTAGTCAGGGTGAACATGGGCTGCTGAACTACCTACCCATGCTGTGGCTAGAAACTTTGTTGTGGTAATTTGTCTCATTTTTAAGTGAAATTTAATGAAATTCAAGAGTATCTGCGGTCCTTTGTGAGAAACATTTACCCCACGTGGGTGGGCTTAATACTCTGACCTGGAATAGAGGGGAGAACATGAGGCTCAGCAGCTCCCCAGGAGCCAGGCTAGGAGAGAAAGTTTGGCCCTAGAGATGTCATTGGACCATGGGGTGGGGCAGTGTGGACACTTTGTCCCCAGACTGCCATTTTGCCTTTTCCCGAAGACCTACACAATATAAGATTTGGGGGTAGCAAAACTTCTAGAGTAAAAATTTAGTAGAAGAGGGACAAAAAACACATGAGTTTACAGTGGTGGGATTTTACTTTTTTCCTGTACTTTTGATGGAAATTTTGCATTGAACTATTTAGAATAGATTATATGGTGGTTTATGTGTTACAGTATATAAAACTTACTTCATATGCCTTTGAAAGTTCTATCGTGTTTTTAGCAGCATTATTTTCCTGCAGTGACATCTCAGTTGAATCCTGCTCTGAATTGATTGTGACCTTGGATTAATTACACCAGCTCCTCTGTCCACGTGTATTTATGCCATAGCTGTCCCTTGCACTATGAGAGCGTCTGTTACAACCTTTCAGAACTCCCAGATCATGTAGAGAAAGGACTTCTTTCTCCTGTAGTTGCTCAGTCAGCCTTTAGCACTTTTTAACCTCCTGGAAATATGGTCCTTCACTCCACTCTGTCATCTCTTTTGCAGTCTCTTGGAATAGACACCCACACATCATTGAGAATGCTTTGCTTCCACTTCTAAACACAGCAGAACAATGATCCCTTGTACATTTTTAAAGGCTATTGATTTATATCTGATATTTAGCATTTTCATCTTGATTGATGTTCAAATTTTCTATACATAATTCAAAAGAGTGTAATTTAAATAGAAATATGCTGTTTGAAACTCTGTATGTAAAGTTTAATTTTTTAGAAAATTCTTATGTATTTTTATTCCATGCTGACAGCTTAAGAAACAAAAAAATCATGACAAATAAGGTAAGGTGTAGAAAATTACTTAAAATCTTTCAGAAAAGTGGTATATTAGAGAAAGCCAGAAGTACCCCATGAAGCATTACCTGTAAATGTTGCTGTTTGTAGAAATTGCCTATTTGATGCATTTAAGAGGCCAGAATCATTAAAATAGTCATCTAAAATGTGACAAAAATTCGTCTGAGTCTAAAACATTATAGACTATTCAATAAACATTCACCGAGGACAGGGAAATGTGGCACATATACACCATGGAATATTATGCAGCCCTCAAAAATGATGAATTCATGTCCTTCGTAGGGACATGGATGAACCTGGACACCATCATTCTCAGCAAACTGACACAAGAACAGAAAATCAAACACCGCATGTTCTCACTCATAGGCGGGTGTTGAACAATTGGAACACATGGTCACAGGGAGGGAAGCATCACATACTGGGGTCTGTTGTGGGGGGTCTAGGGGAGGGACAGCAGTGGAGAGGAGAATGGGGAGGGATAATGTGGGGAGAAATGCCAGATATAGATGAAGGGGGAATGGAGGTAGCAAACCACCTTGATATGTACATACCTATGCGACAACCCTGCATTATCTGCACATGTACCCCAGAACCTAAACTACAATAAAGAAAGAAAGAAAGAAAGAAAGAAAGAAAGAAAGAAAGAAAGAAAAATGATCTTACAGAGAGTCAGTACTGTGACAAACATCAGATTAAAGGTGTTGCTTTTCCCACAGAAGCTGACTCTCAGATGACCCCAAGGTAGCCACCAGGAAGTTGACAAGGAGACTTGGAGATACAGAAGAAAAATAATAATAACAGATAGGGCAACTAGGACGAGGAAAGAGCTTCAGTTGTGGTTCATGAGTTACTGGCATAAGAAATCGATTGGAAGCAAATACAGCTAAACGCTATTTTCCGATAAACTGAATTGCCAAAAGTCCATGAACCCGGCCTGACAATGTCTTTGACTCTCAGAGCTTAAAACCACACTCAGTCTCCCAAACTTGCGCAAGCAGGCATTGGGCTGGTCCTGAAAGCCATCCAGTCCCAAGGCAGACTCAATCCCAGGACTCACTTCAAATGTGGCCAGGGCAGGTAACAGTTAAGGAATAATCTCCCAGAGCCACATCCTAAAAGCAACAGAAATAAAGGAGACATCAGGGTGGGGGAGAATGTAGTTAGACAAAGTAAGAGTGTCAAAGAACCTTTCAGAGACTGTCTAATACGCAGAGCTCCTCCAGAAAAAGATGATGGGGTCAGCCAATGAGACTGAGCAGCAGCAGCCAATGAGGGAGGGGAAACCAAAAGTGTTTCCAAAAGGAGCAAGTCAGTTATGCAGAAAGCTGTTGGGAGATCAAGGAAGATAAAGCCAGCTGTGATATTGTGAAATATATATTTGGTCTTCGTCCCTGTCTCTTGGCATACAACTCCTAAAATTCTTGAAATCTTCAAAGGGATTTTATGTTAAAAAAAAAAAGGTGTCTTCATATGCGAATGAAATTACTGGGGGCTGGCAGCCAATAGGCAGCTCCAGGATGGGGGCTGGTTGCTGGAAAGGCCAAGGCAGGATTAGAGGGTTGGGACTCTCAGCTTCACCCTGAAATATCCAGGGAGGGGAGAGAGGCTGAAGGATGAGTTGATCTCCAATGGGCAGTGACTTAATCAATCATGCCTGCACAATGAAGTGTCCATAAAAACCCAAAAGGACAGGGTTCAGAGAGCTTCAAGACAGCTGAATCTTTGGAGGTTCCTGGAGGGTGGCACACCCAGGGAGGGCATGGAAGCTCCAAGCCCCTTCCCATACCTCGCCCTCTGCATCTCTTCAACTGTATCCTTTATAGTAAACAGGTAAATGTAGATGCTTCCCTGAGCTCTGTAAGCCACTCTAGCAAATTAATCAAACCCAATGAGGAGATTGTAGGAACCGTGATATACGTGTCGTCAATCATCAGACACATGGGTCGAACAACCTGGAGCTTGAGACTGGCACTAGAAGTGGGAGGCGGTCTTGTGAGAATGAACCCTTAAATATGGGATCTGATGCTATCTCCAGGTAGGTGGTGTTGGAACTGAATTGAGTTCGAGGGCACCCAGCTGGTGTCAGCTGCCGGAGGAGTGCTTGCTTGGTGTGTGGGGAGAAGCCCTATACATTAGGTGTCAGAAGCTGTGTGTGACTATTTTGTGAGAGGATGGCAGGAAGACACTGAGTTTGTTAATCCCCGACTTTCAGACCAGCAAAGAAGCCATTGCAAGGTGGAACCACTAGTGAACTTGAAAAGATTATTTTAAAGGAATAACAGAGATAAAACTCAAACTGGAAACTGTTGTAAGAAAAAGGATGGAAGACAGTGTCTGCAGACAGCTCTCTAGAATTTTGCCCTTCCAAGGAAAAGAGCAATATGGGTGGAAGCTAAAGGAGGACGTGGGCTCAAGGAAAGGCTTGCTAAAATGGGAGGTGTTCTCTGCTGAGGCGAATAATCGGGAAGAGATGGGGAAATGGATGTAGCAAAGAGAAGACAAGTGCAGGAGCAAAGAGCTTGGGAAGACTGAGAGGACATGATCCAGACCCCAGATCAGGAGGAGCCGACTTTAACAGCAGGATGGATACACAGTCCATGCAAAACAGGAAGCCCACGTTACTCTGGGTCTCACTTTATCAGGCTTGTCGGTGGCAGGGATTAAAGATGGGCCCTGTCTCCTGAAGGCAGGCAGAGAACCAGGAAGGAAGGCATGACACGGGATACCCATGCTGCTGCCTGTGAACCAGATGATCTAATAATATGCTGTTCTTGGTGTAACCAAAATGCAGGTTCAGCTGCTTGCCACTTGTACAGTCCAACTGACAAGAGGTCTGGTATAAAGAAAGTGACTTTATTCCAAAGTTTAGCTTAGGGGAGAAAGTCCGGGCTTCTGCATTTAAGGCTAGCACTTCACTTTGGGGCAGAAAGTCGGGGCTTTTAAAGGGGGACTTGGTATCAATGGCATGCAGGGGAGGGAGCCAGCAGGTGTGGGGCCACGTGGTTCATGCGTTATCTACCAGGTGGTTGGGCTAGTGCCATCATGGGCAGAGCTAGGTTATAAAGTGGTCGCGGTTATAAAGTGGTTGTGGTCTTGAGATACTCTTCAGGTGGGAAAGCGTTTTGTAGTGGGCACACTTCAGGTTGTAAATTGACTGCTGTCTCTCGAGGCAAGCGCCTGGTAGGAGAGAGTTCCGCTCTGCAGTTGCTAAGTATACACACAGTTAGATAAGCTCACCCTGCAGGGAGTGTCTGGTGAAGGGAAGGTAAAGGTTAAAATCATTTCTAAAGAGCCAAGTAGGATGCAGGGAACAGGGGAAAGGAGAAAAGAGAAAAGAATCATAATTGTAAAAATAAACTTTTTTCTCTCTTAGACAAATGGGGGTAATCAGTTACATTGGTGCTTGTTTTCTTTTGTCATCCTTGAGACTTGAGAGAAATCTAATTTAAATGTCCCGGGCTGGTCTCAGCTGGTGGAGAATTCAGGGAAAGGGCAAGTACCCGTGTTTGTGAGGGGGGTGAAGGAGGAATGCTAATCGGCGGATTTCTGAGAGTAAGGTGAGTATCCATCAAATTGAGCTGATGAGGGCCAGTGTCCCCACCTCCCCTGCCATTTGTGACTCCCTCCTTTCCAGATGGGGAGTTATTAGGGAAGATCTCTCCCTTACCTTTTCCATCAGATGAACCGTCAGGATGCACTTCCTCTTTCTCTCCAGCTCATGTCGCTAGAAGCTCACTCTACACTGAAGATCACATGGGTGGCGTGGAAGGGAAAGCAAAGTGAAATGCTGCTGTTTTAAAAAGTGCTGACAGGTTATAGGGAGCCAGAGATATGTTTTTCTCTGAGGATCTTCACAGTTGGCCAGAGTCCTAGAGTCCTAGAATCCTAGAAGTTTCTTGTTGGAGGGTTTTTCCAAACCTCTTAGTTGCATCCACTTGAGATGGCTGGAGGTGCCCAGAGGCAAGGAGAGAGACAAGATGGCCTGTCCTCAGATCACTTCCATCAAATCATCTGTAGACCCAGAGTCCAGGAGTTGGCTGGTCAACTAGTTCTGAGAGCTAGAAGTGGGGTGTGGAGGGTTTGGGATAGGCACCAGGCTCACTCACTGCATTAAGAGGGCAGTTCGACAGAAAACCAAATACCGACCGTGTAGTCTCACTTATAAGTGGGAGTTGAACAGTGAGAACACACGGACAAGTGGCAGGGAACAACACACATTGAGGCCTGTGCTGGGTTGGTGGGGGTAGAAGGGAGAGTATCAGGAGGAATGGCTGATGCATGCTGGGCTTACCACCTAGGTGAGGAGATGATCTGTGCAGGAAACCACCATGACACACTGCACATCCTGCACATGTACCTCTGAACTTAAAAGCTGAAGATAAAAAATAAAAAATTTTAAAAGGGCAGTTGGATTTAAGGGCAGGAGCTGACTTCCACGCCCCTCGATTATGGGTTTTCTAGGCTCTCGGAAGGTTCAGGACCTCAGGAAATAAGAGTTTGTCCCATTGCCCTGCAGCTTCTTACTGTCACGTCCCAGGGTCTCAGTGAATCAGCCCTAGGGGCACTCTGGGCTGCTTCTGCAAACCCTTCCAGGCCTGCCTGCTTCTTTCCCAGTCACAAAGCTTTCGAGGAGCTGAATCTCATCTGAGGTTGATCTTCCCTCATGCAAGATGAGGCCTCGTGCATCCCTGGGATCAGGGCTGACTGACAGCAGCTTCCCATTCAGGTTTTTAGGGATGGGAGGAGTTGGATTTGATATGGCAAGTTGGTGGATGGGAGAAGAAAAGTCAAGATAGAAATATTGACTCAGGAAAACTTCTGGAAAGCCCAGCTGAACACCGCACCCCAGCCCCGGGTAGTTAAAGCATTCTTTCTCTGGCACAAATCTGGACCACATTGCCTCCTTACTCAGTCCTACCCTGACCTGGGTTAGCAGGGGACCCAAAGGAACCAAGGCAGGTTTTTTTTTCTTTTGAGACGAAGTTTTACTCTTGTTGCCCATACTGGAGTGCAATGGCGCAATCTCCGCTCACTGCAACCTCCCACTCCTGGGTTCAAGCAATTCTCCTGCCTGTCTCCCGAGTAGCTGAGATTACAGGTGCCCACCACCAAACCCGGCTAATTTTTGTATATTTAGTAGAGATAGGTTTCACCATGTTGACCAGGCTGGTCTTGAACTCCTGACCTCAGGTGACCCACCTGCCTCGGCTTCCCAAAGTGCTGGTATTACAGGTGTAAGCCACCGCACCTTGCCAGCTTTTAATGGGATGTGCAACCCCAGTTGCTTTCCAGGCGGCCAGTGCCCACTAGGTGGGGACAGAGTCCTGGAGATGCCAGCAGCAGCCGCATTCACTCCAGCACCCCAGGCTCCTGGGTCCTGGCACCGTGGACTCCTGTCCTGCAAATAAATGTCCAGGACCCCAGCTCCGCTTCCAGACCAGCCAGAGCCTGTCACCATTTATAACTCACATGTTTATAGCACCGTGGTATTTAGAAAGCTGATCGATGTGCGTTACTCTAGTCGGCTTCACAATTGTCCTGAAGATGGGTGGAGCATGTATTGCTGACCCCCCAGTCTTATGGTTGAGGAAATGGGGACTTCGGGAGCCTTTGAGATGCAGTGAAAGTCATCCAGTGCACAGCAGAGCTGGCCTCAAACTCAGGTCCCCTCGACCTAATCCCAGGTTCTTTCTACCAAACCTCAGCTGCCCCTCTTCTTCTGGGGCACCCCACAGGGCAGCCACTAAACTATTTGGCATTACAGTAGATAGAGCCTGGGTGCTTGGTTCCGTGGGTCGGTATGCTGCACCCTGATGGGACCCATCTGGTCTTCAGAGAGCTGCTGTGCTCCAATGCCAGGGCCCAGCTCTGCCTCAGGGGATTTCAGGGCACTCAGAGATGCAAGCAAGGACAGCAGCGTGTTTGTGGGCACTTCTGCACCCCAGAATGGGAGAACTGGCAGGACTTGACCACACAGGAGCCCCGAGCAGGCCTCCTCTCCCCAGACATCCCCGGGTGCAGGAGTGCTGGAGGGAAGTGGGGGTGGATGCAAAAGTCTAACTTAGATCTGCTTGGTAAAGGCTGAGAATGAAGGAAAGGCTCTCGTCCCAAAGTTGCCAGCAAATTCTGGCCAAGCAGGTGAATGAAGCAGAAAAACTGAGAGCAAGCAGTTTCCATTCCACGTAGGGAAGGGCTCCTTTCTCGTGGGAAGGGGTGGAAGTTGTGGGAACACACAACGGAAACTGTCAAACCTGGCTAGGTGGGGGCAAGTGGAGAGGCCAGCTCCTCCATGCCCCGCATGCCTGAGACACCACCTACCAGCTGTGGCATCACAGCCTCAGTTTACCCATCTGTAAAATGAGGCCAGAGCTCGGCACCTCATCCCACAAGTGAAGGCTGAATGGCAGCATCTTGAGTGTGCTGGGAACAGCAGACCCCTGTGGTTGGTGAGCTGTTGTGTGTCGTGTGTTCCCACTATCACAGACTCAGAATAAGAGGAGCCCCATTGGGTCCTGCAGTAGGTATGGATGATGGCAATGATTCTCATGGTGCCTGGTCCCAGGGACTGAGTCAGGGTGCAAGTAAGGGGGCCCTGTGCCAGGCTGCATCTCTGCACCCCGCCTCCCTGGGAAGACAGGGGGAAACGGGTGCAGCCAGCCGGCATACAGTTGGGAGCGGCTGAACACAGCGTGGCTTTGCTATTAATGTAGTCAGTAAATAAATAAAGGAGGGCTTAAGCTTAGTGTACAGCAATCAGTTTAGAACTACAGGGTAATTAGCGCTGCAGGGGGCTGCAGGGCTGCAGAGTCAGGTTTAAATGAGCGAGTTCACTTTCACTGAGGCATCCCCTGGGGAGCAGAAAACGCAGCCTGGAGAGGAGCCTGCCCTCCTGCCAGCCTACAAGTGGAAGTGGGGATGGCAGCGGGGCTGGGCCCGAAACCATGCAGAGAGCTGAGGGACGCACCCGCCCCCATGGGCCAAGGACCAGGTGTCACATGTGCACCCCTCGCCCCCACTTCTGCCCCCCCACCCCACCCAGCAACACCCAGGCAGCTTCCAACTATGAAGTGCCACTGCCCTGTTGCCTCCTGCTCCTTCCTCTGACATGTGGCAGACACGGGTCAGGTGGTCTATGAATCGACGTGGGCACAGGTGTGGGGATGCAGGAGCCCTCACTGGGTTTCTGCCATGTGTGTACTTGTGTCCTGGGGAGGTGCCTGAGTGGGCATGTGATGTTCCAGCTTCCCTGCTTTCACTCGCCACTGACAACTGCAACACGTGCCCTGGAGTGCTAATTACCTCTCTGTTTCCATCCTTCTCGCTCTCTCTTTCATCTATGTATACAACCAAGATTTACTGGGTGCCCACCATGTGCCAGGCAGTATGAGGCTCTGGGAACACAGACAACACCCAATTCCTGATCTCAAGGAACTGACAGTCTGGTCATGGTGACAGTTCAGGAAACAGGTGACTGCTACAGAGACTCTACAGCTAATTCAGCTTCAGGGGTCCAGAGAAGGTTTCCTGAGAGAGAGAAGGTTTGAGCTGAAGAGTCAATAACGAGAAGTTGAGAGAGCCAGACAGAAGGGGTGTGTGTGTTTGTGCAGCTCTCAGAAGAGGACACAGCACATGTACAGGCCCACAGGGGAATGGATCTCGGTGTGGCCCGGAACATCCGTGGTCCCGTTGGCTGTAGTAGAGAAGGGGTTGGCCCGGGGGCTCAAGAGCAATCTTGGGATGAAGTCGGGGTACTGAGCAGGGGCTCTGTCACTCAGGGTGTCTTGGAACTTTGATAGGGAGTTTGAATTCTATCTTTAGAGTATGGAGGAGTCACAAGGGACTCTCATCCAGGGAGTGACATGATGCTATTTGCATTTTTGGAAAATCGCTCTGGGCAGCAAGCAAGCAGAGGATAGAACTGAGAGAAGGCCTGGGCAGAAGCAGAGCACTGAGGTCATCTTCAGATCCCCAGTCTCCTCCCTTCCTGGTGCCAGGAGAGTGAGGGGCTCCCACGTGGGAAGGTCTGGCCATGTTGAGTGGAGGGAGGCAGCCAGCCGTGGACTTGACTGGCCTTATCCCTCTTCTCACAGGCTGCAACTTGTTCGAGTCTTCAGCAAGCCTCTGCTGGCTCCGGGCCTCAGCTCTCCACCTTGGGCAGGAGGGGAGTTCCTCAGAGCCAACGGGAGGAGGGAGAGCTGCTAAGGCTGACATGAATCAAGGGCCTCCTTGAACCCAGCCAAGACCACGGGGCACGCAGGGAGCTCCGGTTTGAGGTTCCTGGAGAACACCCTGCAGCCTTGCGGTGGCGTCTTCCCAGCCCCGGCCTCAGGGCCTGTCCCCTCTTCTGACCCCAGCAATGTGCCCTCCCGGCAAGTCCGTTCTGGAAGAGGCTGCCCACAATTGCCAGGGCTGGGGCAGAGGGCAGCAGCGGCTGGGGCTGGCAGGGGGTGGCCTCGGGGCCACCTGCCCCAGGCAGGGAGGAGAGGGGTTGAGTCAGGCCACGGAGGGAGCATTCTCAGGCTGGCTTGGCCAGGGCCCCTTTCTCTCCATGAGATCATATCTGGGTCAAAGAGCATGTAAAGCTGGCAGAGCTGGCGGTCACACAAAGCCCATTCAGCCCAGTCCCTATTCACTCACCTCCTCTCCCCCAGCGCCCGCGCCGCCGCGACCCCAGCACAGCGCCTAAGCCCCAGCTTTGATGTCCAAGAACAGAAAACGGCGATTAAATGTTGTTTTAAAGAGGGAGTGCTCACTGCCCTCCCATCTGTCAAGAGAAAGCTGAGGCCTGAAGGAGGGGAAGGGAGCTGGGGGAGGGGCGGGGAGGCGTGTGTGTGTGTGTGTGTGTGTGTGTGTGTGTGTTGAGGGGTTGGGCAGCATGTGGGGGTGGAGAAATAGGCAGGGGCCCAAGAAAAGACGGGGTCAGGATGGCTTGGGGGAATGGAGGCAGCCACTCAAAATCAAAACCAAAACATAGAATTGTAGTCATGGACTAGTTTCCCAGATGAGAAATATGTGGAGAGACACAATCAGGTGGGACAGAGAAAGAAAAGCAAAAAGGAAGGAGAGAAGACAAGAGAGGAGGAAGAGAGGGGAGGAGTGGAAAGGAGAGGAAGACTGGGAGAGAGGAAAAAGATGACGGGCAGGAGGGATGAAGAAAGAGCAGAGCCGACAGCAAAGACAGGAGAAAGCAAAGGCAGAGAAGCAACTTCTAGGGGCTGGAGGCCCATGGGCTGCTCCTGTTCCTCTTCCTGGGAAGATGTTTTGTCTGGGGCTAAGGGTACTCCAGGTGGTTCTCTGCGCAGCCACCCCAGGTTTAGACAGACCCCGGCCTTGGGCTCGGGAGAACAGGGCTGAAAGGTAACCCACCCAGTGCCACCCCTGGCAGGCCAGGCCATGCTTGGCTCCCCAGGCGGGTGGTGGTGGCACATGGGTGATGCTGGAGGCCAGGCCTGGCACTTGGCATGGGCTTACCACATCGGAGAGACCCAACATGGCAATCATGGCTACGTCCCCTAGGTCTTGATGAGGAGAGGGGTTATTCTGGTCAGAGACGGGCATTAAGGACAGCCTCAGGCAGTGGCGCAGAAGCACCATGTCTAGGATTGAGTGGCTTTGGTTTTACAGCTAAAGATGAGTAGGGCGATGCTTCCATCCCCCGATAAGAGGAACAGAGAAAGGGCTGGAGGCAGGCAGGGAATCGTACCCATGTACCCATGGAGAGTGTTGTGGAAATCCTTTATTCTGTCCATGACAATGCAGAGCTTACACGGCTGCCTCCCACCCATCCCCTCCCCTGCACAAGGCCACCTGCTCCGATCTCCTTTCTTAACAGCTTCTTGGTTGCTACAGACGCAGGCAGGGACCTTTGATTGTGTGGAAGCTTCTTGTTGAGAAATTTCTGAAGCTTACTTAGGTGCTAAGGAGTAAGTCGACAATGTCTCTCTAAAGACTAAGACGGGAGACCTCTGCCTCAGGGGCTCTGGAATAAAGGAACGTGACGTGGTGTCAGGAGGTGTGGATGGAGTTCTGACTGCTGCTCGCCAGCCGGGCAATCCTGAGCAAGTTATCCTAACACAGCAACGGGTCCGACTCAGTGGCTCACTAGCATGGTAGCTCCAGCGGGGGCCAGGGTTTGTCTGTTTTGTCCCTTGCCGTAATTCCCAGTGCCGACAACAGTAACTGGTACACAGTGGTCTTGCTGAATAAATGAACAAGTGCCTACCTAGCACACTGTACCGAGGATATGATATTCCCGTATTTAACAAACTTTTAAAATAAAAAGTATTAGCAAGATGGTATTCAGTGTGCACGTGCCTTGTAAATGTGGCATAAAGGTGCCACATAAATAAAGCTAAATATGTGTAATACAGAGCTTCTTCCCAAACCCCACATGGAAATCTTAATTCCTCTACCGTGTTCTCCGCCCAAGAAAAGGCAAAAAGAAACCCAAAAAAACCAAGTACTTCAATAAAAAGGTAGGACACTTGAAGCGAGAGACAACTGAATTAACTTTATTCTCTTCTAACTGCAGATTCAAGGTATACAACTGAACATTGCTATTTTTCTTATGAGACTTATAAATAAAAATACAAAAAATGTTCACTACAAAAAAATCTACTGTTAGTAGGATGTAAAAAATATTCTCTTTGCTATAGAAGGCACAAACTTCACTTAGTGACACATGGAGAGAGAAAAAAACCTGCAGCAGTAAATTCATTTTTTCTTTTTTTTCTTTTTTTTTTTTTTTAAATCTTGTCAGATACACTGAAATTACAAAGAAACGCATCAATCTACACGAAACGAAGGCAGATGCGGAAAGCTGCAACCAGGACTGCACAACGTTGAGTGAAACTGCTTCGGAACTAGAACAGATACGGAGCGGCAAGCACGACTGGGGAAGTGGGCTGGGGGGCGGGAGGCGGCAGAAGGAAGGAGGGAGGGAGAGAGAATGGAACCAACAAAAATGAGAGGAGGAGCCAGAGGGAGGAGGGGAGGTAGGGAGGAGGGGAGTTTGGGATGGGGAGACAGGAGAGGGCAAGGGCGAGAGGTGGGGAGGAGAGAGAGAGAGAGAAAGAGATTGATTTGTACAAAAAAGTAACCAGTAAAATTGAAGAAACAAAATTGGGCAACCTCCTAAAATTAGGCTAAGAGGAGGCGCTGAGGTAGACATTAACTAGAACATCGATGAATTAAAAACACTATTCTGTAATACAGAGCAATCCGACTGGCACTTGTGCTGTCACGACATAAGACAAGCCACAAAAACAAACAAATAACAAAACATAATACCCAAACCAAAAGGCTTAGTTTTGCTTGGTCCAGCAGGGCAGCGGGGCCCTCAGTGCTATAATTTACATACATATATATATATATTTATCTTTATATATATGGGTTGGATGTCATGGTGCACCACCACGGCTTCTTAACCTTACGAAGATCATGCAAAACACTATGTGAACAAATCCTATGATACACACCAGGAGGCTGGTACCCTGTCTGCGAAGTGGGATGCCAAGGGCCCGGGGAGGCCGCAGCTGCTGGCTAACCGGCCTACAGGGCCTGCACCCCTCTTCCTCCCCACCCTTCTCCCCTGACCCAACCTCTCTGGCTTGTCCTGCGCCCTTCTCCTGGCCATCTCTGCCTTTTTTTTCCTCTCCCATCTGTCCCACCGCGTAGGGTGAGTCTCGCTTTCCGTCCTCCCACAGAAATATCCAGGTTAAGTGCCACCATTCTAGCCAAGCCGGCAGAGGCTCCAGGAAGGAGGAGATAAGATGGGAGGCGGAACGATGACCACAGGATGGGCCTAGGAAAGGTGAATGAACAGAGTCTAATCTTCTGCTTTTCTGTCTGACATCCTGGTGCGCCCCCACAGTTTTCACTCTAGCTCGGCTTGCCGGGAAACTGGCCCAAAGACTCCCCTCAACCCTGCCACCCCGTCATAGACAGAGTCGAAAGGCTGCCCACCTCTGCTCACTCCCCTATAAGGAGGTAAGCTCAGTGACCCCTTCCCATCCACAGCAGTTGTACCAATAGCATCCAGAAAGGTACCATACACTTGTGAAAAATTGCAGCAGTTTTTTTTTTTTTCTCTACATGGAAAAACTGTTCAGGCACAAAGATTAAACAAGCCCGCGTTGCATCCCTTGGATTGTACTGAATCACTGGGTCCCCCAGCCTCCCTACCCACCCCTGCACCCCAAGATCTGCCTTCCCCGTATTCACGGCCTCCTCCTCCTCCAAAGCAGCCCAAAGCAGCAATGATAGTTACTATTTTATATCAATCTCTTGCTATATATATATATCTATATATATCTATATATTTGTCTATCCTATATATACATAGGATTTTAATGCTTTGTATGAGTGAAGGAGTGGCTAGGGAAAGAGCACATGAGTGAGGCGTAAATGTCACCAAATGCATTAAGGGACACACTTGTAGGAGCTGGACGTGGGAAGGGACTATTAACCAGCGTGGCCTTGCCAGGCTGGAGAAGTTTTTCACTGTGCTGGGTAAGGCAGCAGCAAGCAGGGTTGTTGGCAGTACCACAGCTAAAGGCAGCCAAGTGGCCAAAGGAGTCAGATGACATGAAGAAGAGGGGAGGACAGATATTCAGATCCCACCTGGGGAGAGACCCTCCTCCACCCTCCTCCTCTCCCCTTAACTCCAAACACTTCTAAAGCCTCCAGACAACCTCTCACCTTGCCCCCTGGCCACTAGGCCTTGCGACATTAGAACTGATCCGTCGTTGTGGGTAGGAAGCTGGAGAAGAGGCATGTTAGACTCTATTCAGGTGTCTTCATGGGGAGAGGAGGGTACGGCAAGTTCAGAGGTGACCCCAGACAGTAGCTCTCAGAAACCACATTCCCCTGAGCTCTCCCCTACCTCCCTACTGGGGTCTGCAGGGCCCTCAGGGTTGGGTGGGGTGTCCAGATGCTGATTTAGTACTATCCAATGCTGCAACACCAGATTACGACAATACTGCATGATTTAACACACAACCACACACACAAAGCACGCACGCACACGCACACACATGTACAAAGGTATATTTTGGTGGTGGTGGACTTTTATTTTTGTCTTTTGTCTTCCTATTCACATTACAAAAGGAAAGGGCAAGGTTCTGCAGAACTGACGAAGGAACTAACAGATACTACAAAAATATTACAATTTGTAAAGATCAGCTCAACCCTCTGAGCTTTTATGAATGGAGTGGGGAGGGGCCCAGGCTGAATGGGAAGGGTAAGGGAGGGAGGCGGCCAGCTAGTTCTATGGAATAGTTTTTTTTCTCTTCCTTCCCCACCCATGTTGAATGACATCTTGCTGTTAAAAGTACTGTTTTCTGGGACTTACAGATCCCCTGAGGGCCAGCCAGTCCCGCTTCTTCCCAGACCAGAGGAGGAAGCCATAGTGCATAATGATTTCTTACAGACAGCCCCTCCTCCAAATGAGTTCGCCCTTTTCACATTATAATCATGACAACTGTTCTAGTCACATATTTCAAGTTTAACTTCTTTTCCTTTCCAAAACACTAAGTCGTGATCATAGTTGCAAAATAGCATCCTCCCTACTTTATCATCCCTAATGAACAGTCTAGTGACGCCGTCCTCCCAATTCACATCCCCCCAACACACAATTTTAAGGCCTTCAGATTTGGTGGATGAGATTGAAGGGGAGGGCAGGAGGGCTGGGGCCGAGGGACAGGGGGGTTGTCACAGCAGCACCCATCCCTCTGGCTTCCCTACATTCCTTGAGATCCTTCTCCCCAAAACCGCTTCCCTAAATCACTTTGTAAAACCTAAGATCAAAACGCAGCCACAACTTTCTCAGAGAGAGAAAGGAAAGAAAAAAAAATTATAATAAAAACTCTTACATATAAAGCATGAGATGAAACGGAGGGTCCGTCCCAAAGCAAACACGAATATTGCAAATGTGCTTTCCAAAATTCAGGAGGGTGGGGGCAGGCTGGGGAAAAGAGGGAGGAAGAGCAGCAGAATGGGAGGTGGGAAAGGAACAAAAGAACAACTGGACAAACAGAAGAGGTAGCTTTTAGAAAAACAACACCCCCACCCCAACACAACACAACAAAGGCTGGATCCCATCCCCTTCCCCAAAGACCGGCCGTGAAAACAGACCAGTTCTGGCAATGAGAATGCACACAGAGGCGGGACCACACAGTTGAAAGGATCCGAACATAGGCCCTCAAACTTCAATGGCCCAGCGAATTGTAAGAAAGGTGAGATTCCCTCCAGAGTGTTTTAGGCTGAACGGATGGTGGCCACAGGTGACTTCATGCCCCGGGCAGAGCCAACAGGGACTCCCTAGTGCCCTCTGGGGACCATGAGACCCCAGTGCGACATCCCCTCCCTACACACTTTTTTGCCCTCCCCGGCCCTCACATTCAGATCCTGAGTATCAACTCCTCCTGCGCAGCTCCTTCCAGCTGGGAGGCTGGTCTCCAGGGGCATGGGGAGGGCCTTGGCCAGCTGAAGTCTATAAAAACAACTATTAATTTACACAAGAAACAGAAAAGAACACCCTCCCCATTCCTCCAAGCCCCAACCAAAAAAGAGATACAGAGGTTAAAAAAGCTCATGAGGTCACAAAAAACTGAGGTAATTCAAGTACAATGTGCTAACAGGGGACACAGAAAAGAAGCAAAACATAACACAAGGCCAAAGCGCTTTCAACTCCTCCTCCTCCTCATCCTCCTCTTTCTCCTCCTCCTCCTTTTCCTCCTCCTCCTCCTCCCCACTGTGGACCGAGGGGCCCTGTGAGTCAGGAATTCTGTGCGACTCTCTCTGAACCTGGGTTTTCTTGCTGAGCTCACTACGTCTGGGGTCCCCAGTGTGACTCAGCAACTTCCTCCCTTGCCCAGCTTCCCTCAGCCCAGGCGGGCGGGAGGGCAGTGTGTCCTCTTCTCCAGGTTTGGGCCCCTCTAGAGAAAGACATCCACAGCCTTCCCTTGGATCATAAACCCTCCATGGGACTGAAGTAGGGCCGCTGTAGGGACTGTTGTTTGTTTGGTAGGATATTAGGTATTTAGTTGTGATGCTTTTCCATTTTGGAAGCAGCGCAGCAGGAATCTTGCTCACAATGGGGCTGGACTAGGGTGGGGTATTCTATTTGTTTTGTGTTCTCAGAAGGCTGAGGGTAGGAGGGCTCTGGAGTCAGAGGCAGCTGTCCCACTAGGGAAGTGGAGAAGGATGGAGATACCGCCAGGTCCCTGAGGGGCTGGGACTCCTCTGGGACTTGGAGGACAGGAGTCAACGGGAGGCTGGGAACAAAAGAGCGGGGGGAGGGGGAGGGGGAGGGGGAGGGGCCTCGAGGCTCTCGGAGACCACCAGGGGACACCCAGATGTGGCAGAGCAGAGGAAAGCAGCAGGTGGGCTGAGTGGTGGGAAGAGAAACAGAACCCTTCCTCTCCCCAGTTGGCCTCCAGCAAACTAGAGCTGCCATTTTGAGCAACTAGTGACCCAGCCCAGCCCCATCAGCAGGGGAGCACCCTTCTGGCTCCCCTCCTCCCTCCCTTCTTCTTCTGGGGAGCTGGGGGAGGAAGGCCGGCAGAGACTGTGTGGCTCTGACCAGAGGACCTCTCACCTGCTTCTTAGCCTCCGTTTCTGGATACATAAAGGAAGGACTGGGTGGAGGGAGGAGAAAAATCTGCCACCATTTTAGTGAACAACATACCCCACCCCATCGCAGAAAATCAGGCAAACCTCCAGCCAGGAGGGGAGGGTGGAGGCCCCCAGAGGAGGGGCAGTGGCTTGGCATCCAGGTCATCTGGAGCCCAGAGAGAATCCAAGGCCAAAAAGCTATCAGGTTTCCTTTTTCTTCTCTTTTTTTTTCTTTTCCTTTTTTTATTTTTCACAGTCCTTCCTTGACTTCATCCCGCTCCAACTCTTCTTTCCTGGTTCCCCACTCAGCTCCACCGCCGCAGGCCCCCACTTCACACGTAGCACAGGTAGAGGTACGTCTTCTCTATCCTCCAGTCGGGCGGGATCTCCTCGGGCTTGTGGCCCTTCATGTGCTTCTGCATGGAGGAGAGGCTGGGGCAGTACTCCGTGCAGATGGTGCACTGGTAGGGCGAGGCGCCGTTGTGTGTTCTCAGGTGCTTGATCATGGCCGAGTAGTCCCGGGAGCGCTGGTGGCAGAGCTTACACTCAAAGGGCTTCTCACCTGAGGGCGGGGAGGTGGAGCAGGAGAAAGTGAGGACAGACAGAGGGCAGTGAGGACAGACAGAGGGCAGTGAGGGCCCCAAGTCACCGTCAGGGGTGCCGGGGAAGCTGGCTTCCTGCAGCTGGGCTTGCTCCAACAGAACTTCCTGGGACAATCAAGGCACCACCCCAGACGGCAGCCACCAGTCACACATGGCTATGAATGAGGCTGATGCGACTGGGCTCCACAGGTTTCTAATTTTTATTTCATGGTAACTAATTAAATAGCTACAGGTAGCTAGTTTGCCCAGCTCCTTGTCTTACTATTCTACTTGTCTTACTCATCTACTGGATTGCCCAGCTCCTTGTCTTACTATTCTCAACTCTCCCAAGGCCACAAAGTCTTTTCTCTTTCTAATAAAGAAAGTGGATGTCTAGAAAGAGAAAGGTCCCAAAGTCCTCAGGAATGGCTCTTCAAGCCGCAAGCCACAGGCCACAGTTCCATCCAGAGAGTAGGTGGATCAAGACCTTTCAGGGCTACAGAGGGTGGGGAGCAGGGGTGGGGGGAAATTGAGGGAACCCCGAGTGTCCCCTTCAAATATGCTACACCTGGGGACACGTATCCTGCTAAAGCTCTTTCTTTTGAGATGAAGTCTCACTCTGTTGCCCAGGCTTGAAAGCAGTGGTACAATCTCAGCTCACTGCAACCTCCGCCTCCCAGGTTCAAGCGATCCCCTGCCCCAGACTCCCAAGTAGCTGGGATCACAGATGCCACCACCACGCCCGCCTAATTTTTGTATTGTTAGTAGGGACAGGTTTTCAGCTTGTTGGCCAGGCTGGTCTCGAACTCCTGACCTCAAGTGATCTGCCTGCCTCAGCCTCCCTAACTGCTGGGATTACAGGCGTGAGCCATCGCACCTGGCCTATCCTGCTAAAACTCTAGACCTTGCCCTGGGGACCCTGCCTCTCTCCTGAGGCTGGAATTGGGGGTAGGGCAGGATGGGAGGAATAAAGAACCTGGGAGTGCACAGCCACACCCTAGCCTTCTATACCCCAACTTTCCTTCCACAGAGTCCCCTGGAGCTGAGCAGAGGACGTAAGGGAACCTTGTTTCAATACAGTAATTAACTGGCCAGCCATCTCACTATCAATACTCCTCCACACACAGGCCCCAGCAAATAATGAAGTAATGAACAGCCAAAGTGATCTAACTATCGACCAGCTATTTACAATAGTCACTGCCAATACAGTTAATGATCCACCTGCCAGGTCACATCCCTGACAAGGGGCTAAGGAAACCCCAGGGCTCTGGGAAATCCTCTAGGTCACTATAGTTGTCAGCAATGGACACCCCACCCCCTCCTTGTGGGCTCAAACTGGGGCAAGAATACTGAGCTCTGACAACACACAGCTCTGCTTACTGCTCCTTCTGTCTACCCTTCCTCTCCAAAGGCAACGTACTCTCCTCTAAGCCAGCAGGACCTGCCTGAGGCCACCTCTCCCCCTTCCTCTGGACAGGACAGCTGTCTCCCCTGATCAGAGGGGGCAGCTTCGTTTTCCAAGTTCCACCACCGCTTATTCTTCTGTAAATCAACCTTCCCCACAACCAGCAGTGTGCTGGTGGTAAATGTTTAACAACTGGCTTTCCTAAAAGCCCTGGTTTGTAGCATCTGCCAATTGCTATGATGTGAATACTCCTCCCAGGGCCAATTTTAAGCAACCAAGGTGAGGTCATTGAACTTGAAGTTGTGAAGAAATGTGAAAAATTAGCTTTCATAAAGCAAGTGCAGCTCCAGGACTCCACTGCCCCCAACTTGGGAAACTGTGGAAGAGCCTCCTCTTATTTTGTCTTCTGACCTCAGGAAAAAGAGTAGCCTATATTTCTTTTTCCAATATAAACAAGAATGCAGCCGGGTGCAGTGGCTCACACTTGTAATCCTAGCACTTTGGGAGGCTGAGGCAGGTGGATCATTTGAGGTCAGGAGTTTGAAATCAGCCTGACCAACATGGCAAAACCCTGTCTCTACTAAAAAAAATACAAAATTAGCTGGGCGTGGTGGCACATGCCTGTAATCCCAGGTAATTGAAAGGCTGGGGCAGGAGAATCGCTTGAACCTGGGAGGTGGAGGTTGCAGTGAGCTGAGATTGTGCCATTGCACTCCAGCCTGGGCAACAAGAATAAAAGTTAAAAAAAAAAAAAAAAGAATGTGAAGGCACTCTGAAATGGTAAAACCTCATATGCATACAGGGATTATTAAATATATCTGCTCCTCTAATCTCAGAACCAAACATGAGGTAACTTTACAATTTCCCGACCTTCACAATAACCTCATTCAATGCACCCTAATTCTTACTCCAACTGAAATTACCCTAACCTTCACTTTCAGCTAAGTGCTCACATACAGACATCATTTTGCATGTCACCTCTGAACTACTGGTATAGCTGCCTGGAGGGCTGGCGGGAGCTCATTGGAAAGTGTGCTGGGATTGATTAGTAATGTCTGCCTTGGCCTTGACTAGGCTGTGGTGGTCCTCAGGCCACCATACCAGCCCTTAATAGAACCTCTTCTACCCTTTGGTTCAGCCTGGGATCATTCTCACTTGGGCTTCTCCGAGAGACCATCCGTTCTCCACCTCCACCCAGGTCTGAGTGCCAGCTCAGGCCCCTCCCTGGCCCTTGGTACCTGTGTGCACCCTATAGTGCGTCTCTAGCTGATGCTTGAGGCTGAACTTCTTGCCGCAGCCATTGCACTCGTAGGGTTTCTCACCCGTGTGGATGCGTTTGTGGCTCTTGAGTGTGCTCTCATCCCGGAAGCAGCTGCCACAGAACTCACACTCATAGGGGTGGTCACCTGTGGGGACAAGGGGCTGGATCAGATCTTTGTCTTTCCCTGCCCCCTCTTCAGGAGACAGTAGGGCACATTCAGTGCATGAGAGGGATGAGACAACCTGTATTGGCAACCTCCAAAGACAACTTAAAGATCCACACCTTCATTGAATAAACAAGCAATACCTATGTTCACACATGTCCATACTTTACTGTGGCCCCATGATCATCTGTGGGGCAAGGGCCAGTCCTGGGAAAAGAATGCTCATTTGGTTCGGGGATGGACAGCAGTCCCCAGAAAGCATGCCCCCATGTGGATACACACGGCAGGCCTCAGGGCTTTGAGACCTCACCATCCAGCTTCTTAGATGACCTCTTCTCCCATTCTTCTAGGTTAAGGGTGAAAATCACTCCAGTCTGACTCCGCAACCTTCAAAGAAATCTCTCCAATTTGGGGAACTTCACATTGTCTCCCAAATACCTTCTACAGTCCCCAGTTTCCTTCTTCCACAGTCTTACATAGCTGTTTCCTCTGCTCAATTCCTTTCTCCCTGGTGAACTCCTAATCATCCTTCAAAGCCCAGCTCATACCCCTGTGTGGACTTCCCTTTAGTTCCCCAGGCAGAATGAATCATACTTTCTTCTGTGTCCCCAAAGAGAAGAAATGCCCAGAATTTTGTTCTTTTATTAGTGTGGTATAATTTTTATGGCACTTTCGCATTAAAATGGCCCACATTTCCTGAGCACTCAGATGTGTGATGTGATGGTATCAGGTGATCATGGCAACAACCTTAAAGAAAGATATTATTCTCATTTTATAGTTGAGAAAAAATAAGATGTTTGGAGATGCTTCAAAGTCATCCCTAAGGTGAAACAGCAAGTAAGGAGCTGAGTTGAGATTCAGGTTTGGGTCTGGCTCCAGAGTCAGTGTACCATACTTGTCAGCTTGCTGACACACTGTGCTGTATCTACTGGCTTGCCCAGCATACCTCCAGCATGGAAGCACCACCAGGGTAAGAAGCCAGCCTCACCCATCCTTGTAGCCTCAGGGTATCACACACGGAGAACCCAGAACAGACTGAGAAAATGGTGGGTCTAAGAAACTTAGAGAGAACTGCCTTTTCTAGGTCTGGAATCTAAGTCCATCAGCCTCTTTTCTGAGGATCCCACTCTTAAATCCCCAGAGCATGAGAGGTTGGGGTGTGGAGATTAACCATCTTGCATTTCATACTCAAAGTGGGGAGTTTGAGGGATGAAAGGTGAGGACTCCAGCTACTTATTTATTACAGGAATGAAGGCGCAGACAATAAAGATAGATTGATCACCCCAGACTTTGTTCATGAATATTTAAATATCGCTGATTTGTCTTGTCACTGTAATTACAATTTCTCTGGGCTGCATCTCCAACAACCACAGTTTATGGTAAAGAATGGCCCACTGTATTTCACTTGTCCCTCTGCAGATGTGCGGGGCTGCCAACCGTGTAATGTCCTCTGCATTTCATACATTTTCTTCAGCTGCTGAAGGTTTAAGTCATCCACAATGACCTACGTTTTTTCATTATCCCCATGTCAAACTGCACTCGTGCCTGGGCATAAATTGTCCTTCTCGTTATAGACTCGCATGCCTGTGCCTTCACTCCCTTTTTAAAATGATTTTTTACTCTCTCCTCTCTCTCCCCTCCTCAGGACACTAACCAAATCTTCCTCCTCCCAAAGCCAGGCCCCTGTACCCACATAAATTCTCATCTCTTCTGATGGCTCTGAAGGGTTTTTAGGGCTCTGTGGGGAGTGGATGCTGGGGTCTGTTCAGTGGCTGACTTTCTCATGGGTGGAGGATTTGCAAGAAGCACTGATGCCATGCGAGGGGCACTTCCTTCAGGAATCAGATGGGAGAAGCTCAAAGAGTGGCATCATGCCTTGGCACCAGTTCACCCCAATCTATAGGGCGTTGTGCTGCCTCAGAGGCTCGGCCAGCAAGTCCCTCACCTGCAGATCTGGGGATGAGCCAAGGCCTGGGATTCTCAGCTGGGGAAATCGCTACCTGCCCATCCTCGCTGTCAGAGCCATGGGTACTGCCTAGCCTCCAGCCCTATCAAACCCAAGGGGAGTGGAAGCCCGTGCAGACCCTGGTACTAATTAGTTGTGTGTCTAACACAGTCAGGGGCAGTCTGCGTGTGTGTGTGTGTGTGTATGTGTGTGCGCGCACGCCCTGACCCACTCTCTCTGTGTGTCTGCAGTCACAGCCCCGTCTGGTCTGACAGCCAACTCCCCCTCCTTACTGAATCGGCAACGATTACGACTTTAATCAAAGATTCAGTATCCTCATTAAGGTATAAATAAATAAATAAAGCAAAGGCCACGTGAGACTTCAGCCGGAGCCGGTAATTAAAACGTACATCGGCAGCCACCCAGCCGGGGGGAAGGCGGTGTGGCAGGGAGGCAGGGGGTGGCTGCCTGTGCCTTTTGCCTCCAGAGGGGTCCCTAACAATTTAAAAAACAAAGGGTTAAGACAGAGGAGTTTGTTTGATCCGATTTTTATGAATTTAATTATAAAGTGGAGCACATGTTAAATGAGTTTAAATAGGAAATCTCTCGAGTCTGCCCAGGGAAAAGAATAAAAAGAACTTAGAAGGAAAAACAAACAACAAAAAAAAAAAAAAGAAAAGAAAGAAAAGTCACCAACACACACGTATCCCCAACCTGATTTGGAAGCATGGTGAGCACCTGGCGTGAAATCCTCACCCTGAGAGCTGATTGTGTCGGTGTGGCCATAATGTACACAAAACTGGCTACAGAACTCAAAATCCAATTTGTGGTATGTTGATTAACTCTGTAGCCTCTTTAATGAGCTTGACATTAAGTGCAGGACAAATGAGACTAATTAGAGCCCCCTCCAGCCTGCCCAGTGCACCTATGACCCCCCCACACCCCCAATCTGTCCTTACTTGGTGCTTTCTCTGGCAATGGCCATGCCTAGTGTCTGTCGTCCTCCCCACCCCAGCCCCATCCTGCTGGCTCCTCAGGCCCCTCCCTCCCAGTCCCTCCCTTCAGCACAGCTGAGAGTTTATTATATGATGAGCCGTGTGAATCAGGGATCCATCAATGCCAAGAGCACGGCTGGACTAACCTACCAAACACAGCTGCTGGTGCTAAACACCCAGCCCCAGCAGCAAATGGGCCAAGAACAACGGAATATTAATGAGGCATTGTGTGTGGGGTGTGCACAGCCTGTATATGGCTTGTGTGCACAGTGCCTCGCTGGTGTAAAAATGCATGAGTGTTTCTCTGTGTGTGCACAGGCAGCACACATGCTCCGTGTTTCCTAGAATAAGCAAGGGCTTCTCCCTAACTCTGGAAACAGCCCCTCCCCAGGGATCTGTGTCATGACTGACACAAGGGCATGTGACATTTTCATATCTGAGCTCTGAGAAGGTGGCATGGACAGAGCAGGGCATATTCTGGGTGGATTTAGCAGGACTGAGATCATTCTAATCAAATGAAGCCAACTGATTTGACCCAGCAGCATGCTCAGCCAGCTCAGAACCAGCTGAAAGGTATCTAGCCATCTTTCTTTCCTTTTTTTTTTTTTTTTTTTTTGAGAGGGAGTCTCGCTCTGTCGCCCAGGCTGTGATCTTGGCTCACTGCAACCTCCACTTACTGGGTTAAAGCCATTCACCTGCCTCAGCCTCCTGAGTAGCTGGGATTACAGGTGCACGCCACCACAGCCAGGCTAATTTTTGTATTTTCAGTAGAGACGGCGTTTCACCATGTTGGCCAGGCTAGTCTCGAACTCCTGACCTTGTGATCCACCGGCCTTGGCCTCCCAAAGTTCTGGGATTATGGGTGTGAGCCACCAAGCCTGGCCAAGCCATCTTTCGTAAGACTGAATTAACTTGGGGACCCACTGAGGGAGCTGTTCATAGGACGGTGCATATACCTGCACAGGAGACCCTCATGCAGTCACTGTAGAGAAAGTCCTTGTCAATATCCCACCCTTGGGCCTTCTTATTGAGCCTGCCCCTCTGGGCCCTACCTCTGTCCTATGCCAGCAATTTTAAGTAGTTCTGTGAAATCTGGTGGCACTAAGGCAAGGTGCTCCTCTGAACAAAATGGCATCCACAGGTGAGAGCCAGGAAGGCTCCTTAATGAGGATACCTACTGCTGGCAGACCAGGCCAGCTCCGTCCATGAGAAGTAAAGCTCTTCCCTTATTTAGCAGAGCCTGCCACCCATGCAAGACCTGGCCTGCATACTCAATCTCTGAGCTGTGACAAGACTCTCAAAATGAAGAGAGAGCCTACTGTTTCTTTACATGGCATGCAGAGGTTTTTATGAGTATACACTCTGTTACATACCCAGATAGAGACCTGATCCCACCCCTCCCTACAAACGCAGCACACAAAGGCAGAGCCACATGCAGACTCAGAAATGGGGATTCCTTTATTGAGGTACAGTCAGCAGAGCCCCAATTTTGGCATAGAGAAAAGAAGGAATATAAGCCATCCACTCCCCTGTTAGGGAAGACCAGGGACACCAAGTGTCCCCATCCCTGAAGCCTAGAGGGTGGGGGCAGGGAACGGCCAGCCCCTGGGCACCTGGCCTCCTTACCTCATAACTCCTCCCTTGTCCCATCACTTGGAACTGTCTGAGCAGCAATATTTCACTGCTTATCATTTAAATGCCTTCCTGGTCTTCCCTAAACAGGGTTAAGGTCCAAGTATAGGCCTTTGTTATTGTGGGGAAAGTAGGACCACTTCTTCAGCATGCCCTCAGAAGCCTGCAGCTGACTTCAGAAATGTGTGTGGATGGAGAGTGGGGCACCAAGAGTGGTGGAGGCAGGGCAGACACTGTTAAGAGACCCAGCAGGCCAGTGTTTCTCAAAGTTCCTTTTGGGTCTACCTACATGAGAATCCCTTGGGAATCCCTATTAATAATGCTGAGTCTGGGATCCTACCCTGGCCCCAAGGAATAAAAGTTTCTGAGAGTGGGACCTGAGAGTCTGCCTTTTTAACAAGGATCCTGTGTTGAACATGGCAAGACTTCCACAGGAGAGGGCTGGGAGAACTGCACGACAGGCAGCCCCTGCATGTCTAAACCTTGAGCAGAAGGGCTGAGGGCTGACTCAGCCCACCACCTCCACTTTACGTCCTTGCAGGTAAATACAGACATTGGCTCCCAGAGACCCAATCCACCCATCAGCTGGACCGACCTACCTGTATGTGAGCGCAGGTGGCGTTTGAGGGCCGTGTGGCTGGGGAAGGTGCGGTTGCACTCACTGCAGATGTAGCTGCGCACACCCGCGTGGACCTCCATGTGCTGCTGCAGTGCGCTCTGCGCCTGGAAGCGCTTCCCACACAGCAGGCAGAAGACGGCCATGTCGGTGCCTGTGGGAGACAGGAGAGGGGGCACCTCAGGAGGGTGGGAACACAAGGTGGGTTCTTTACCCATCTGGAGTGAGAGCCAGCATCGGGACTCACACCTCCAAATCCCCGTGTTCAGGAGCAAATCCAGAGTTGGCCCAGGCTGTGCAACAGTGAGCACCCAGTACATGGCCCCAGTGATGGGCAAAATCAACGTCGCTCCTGAGCTCTGGAAGCTCAAGTCTAGTGGGAGAAGGAGAGACAGTAATCAAATGCATTGCAACAGAAAGGGTAATGTGCAACTGTGTCGGGTGGTATGTAAAAGAAGGCAGGGTACTAAGAGGGTACATACCGGATGGACTTCACAGAGTCTGGGGCAGAATATGGGGAAGTCAGGGTAGACCCTGCGAGGACAACGATAGCAAAGATAGTATGGGCCAGTCATTGTTCTAACATAACTAATATAAATCCACAACTCCAAAAGCTAGCCTGTGTCATCCTCACCTTTCAGACAAGAGAGATTAAGTACTCTGGCCAAAATCCCATAGAGCAGCAGTCCACAACATTTTTGGCACCAGGGACCAGTTTCATGGAAGGCAATTTTTCCATGTATGGTAGGGGGATGGTTTCGGGATGATTCAAGTGCATTACATTATCATTAGACTCTCACTAAGGAGCGTGCAACCTAGATCCCATGAATGCACAGTTCCCAATAGGGTTCACGCTCCTGTGAGAATCTAATGTCACCACTAATATGACAGGAGAAGGAGCTCAGCTTTACTCACTTGCATCCTGCTATGCAGCCCAGCTCCTAACAGGGCATGGCCGGGGCGATGGGGATCCCTGCCATAGAGTCCATAAGTGGCAGAGCTGGGATTCACACCCACACACCGTAGATTTTAACGCTTTCCTAAGTTTAACTAAAGACCCTGCTTTTTTAAACTACCTCGCCACTCACTAAAGCATTAATCTTAGGGTCTATTCATTCAACAAATATTACCTGGTGCCTTCTACAAGTAAGGCTGTCTTTGTGGCACTGGAGATATGACCATGGAAGAGCATGCAAAGTACACCAGATGAATGGCAGAATCCGGAAGATGGAAGAGTGTCTGTGAACACTCTGGGCCAGGAGGAAACGTGGCCGTGGGAGGATCGGGCAGAGGAATGGTGCAGAGCAGCTGGGGAAGAGGAGGAGGAGGCTAAAGGGAAAGGCAAGGGCCAGGCCATGCAGGGTCTTGCAAACCACGTCCAGAGCTTTAGGTTCCATCCTAAACCCAATAGGCAGCTGTCAAAGGATTAAAGCTATTTGAGTGGTGTGAGATTTTTATCTAATCCTGACTGGCTGTTCACCCCCACAGTACCCCACAAATGCAGGCTGCCATTATCTGTCTGTTATCAACCCCTTTCTGATGCTGCTCTGGAGCTGTGGCCTTCCTGTCTGCAGCACTACTGGAGGAAGTATCTGACCTCGTGTCTGAGTCCTAACTGGCAGCTTGTTGCCCACCCTTTGGGGCTGTTTTCCTGAGCACAGCAGCTCCCCAGCAGGCCCATCTGCATGTCTCTGTGCTGGTGCATGGGCAATGTCACTTGCCCTTGGCCCCACACCTCTGTCCCCTGTGTGGGGGACACAAGCAGGAAAGGTAGATAGGCCAAGCATCTGTCAGTCCAGTCCAGAGTGGAGGGAGGGCCAGAGCTTTGGCTGCTGGAAGCCATGGGCTGCTCAGCGTGGAATGGGGAAGTGTCTGGTGGAAGGTAGGGAGGAGAGAAGGGATGGCATGAAGAACCTCCCTGCCTTCCTGGCCCATTGATGAGGATAGCAAGTGAGAGGTCTGGTCCTCAACACCTCTGTCCCACTCATGGCTGGGTTAGGACGAACTAGTAGGCAGGCAAGGCCCACCTCTCACTGTCCTCCACACTTCTGGTGTCCCCATACCCCCCTGATACTCCTTCCCTTTGCAGACACTGAAGTCTAAGCACCTAGAGCCACACCTCATCTCGCCAGTAGCAGCCAGCACTGGATTTCGCTCCTGGCCATCAAAGAGCAAGAAGGAAGGGGAGCAAAACCAGGTGTTATGCTAGGTGCTTTATCTACGCTGTCAGCTCATTTAAAACTTGCAATGCTACAAGGCAGGCATTCTTATCCCCCTTTTTACTAATGGAAAACAGAGAGATTAAATAACTTTCCTAACATCACACAGAAAGAGGCAGAGTTGGGATCTGAAAATATCTGTTTGTCTGCTTTCAGAAACTATGGGGCTGGGCTCAAGGCTACCTCTGAGGCTGGCTGTCTGCCTGCCTGTCTGGGCTTACCCTAGAAGAGGCCCAGGAAGGACAGTACAGAGCACCCTGCATCTAGTACAGCTCCAGAAATGGCTAGAACCCCTGGCCAGGAGTGGCGCTGGGTCAAAAGGTATAGCTCTCTGAGGCCTTCCAACCCCACTGGGAGCCACCAAGATCTCTCGAAGTGCTGATCAGGGTGCTCAGCTCCACTTGCTGGAGGGGGACACAATGAGAGATGTCTCTTTCCAGGCAGAAGCAGTGTCAAGAGTTGACAGTGAGTCTTCAGTGTACTTCCCTGCCTAACCTACATACACAGGAGCAGAGTGCATCTGCAATGCATTCTGTGCCCAGCAGCCCCTGCTCCTTCAACTTGAGGGTCCCCAGCATCCACCTCCTCTCTGCTTTTAATCCTCACCCCACAGAGAGCTCAATTAAACCAGGTGTTCAAACAGCTACCTTAAATCAGTAGGGCCAGCCATGCCCTTTAAGAGCCAAGGCGTCTCCTTATGCATCCTCTGAGATCCCGTGCCTGCATGCAAGAAACCTGGGCAGAGGGAACATGAATGGCATTCCCAATGGGACGTCTCAGCCTATACAGCCAGACCCAGAGATGCTCTGAGGGCCAATACCACCCAGCACAGCAGACCATGGCACTCTGCTCCCTTGGTCTTCCCAAGGCACCTCGATGCTGCCCCTACTTCTCAGGGTGGCCTGGACCTACTTCATGTCCATTCAGCCAACTCACTGAGCTACTACCAAGTGTAGGCACTGTGCTAGGGGGCCAGGGGCATGCTGAGGCTGAGCAGAGAAACCAGGTCCCAGACAAATGGGAGATGCCGAGTTGACAACCACCCAGAGGGTAAGGCAGGGTGACTCCAAGAGCTTCTGGAATTTTGAGTTAGGTTTTGAAAAGTAAAGAGTCTCTGAGAAGCCAAGGACAAGACGTTGGGGCATATGTGCCAGACTAAGGAGAGAGACACTGCAGGCAAGTGTCAGAGCAGACGGGGCTGAGGACAGGCCCTGGGGATGGAGACAAGCTGGGAGGGTGATGGGCATCAGATCACAGAGGGCTGCACATACCATGTAGGTAGGTGGGACTTTATTCTACAGGCAATGCAGTGCCACAAAGACCAAGAGTTGCTATGATCCTAACGTTTGGGTCTCCTCCGATTCCTTTTCTGAAATCCTAACCCCTAAGGTGATGATATTAGGAAGTGGGGCCTGGGGGACGTAATTAGGTAATTAAAATGGGATGAGTGTCCTTGTAAAAGAAGGCCCTGAGAGCTAGCTAGCCCCTTCTACCATGTAAGGACACAGAGAAGTCAGCAGTCTGCAACCAGGAGGAGGACCCTCACCAGGACCTGAACATGCTGGCACCCTGACCGCAGACTTCTCAGCCTCCAGAGCTGTGAGAAATGCACGTCTGCTGTGTATAAGCCACCCAGTCCATGGTCATTTGGTAGAGTGGCCTGAATTGACTAAGACGAGTGGTGCTAGCATGATCCCACCTGTGTTAGAAGGCAGTGACTCTGGGCACATGTAGGGACTGACAACAGCAGCAAGGGGTTAGAAGCAGCAAGAGGGCTGATGGGCCACTGAAGGAGGGTGCGGACCAGAGGAGGGCACAGGCTGCCAGGGTGAGGGGAGAGAGAAAGGTGGACAGCAGGGGAGGGATGGCACACACAAAATCCTGGTGGCCAGTTTTGCACCTGGCCAACAGGCTGGAAGTTAGATGGTCACCCCCTGGAAAGGAAATGCTGTGATGTCCCTACAGTGGTCTCTGTCCCCTTCCTGGGACATTCCACAAGGCGCAGGGGTGTTCCTTGGCCACATATCTACCAACCAACGCACCCAGGGGAAGAAAGGAAGGGCTCTGAGACTCGGTATCCACTTCCCCCATTCTTCTGCTTGGAGACTAACAGCTACGATGATAGAAACGTATTTTTTAAAAACTGGAAAGGGCAGGGGAGATGTGGATGAGATACAAGAAAAGCTATTGGTGCATGCGAGTTAAAAATCTAGAGACTAGATGTGAGTTATTAAACAATTTGCTGCCGTTTCAGCCTAGCTGATTGTTCGCATGTATGATGAGTCAGGGCAGATTCTATTACACTGGGAGATTAAGCAAATAAATGCTAGCTTTTGGAAACACATTAAAATGTGGGACTATGGAAATAAAATTATCTAGAAAATTGTATTAGCAATTCATTAGCTGCAGTGAGATGTGCGGCGGGGCAGGGGGGCCAACAGCACTGGAGCACTCTGCTCCCTTCAACGCCTGGGTTTTGTCCTCTGCTACAGAGAGATGTCAGTCCTGGTACCACTGGGGAGGGTGGATGTGCTCTGACCGGATGAACGAGACCCTCAGAAGTCAGATGGTCCATATGACACGGGGCAAGGAGAAGCAGCACAGGGGGCCCAGCTCTCCTACATACTCGCCTTGTGGCCCTGAGCAAGTCATTTCACTTCACCAGGTCCATTTGCTCCTTATCTGCCATACTGTGGTTATCAAGAACATCGAATGAAGACATCCACATGAAGAGACTTTATAATGTGGTCACAGAGCCAAAGCCAGCCAAACAACACCTTCATCTGAAAATCGCATCCCCTCCTCTGGGCAGACTCACAGACCTGGATGCACACTTACAGAGTGCAGAGAGGGCTGGGGTTTGGGCTCTTTCCTCCTCGGCTGGGTACCCTTGTGCAGTGAACAACCTGGATCGTGAGTCATGGCAGCCCTGCACCATACACATGCCTAAGTTGTTTTGTTGCCTCTGGGCTGTTTCTTTCTGGGAAGCTGACCCTAGAGAACACATCTCTGAGTTATACCACTTCAGATTCAGTGCCAAGAGCACCATCTTCCTCTGAGCTCTCACTGTTACATCACGTAAAGCCCGTTATTGCATTTATTTTGGACTTTCAGTTCTGCTTAATAGATATAAGCCTCCAAAGCAGGAACTATTGTTTTCATCTTTATATTCCCCAACACATAGCACAGGGCCTGATATAGAGTAGGCATTTAATCACTGCATGTTGAATTAGAAAATAAATGAGGGTCTGTGAGACAATAACAAAGGGTGGGAAAGGAGGTATGAGGAGAGTCATGGTACACACAGAGGGCTAAGGCTGGTGAAAGTTCAGACCACAGTCTGTACATGAAACCACTACTGAGAGCATCCAGCAAGACTCTCCTTGGAAATCAGTCATGCCAAATGACACACAGGCAGCGATCTCACTGAGGCCTCCCATGTCTGTCTGGGGGGCTGGACAGGACTGCCTAGTTCTCACTCCATGTCTGAACTCTGTTGCTCAGAAGCAAAGACCCAGACCATGGAAGGATCAGTTTTGCCATTTTATACAGCAAAACAGTCCAAAAATACCAATTCTGGCCCAGAGACGTAGCCCTTCTTGGATTTGTGATCCCAGTCCAGGAAGCTGCTGTCCCTAACCTCGGTTTCTTCATCTAGAAACAAGAATTCATAACTAACCTGCCCTTTCCAACCCTGATTTCACAGCCCTGTTATGATGCAACTGACAAACACTTTTGATTATGTAAATCCCACGAATGTATTATATTGTTTTCTATCAATCTGTAAATTTCAATGTAAATCAGATATATAAATCGGCTTTGACCCAAGGAAATAATTTTTCAGGTCAACGAATTAGCACCTCTGCTCTTCTGAAGAATGAATGGGACTCAGTCTTAGCCTGGACTCCCAGGGTATGTGCTCAAAGGGAATCTGAAGTAGGAAAAGGGGATACATGTGGAAAGGATGAAGCTATACAAGACTCACGGAGCATGAACCTCAGTAATATGCGCAGGGTCCATGCAAATATCTGGGACCACATTTGCATCAATTCTATCTCCAGGGAAGGTGACCCACACCAGACCCCCAAATGGCAACACAGCCAGTTTTGACTATAGGGCACATATGGCTCAATTTAAAACAAGCTTAATTTTAGCAAAAAAGGAAGGCAGGAAGGAACGAAGGAGGGAGGGAGGGAGGGAGAGAGGAAGGGAAGGAAGGAAGGAAGGAAGGAAGGAAGGAAGGAAGGAAGGAAGGAAGGAAGGAAGGAAGGAGAGAGAAAAAGGGAGAAAGAGCCAGGCCAGGGTGGAATAGTAGGCAGGAGGGGTGACATAGATCTAGGGTATTTCACCCAGGTGATGACGGGGTCTGAAATTATGAAACACAAAAACCCTCATATTTACACCTGTGCCATTTCCATACCAATTATATCTTTAATAGTAGGGAAGGAGGAGGATCAGAGGGGTACACAGCTGGAGAAGATGTTCAGGTGCTACACCTTCTTGGAGCAAAGCTCTTATTATCTCCCGCTATAAGCAGTTTCCTAATCAAAGGAGCAGAGGGATCTAAATATACTCCAGCTTTTTTTGGTGAGCAGGCTGGGACTGCTGTGTGTGCATGTGCTGGGCTGTGTGCATGCCTGTGTCTGTGTGTGCATGCCCATGTACCCCAGAGGGGCCTCTCACGTCCAATCCTACCCAACCTCACCCAACAAAGGAAGGACTGCCTCCTCTGCCACCCCAACAGCTTCTTCTCCCCACAGAAAGAACGTATCAAATTGAGGAGGGTGTGAAAACCTTGATTTAAACTAGAAACATTCCCCACCCTCCATCCTCAACCCCCAAATCCTTCAGATATGTCTTTCTGCTCCCTCTGACATCTGGGGGATTATTCTTTCCTAAGACACCATCTCCAGCATGGGCAACCTTCATGACCACACACTCAAGCCATCACATAAGCTGATGCCTTTTTCTTTCACCCATCTTCTCCTCCCTTTGCCCCCAGGTTGCTGCTGAAAAAGGTAGCAGAGCTGCACCATCCACTCTGCAAGAGAGAAAGAGGCAGAGACAAGCAGCACAGGGCTGACTCCCATGCAAGGCAGGAAGGCTCTGTCTGCATCTTAAGAGGATGGAGAAGGCTGGGGTGGGGTGGGGTGTGGAATAGACAGAAAGCAGCAAAGTCCAGCCCTTGACATCTGCAGTGGCTCCTCCATTTTGACTTCCCCTGTGCCATCATTTAGGGCTCAGCTCCTTTTCAAAGGATATACTGGACCAAGGGTCAAGAGCCCTCTCTCTAGTTCTCCAGTTTTCCTCTTGGGCATGAGTTCCAGGATCATTTGGGATGCACTCCTGCACTCCCAGCCTTCCTTAGAAGGCTAACTAGGTGGGCAACAAAGGCCACGTCAGCCCACTGAACCCTGGAAACAAATCAGCTTCTGGTGAATGCGAGATGAGTTCCCCAGTTCCTTTTACTGGGGTAGGATACACTAAGATACCATCTTAGAAGACTTGTCTCAAACTCAATTAGCTTTGAACTCATGCGTGGGTGTTTGTCTCCTGCATATAGAGTTACCCACTGCTGGGGCACTCAGTTACATCGTCCCAAACCAAGCCAAGAGCCAAAAACCTGAGCATCACTTGTCAATTTCAACCTTGTCAATTTTAAGTTTCTTTATCCAGCCCTTTCTGCTTCTTCTTCCTTCCTTTCTCATCTGCGTAGAATCATGGAAGGCATCTACACATCTGTATGACATTCCATTTCCACAAGCGAATGGGGAATGTTATGGTTTCAATACCGTCAGTCAAGGGAGCAAAAGCATCTTCATTGAGTAACCAAAAAAAGGAGGAGGAGTTTGAACAGCTGATTCAGATTTGTTTTAAAACTAAGCAATGGATAGGAGAGTGATTACATTTTTCAAAACATATGCACACATACAACTTTCAGTCTCTTGGGGAATGTGGCTGCATCCTCAGGCAGCAGCAGCTAGCAGAGCTGGCTCCCGGAAAACCGTGTATTTGTTTAGCAGTGAGCTGCAGACACAAGTGCATTTCATTACTCGGCACCTCCAGCTACAGTAAACAAATTTGTCAGCTCACTAGCTCATTAAGGTGCGCCCTGGACATGGGGGATTTATTGAGACCTGCACAATAAAAGGAACATGAATGGATTTACTAATTTTGTCAATCACTTCAACAAACGAGCCAAAGAGAGGGAGTACATGGGGGAGGTGGACAAGAAAAGGGGTGGATAAAAAGGGGAAGGAGGTTTTAAAAAAGGAGGAGAGAAGTTTGGTTTGCAAGAAGAGAGAGAATCAACGGGTTAAGAGGTGACAAGATCTGCATTTTTTTACTGGGCTACACACCCACCTTCACTTTCAATCTACCTCCTATGCTGGGTTGCCCTTTCAAGAGTGCAGGGGCCTTTGGCAGAAAGAGTGCATGCTAAGTTACAAGATGCCAAATCAAGTCTTGGTTCCCTGCAGTGCCACACCGATGGCAACATCCTCCTCCCTTCCTCCCAGCCAGCATCAGATATGGAACTAATGAATTCGAGGATTAAAAACCATGTTCCAGGAAGTATCTGCTTCCAAGCACACCAGCAGAGACCAGTATCCCTGCTGGTACCTCCCACCTGTCCCAGCAGCTCCTTCTTGGATCCCAGTCCAGTGGCTGGACCCTTCCAGACATTCCAGAATGAATCAAAACTTCTCCAGGAGCAAGGGGAGGAAGAAGGAAAGGGAGCGTGAGTGTGAGTGTGTGTATGTGTGTGTGTGTGTGTCTGTGTGCACGCGTGCGCGCGCACGCAGTGGGAGGGTGAGTCGGGGTGGAAAGTAAATCCGGAGAGGTATGCAGCCCTCTGGTCTGTAACTTTCAAAATGACAGCAGGACTAGGGCAAAGGTCACCGGGTCCAAGGCCTTAAGCACCTCCGCCAGCTGTGGCAGAGAAGCCTGGAGCCCGCAGGACACCTGCCCATATAAATCAGCGGTAAGCAGCACCCGCTGGGGGCGAGGACAATGGGCCCACACGGGGGTGGGAGGCAAAACAATGGGGCCTCGCCAGTGCGCAGGCCCGGAACAAATGTGCCCTGGCACCACGGGGGCCCCCATTTGTGAAACTAATTGGCCCACGATTGAAAAATCAGACCAACTTCAACAACCCAGAGAGGAGAAGGGCAGCCTGCAGTAGCCTAACCTAGCCCAGCTCTGTAGAGCAAGCCTAGCCTAGCTCAGCCCAGCCCAACCTTGGGTGGAGCATTTGATGTGGAAGCCTCTCTCAGGGACTGCCTGTTCTGGCAGAGAGGTGCCTCTGCGATGGGAACAGTCTGAGAGAATGATGGACTGTGGGATGGAGCAAGCAGGCATGGTGCCAACTTGAGGGCCCTGTGCCCAACAACTTCTCCCAAGATGCATAGAACTGTCTTCCTTGGTGTCTCTACACTGCTTGTTCTGTAGAACTATAAAGTTCAAAGGAGAGAGACAGGCACCTGTTTACTCTCAGGATTCCTAAAGCCAAAGGGCTCCCTACTTATTGCATTTGGTGGTAGGTGGGTGGCAGATAAACCGAAAGCTAAAACTCGTTCCTTTCTAACTCCACTCCCTGGCATGTCTTCTGCCTGTAACCCTGCAAGGTTGCATGAGCACTGCAAGAAACATGGGTCCCTTGGTCTCTAAGTCAGCTGTTCTTAGAGGATTCAAGGAAAAGAAGCCCCAGAGTGGGTGGGGGAATGTCGGGATGGAGCATGAAAGGGATCCCAGTTATCGTCTTGCCCTCCCATAGCGTTTTACTGCGGACTCCCAACTGAACAGGGACAAACGAGCAGAAAACCTGGCCTCAAGTCCTGGCTCAGTGACACTCGCTGTGCACTCCTGGGCGGGTTACTAGACCTTTCTGGGCTTCGTTTTTCTCATCAGTAAAATGAAGAGGGATACAAATGATCCTTAAAGGGTTTTTCTCCACTCTAATATTCAATAATTCTATTGAAGAGGGTGCTGGCAGATTGAATGGTCCTTTCTCCCACTGAGATGGATGTCAGCATTTTCTCTTTCAAAGACAGATTTGACAGCCTTCTTTTAGCTAAAGAGAATCCCTTTAACTAAAAGGGAACCACATTCTTAGGCTGACAGAGGGACAGTCACAGACAAGGCAAAGAAAGGATCCAACAATGAGCACCTGCCGGGTGCCATCTAGGTTCAAGCTTTCTCGAGCAGCACCGTGAGATGGGGACTTTTAGGAAGATGGGAAATTTTCACAGGACTTGAGAGAACCTCTAGGTCCCTGTTCTGGAGGACCACCAGTTAGCACCTTAAGACCTTCTAGAACTGGCTGAACACTCACAGAGGCAATTATTGAGTAGCTGGGTCTGCGGGTACCTGAAGCCTCTCGTGCCAGGTGAGGGCTGGGCAGATGGGGTCGGGGACGTGGAGGGGGAGCTTTCTCTCCCAAGCCCCCTGCACCAGAGTGATAGAGAAGACCCCCAAGCAACCCTACATACAGGGCAAGTCAGAGAACCGGACTCTGAATCTAGCAGTCTCATTGCAACAGCACAGCGCCCAACACAGAGTAGGCATTTACATTCTGGCAGTGTGTCCAGAGCTTAACGGAAGGCACGGAGCTTCCATGTGAAGATGAGACCCAATTTCCTTGTCTGGACAATCAGTTATTCCCAGGACTCTTTCATCTCTAGTGTTCTTCATGTGTAAAAGATGCTTTCTGTAGAGGGTCACTCTCTCTAGTTTCAGGTGTTCCCATAGTCATCCTGAAGAATAACTGCAGCCAGGAGTGGGGTCTTTGGGGAAAAAACCCCCAAAATCTTAGCTGGGCTCTCACGTAAAATTTCCAGTAAACCCATGTATTCCAGAGATAGGGAGGCGGAGGCAGAGGCTGGAGGCAGAGGCCGAAGGCAGGAGGAGACCCAGACAGAAAAGAGAGACAGACAGAGGCCAAAGGCCCAGGGAGACAGAATGGAGTGGGGAGGGGAGCAGGGGTTGGGCGAGACAGAAATTCAAAATAAAAAGAAATACTGATTGTTTCAGCACCATTGAAATATCTCACAAACACTGAGCAATGAAAAGAAAAACTACCCCATATAAATAAACAAAATAACAAAAAAGGAGAAGATGTATTCATTTTACTGACATTTTAATGGCTCCTCTCCTTTCCCCTCTAGAAGATGATTACAAATTAAGCAGCATTTAAACTCTTTTTACTGTCAACAATTAAAAGGAGGGCTGTGCGCCTGAGAGTGTGGTGGCCATTGATTCCCACGGTAACCAGGCTATCAGAGACACCACGCGGCCTTCCCATACTGTACAGCACGCAATAGCCAAAAAGGAAAAAGTGCAGGCAGATACTGTCAATTTTGCAGGACATTCAGAAGCAAATTTCCAGCACAGAGACAGATACCAAGAGCGAGGGCAGGTCAGGTTGCGCTCATGGAGTAGGTCTTAGCAATGGCAGAATATACGCACAGCCTGATTACACCCGATTCAGGATTTCTTGCGTTTGTTTCGTGTACACGTGCGTGTGTGGGTGCGTGCATGTGTGTGTGTTGCACGTGCACATTACAGGAAGGACCAAGGGCAGAGGTTGTTTTGCTTTCCTAGGGTCAAAGGAATAAACAAAAAGTCAAGCCCAGAAGCTCTACGCCAGACCCAGAACCAGCCAGGGAGCAGAAAGAGGACACATCTGCTGCCCCGACCTGGGCTTCAACTGAGAGGGCGGGGCCACCAACGTTCACCCTTCCAGCACCTGTGCCATGGCCTTCTCCGCTGGGCCACAGGTAGAAATCAGGTGATTCTGATTTCACTGTGTTCAGAGGAAAGGATTTCATCATTCCAGGTGGACCAAAGGAACATGTGATTTTTCAGAAATTGACTCTTTTTTTTCACAATTTAAACTACTGTTACCAATCCATGCCCAACCCCTGCCAGCCCCAGCCCAATACCACCCACCTTCACAACTTTCTGAAAGGCTAACACCCAATCTGTGTTAGGTCCCGGTAAATTCTGTTGCTAGAGCTCTCTTTTAGCTAACTCAATATAGTTTCTAAGCATCTATGTCATCACAAGTACCTTTGAAAATGATGGAAAAATGAAAAGTCAATTCCAGAATAAAGGGGAAGAAAAGAAAAGGGTTAAAGAGATAAAGGAGCAGAGAATGTAGCTACCAATTTCCTTTCCAGTCCTTCAGAGAGGGAAACGGGAATCACAGAAAGTGAGAGTGGGCTACCAGGTGGAGGGCGAGAGGCTGGGTTTAGTAGCAGCCGGGCACACTTCTGTACCGTAAAGTTTAATATGCAGGAGGGATGACAGAGAAATAAAAGAGACACGTCCCCTTTAAAAGGAAATATAATTTACAGTGTGCAGCCAGGCGGCCCATAGTTTCAATCTCGTTTACTATAGAGAAAACTCTGCTAGCTGTTCTCTATCCCACAAATCCGATTTAATCAGACAAGCCAGCCAGCGTGGCTTGGAGTAAAAACGGATAATTAGTAAACAGAGAGCTACTCCAGTGCTTCATTGGCATTCGAGTTGGGCTACTGTGTCGCATTTAAAATGCAGTCTGATGAAGTTTACAAAATCAAACCATTTGTTACTCCTATTGAAGAGGCTTCAGGCCACTTGCAATTAAATTGGAATTAGTGCTCAGAATGAGACACAGCAAATTCATACTAAAAAGGGGTCTGACTTTGAGACATTTGACTTCCCTTCAACAGTTTTCTGTGTGAGTGTGTGTGTGGGTGCTACTGAAAGACTCCTCACTCACCCCAACTCTGCAGGACTCCCCGACTCCCCACAACCTGCTACTCTCTGGGTTGGCTGTGGGGGATGGGGCGCCAGGGAAGGGGAGGGACAGCTGACACCAGGGCGCCCGCCAGGCCCTGCATTCACACCAGGAAGATACTGTACTAGGGAAAATGCATCCACAAAGGACCATATGGCTCCCTTCTGCATTGAGCCCTTGGACAAGAGAGTGGAAGGGGGTGGGGGAAGCTGCCAGAAGGCACACTTCTAGGGGGCACCGGCCCCGCCCACCTCAGACAGCAGGCTGGCGGCCTAAGGAGAGTGGGGGCACCTTTCCCCCTTGGCTGGGCTCCTGTGATGCCCTGCACAGGGATGGCTTCACCCACAACATCCTAGATATCAGCACGCTCCCAGCCCCGTGCATTGCCCCTCTGGGCAGAAAAGGGGAGTAAGCTCAGGTCTAGGCAGGGCTTCTTAACCTGGAGTCCACAGAACCCCTAAGCTGTCCAGGGACAGAATTCAGGAGGTTAGTGAACTGAAAGAGGAGAAAAAAGTGACATCTTTATTTTCACCAACCTCCCCAACTGAAATTCAGTGGCTCCTTCCATCAGGAATATAAGCAACCAGCCAGTCATATGGGCAGTACTCATAGATATTTTCATACCGCACTAGAAATGTTGCAGTCATCTCAAAATATCATTTATGCAAGCCACTCCTGCAAAAATATGGTAGTTATTCAATCACGGCTTGATCTTATTGGTTAATGGGATAACAAAGAATCACACATATGACTACTATATTATAAACGGTTTTTAAAAAATATTCTGATATCTGTATTTCAAGCTTCCATGATAATCCTATGTATTTTACTTTCTGCATTTAGAGACCTGATTCTGAGGAAGGGTTCAGAGGTTTTGCCAGACTGCCTAGGGAGTCCATGGCACAAAAAAGTTAAGAATCCCTGTCTAGGCACCAGGGAAGGAATGGGAGTTGGTGTTTAATGGGTACAGCATTTCTGTTTTACAGGATGATAAGAGTTCTGGAGACAGAGTGTGTTGATGTTTGGATGACAATGCAAATGTATTTAATGCCACTGAATTATCCTCTTAAAATGGTTAAAAAGGCAATTTTTACATTACATATAACTTACCAAGATTAAAAAATAAAAACCAATCCTGGTTTGAAACTACCTATACCTTTCTGCCACCCAGAAGTATCTAGTCCAAACTGAGATTTATTCCATCAAACTTCTCCATCTGCAATGAAGAGCTGAACTAAATGTTCAGCCTCCCAGAAAGCAGGGAGCATGGGGCCTTGCAAAGGACCCTGCAGGAGGCCCAGCCTCAGTCTTCAGCTGTGACACCCATGAGACTCAGAGACTTGCTTTAAGTTCAAGCTGATTGTCTTCCCCACCTGTCAGAATGAAAGCCGCGTGAGAGCCATGACCTCACTTCTCTTATACACCACCGTATCTCTTGGTTCTGACAGGGGTCCACTGAACGTTTACTGGATGGAGAGAAGGATGAATAGGTGGATGATAAAGGATTACACAAATGAATTTGATTTCTCTGGACTTCAACTCATCTGTAAAAAGAAGGGGGAAAGGCTCTGTGATCCTGTGAAGCTCCTACTGTTCTAAGGGGCTCCATCAGCATGACATCCTCCCCTATCTGCTGACCACACCTTCCCCCAGGACATGGAGACCAGGAGGTAGACGGCGGGTGGGGGGGTGCATGGTGCACACAGGTGGGGGACACCTGATGTACAATGCTGGGGGTGACAGGCCACTGTCCTCCTGGGCCCCAGGACTTTCCCGTGGACCTCAGGGACAGCCCTCCCCAGGCTGCTGCACAAAGCGGTATTCTCCTTGCTGCGGTCCTGCTGGAGCCCAGTGGGCTCACCAGGCCACCTTCCCTGCCACAACGGGCTGGTGGTGGTGGTGGTGGAGGACAGGGGAAAGTAAATGCACAGGCTTATTGAATAGGCAGGCAATGAGAGGGAGTCTGTAGGCCTGAGGGAGAGGCTTTCATACAATGTCAGGCGGCATGCAAGGGCTTTTAAAACCTGGAAGGAGGACACTGTCCGTCTTGCTATTTGGGGAAGGCAAGAGAGGAATCTGATAATGGTCAAAAAAATAAATAAAAGACCACATTGCCTACCAGCACTTCCCACTACTTCCAAATCGGGAACTACCCTCCTTTCAGGTAGCTTGCTCTCCTGATTTGATACATCAGTTTCAGGTAAGAAAGGTGAGTGTCTGCCAGGTGTCTGGCTGGACATGAAGGCCATGTTAGGTGGCATGCATGCTCCTCACATAGCTGATGGGCAGTGTGGTCCTCCCCCAACACCCTCGCACGTTCAGACACGCCAGCCCTGGACATTCTGAAGGAGGGTCTGGAGAGAAACCCCAGCCTCAGATGCCGACACTAAAAGGAAATGCAAAGTTGAATGTCATTTCATCGTTTGGGGTTCTCTTCTCCCATGTGGGTTTCTTAAGTACCTCCCTTTCAGCTCCTCCTCTGGAGTTTCTAGGCCACTGCCTGACAGCTCTGGAGCCTGAGGCTGATGCCAGGACAGATGGAGGCCTTAGGGCTGCCTCTCAGGCCAACCACAGGCTGTCCAGCACCCTGGTCAGAAGCCATGGTGGAAAGATACCTCTGTTCTAGCTACCCAACACCAGCATCGCTTGATGGCCAAATCTTTCTGCTCTTCCTTTCTTTCTTCCAATTCTCTTCATTTCTATCTTTGAGTGATGGTGCTTTATTTCCCCTGAGAAACAGCATTAGAGAGTTGCTTTACATTATCGCTCACTCAGTTACTCACTCACTCATGCACCTCAAATGTCTTGAGTTCCAATTCTGTATAGAAATCAAACCCTGAGGCTACACAATGCTAAGAAAATACTTCTTGCCCTCAAGAAGCTTACAGTCTGAGAAGAACAAAGCAAAGAGCCTGGGCTTTGAAGTCAGACCAAACCTGGGTTCAAATTCTGACTCTTCCATTTATTTACTAGTTACATAATCATATGCAAATCACTTCATATCTCTGGGTCTTAGTTTCCTTTCTGTATTAGAGTTATAATACCCACCATGCAAGGTTACTGGGCAGATTAGAGATAATATACAAAAAATGTCTATCACGGTGACACATGATTAGGGGCTGGAGAAATAGCAGCTGCTTAGAACACTGATCCAGTGTTCTAAGTGCAGTGCAGATATTTAAACCAGGTGGCTGTGGTGCTCTGACTTAGATACTTCTACCGTTTAAATGTGTTCCCCAAAGTTCCTGTGCTGGAAACTTGATCTTAACGCAGCAGTGTTGTGAGGTGGAGGCCTAATGGGAGGTGTTTGAGTCACGGGGGCTCTGCCCTCTCGCGTGGATTAATGTCATTCTCCAGGGAGTGGGTTCCTTCGGAAAAAAATGAGTCTATCCCTCTCTTGCGCTCTCTCTGGCCCTCTCACCTTCCATCACGGAGTGGTGCAGCAAGAAGGCCCTTGCAAGATGCTGCCACCCTGATCTTCGACTTAGCCTTCAAAACTGTGAACCAAATACATTTATGTTCTATAAACATTACCCACTCTCAGGCATTCTGTTACAGCAGCACACACAGACTAAGACAGGTACCATGAGCTGCACTTAGGCCCCCTCTAGGAGGTGCTTATAGAGAGTGCTCCATGTCTTTCATCACCAAGAAGAGCTACATCTCCAGAGTGTTATATTCAAACCTCATTGCCACCCGTTAAGTTCTCCCATCCAGTTACTCCCAACAAACCCATTATTTGATCTTCAAAAATCTCCCTAGCATGGCTTTCCCTTCCTTACTTCTTTCCTATTCAGCCCACATTTCAAGGCCCGTCGTCCAACTCCCCACTGACTTCTGGCCAGTTCCTGAACTCCCCTGTCTGGGATCCTTCAATTTCACCAGCCTGCTATACCCTACGCTTGGATCAGTCTAACCACCTCCTCCACTCCCAGAGCTGCCTGCCCACATTGCCTCTACCTCCCAAGCGCTCACTAACTCCTTGACCCACTGTAATCCCGCTCCTGCTTTCAGCATACCACTGAGACCAAAGCTGTTTGCCTTTGATAACCAGCAACTCCCATGTCACTAAGTGCAACAGACATTTTTTAGTCTTCTTCTTAGGAGACTTCTCAGCACCATTGAAAAATGACTGCTTTTTTCTTTTTGAAACCTTTTCCTTTAGTTTCCATGACACCACACTCTCCTGGCCTCCCTCCTATTTCTTCCAGTGACTCCTCAATCTCCATGATGGATTAGGATTGTTCCAGAGGGGTGTAATATGTTGGGATTCCTCTGGATTTATTCCAAGCTCTCTTTTCTTTCTATATTCTCTTGTTATATAAACTCACCCACTTCCAAGGCTTCTATGATCATTTATATGTTGATGACGACTCCAAAATAGACATACCCATTGGGTCTCTCTCTTCTGAATTTCAGATACATCTGTATACCCACATGCCTCCTAGGCACACTCCACCTTTGGATGTCACGCACACCTTGCTACTGTAATATGAAAACCGCTCATCATCCTAACAACGAAAAAGCTCTGTTTTCTTGTATTCTTCATTTCAGTAAAGAATTCCACTGTCATTCAGTTGCCCAAGCAAGAAAAGGGGGCATTATCCTAGATTCCTCTCTCGTCTCTCAAAAGAGATCAATTACCAAATATCTTCAGGTTTCTAGTATCTTTTTGTGCATTTATTTATCCATCCCCCATAGAGCGACACTGGTTCAGACTGCCATATTCCTTTCCTAAATGCTGGCAGTATAATCCTCATCTCCCTGCCTTCAGCTTAAACCCTCCCATTGAGTTACAACCATGTGGTCAAAGTAACTTTTCCATGACATCACCTGATGTCCCTCCTCTGATTAAGATCCTTTTATTACTTACCGATTGTCCCCAGAAAAAGGTAAAAACTACTTAAAATGGTTTTCAGGGGCTTTTCACCATTTAATGGCCATTTACTCCTCTAACCTCAGATCTTAGCCCTCCTCCCCACTCCCATTTTCAGTTCCATGAACTTGGCTTACTCTCTCCCCACTCTGGACATTTACCTAAGTTGACTCTCAGCCTGACATTCTTCCCTTTCTCCCCTATTCCTTCATTGTCTTAACTTCTTCTCACCTTTCAGATGACACCTCTAGGAAGTCTCCCCAACACGCCATCCAAGTTGAAGGTTGCTGATATATGCTCTAATAACATCCTATATCTCCAGTATAGCAGTATTTATCCTGTATACGACTTGCTTATTTTCTTATATGCCTTATGGGTTATGATTTGTGCACCACTGCATTCCCAGAGCCTAATATACTTCTAGGTACATAATCGGTGTTCAATAAATACTAAATGAATTAATAAACAAATAAATACATTAAAGATAACCTATTAATACTTCTACGGGCTTAAGCCAGAGCCCCAGGCAAGTTATAATTTTCAGAGCCTAACCCATTAATATCTGACTCTGACCAACCTCAAGTAAATATGCCGGCTTACTCTCCTCTTCCAAGCCATCCACCCACTCACCAGCCCCAATTCCCTATGAGTTGTAGGCTTCTGAGTCCATATATTCCCGTATCTTTTAACATATGTGATTGTGAAGTGTACACTCATAACCACATGTTAGGAGCAGGGCATAGGCTTTTGCAGGTTTGGTTTCTCCTCTCGACCGGGACGTATTCATTCATGTGGTACCCAGTGCAGTGCTACCCAGATGACCCTTCCTGATGAGGAGTCATTCACATCAATTGAAGACACAGATCTCTGGATGAACAGCTATTACTCTGTGGCCAAAGCTGTGATTACAGCCAATAAGCACATACATTTTGGGGTCTGAAGTCAAACTTGACAACTCCTGGGCACTGGTGGAACACAGACCTGAGGCTGTAGATGTCTCCTGGTGTGCACTTCCTATCTCTTTCTCCTCCAGACCAGGGCAGGCTCTCAGCTCTCCCTGCAGGACCTGCTGTGAGCTGCCCTCAGGCACATAAGCTGACCTCAGAGGCCCAGCCCTCTACACTCAAGCGAGAGATACCCCCACATCACACTCTTGGTGGGTTTTCGTCCCTCCTCAGATGGTGATATAGATGATATCCTGTTTTGAGATCAATTTTCACAGCATATGGGGATTCTCTAGAACAGGAATGCTAATGGAAATGCCAAAAGCCATGTCACCAGCATGCCCAGAAATTGTGACTTCCAACACCCTCCTGCTAGAAAATAAAAAGTGGGTTTAAGGGTTGAACAGGCTTTTGTCAGATGTGAGTGGCTCTCAGTTTTGGCCAAAGATCCTGGTTCTTGTGAATCTAGAGATGATCTGACAGTGGTGGATACAATGCCAAGTGTCCTTGCAAACAAACTTGACAATACAGGCACCCCCTAGGGATTTACCAGTTCCCGTACAAAGGATCCTTCGTCCTTGCCATATGCATTCAGGTTTCTGCCCAGGATCACTTTGCTCACTCCTACACTTCCTGATTCCCGCATCTCTCAACCCCTAAAAATAAGAAGGACAAGCCATTCGTGTTTATTCCATCACCTTTATGCTTCTTTCTTAACTTTTATTTTGGGGGTTGGGGGAGCTGTGACTTTCAGGCTAGTCCAAGAGGCCACTGAGAATTAGACAGCATGGATGATACTTTCTGTTCACTCAGGTTAGAGTAATGGTGGGCTAGGAGTCTTCAGGCAAAAGTCATTGAGAGGAATGGATTGGAAGAACCTTCCGCATGTCCCCATTTGAACCCAGATGGAAGTTCTGTGAAGTTTTCAGTGCCTCAAGGATCAGTAGGAAAGGCAAGAATGAAAGACCCTATGATTCCAAAGATGATTTCCATCAAGCATGGGTCCACACCACCCCTTGCCCAAGACTCACTTGTTTCATTAGTGTATTCTCTGCAGGCGACACCACAGCCAAGCTGGACAGTCAGTGCATGGTCACGGACACTCTGTAACACGGGTTTCCTCTAGCCACGTACCCATCCTGTATTCCTCCTTGGTTCCTCCATTCTCCAAAAGCTCCTGGGCCATATATTTCACTCATCCTATTCCCCTTTCATTCCTCTGCCTGAGTCATTCAGTTGCAGTTCTTTTCTGAAATGGCCTTCTAAGAAAAGACTGTCATTTCCTAGTAATACCAGCACAGTCAGAGAATGCTATAGATTGCCTCCCTCTGAGGGGCCTGGAGAATGAAACACTCAAGAAATGGCCCAGAGGACCATTCAAGATCTCAGATACGTATGGGAGAGAAACAACCCCCAAATCCCCCAACTCAGATACTCTGGCAGCCTGAGTCTTGGGTCTTCTGAAGCATCTTACAGTGAGTGGAAAGTCAGGATGGCATGACAGGAGGGTGGAGTGGAGAAGGGGGTGCATGTGGAGCCCCTGCAACATTCTCTAACTCAAATGCTTCCAGGCCTAAGGTGTCTTCAGCTCCCTCCACTGCCATTTGCTTAATATGCATTTAATTTTAAATTTTAAGACATGGCAACTTATTTAATTTCCAAACAGGCAGGATCTGGCTTGATTCTCCAAAGGAGCTTATTCCTCGAAGGATGAAAGACTCCAGTGATCAGATTTAGGCAGGGCTGGATCAGCAGTCACACACGGTTGTTACAGAAAGTCTGCCTCAGAACACGAGGACAAAACGTTCATATTAATTAACATCTTCATAGAAAGAAAACTCTCTCCAGGGAGTATCTGTTTGAATATTCCTATTTGCTCAGTGATATTCCTGCTTGGCTCTTCCCTACGCTCATTCCTAAGAAGCCTGAAGGAGTTCTGAAGGGAAAAGGAAATAGCGCAGCCTTTGAATGGAGACTGCAGGGCATGAGGGGGGCGTGGGTGGGCTCTTCCATTGCAATGTTGGCCACTATGCCAGAAAAACCACCATGGGGTGCCGTGATGCTCACACGTTTTCTACAACCTGCACCTGTCTGCATGTCTTCAACCCAGGAAACTGGGGAAGCTGTCTACCTGGAAAACTTTTATGACAGAAAGTCCTGCTTCAAAGCCACATTATCTGTGGAGTGTCCCAAGTACAGAAATAAAGGACCTGCACCACCCAAGACTCTATGTAACTGCTGTGGGGCAGGTCCCTACCCTAGCTCACTCTGTCCTTAGGACTTTGCGAGGAATAGCTGATACATTTACTTACATGCTACTTCATTAAAGTGGGGGCATGACTGCAAGGCAATGGGAAAACATTAAAATGTTGCTAGAACTTTCCTCCATCTATGTCTATCAAGCACCCACCAGCCCCTGTGCTAAGTGGGGTCTGGGGAGATACTGATGAATCAGACTGACATAGACCCTGCCCTGTTAGAGCTTCCGATCTACTGAAGGAGACATTAATCAAATGACTACAGTACTTATACAACTCTCAGGGTTGGAATTTAAAGTTGAGAAGGGCTCCAAGGTAAAAATCTCCCTGTGCCGGCTCCTTACAACACAAACACTCATCCACTCTTCTGTGAGCCTCGGAAGCTAGAACATGACATATTTACACACACTCACACGCATGCATTGCACACACATCCCCCGCTGCAGCACCCACAGTGGGGGCCTGAATGGCTGCTATTCAGAGCCAGGGGCCTGGGTTATGTCATTATAGAATAGCAGGCAAGCAGTTGCTCCCACTTCCTTGTACTGGAAGTCTGCTTCTGCCTGAGCTGATTTATTCCAAGGACCATCTGGGCCCAGAGAACAATGTGCTCTCCTATATGAATGACCAGCCTATTAGTCATACCCTCTTAACTCGACCCCTCCGTCCACTAATCTTCACACTTTCCTTCATTCCCTTTGACGGAGGCCAAGGACTGGCTCTCTTTTCTCACCTCTCTCGGAGCTGAAGAAGTTCGTCTGGGACAAAGAGCTCTGGCCTCATGCCTGTGGGTCCAGCAGTCAAACTGGGACAGGCTACGTGAAAAGGGACCCGCAGCATTCCCCCTCACTCTCCCAGCCCTGTAGCCCGGTTTAGACATGGCGGTGAGCTCACCCTAACGACGTTCACCCCAGGCTTTCCAAGGCTTCCAGGTCCCAAGCCCAACAAACTGGAGAACTAGCTCAAGGCAACTCAGACCTAAAAGCTCGCCTTGAACTCACCCCACATCACTCTGCACGCTTCCCGGAACTTCTGCAAACAGGTATATAATGCCATCACATCCTTACTCACATTTGTCTTAAATTATCCTCTGACTGTTTAAAAGAGGGTTTGTTTTTGTTTTTGTTTTTTTCTACAGTTCCTCTAGAGCAAGAAAGAAAAACGATCAACTTTTATCTCCCTCACAGCCCAGGACATAGCTGGACCCAAAGTCACAACTCGATTTTGTAGTAAGAATGACTGACCTCAACACAGAAACCCTAAATCTTCTAGTTGGAATAAGGAGCCTAAGATGCTTCCCATCCCACTGTCCAGAACCCCATCCAAAGGCCACGCATCTCTGGAATGGGAAAGAGCCAGCCACCTGCTCAGACCCCTAATCCAGCATCACACGCTTGCGCAGGGAATTCTTTTTTAAATTTTAACTTGGATGCTACAGGTTGCTGTTTATGCTCATGTCTGTGACCTGGAGTATTTTGTTGGTTTGTTTGGGATTTTTGTTTTGTTTTTGTACTTAACTAGAAAGGGTGATGAAAAAAGGGAATTCTAACCCATGGGGATGTAATAATCTTCAACTCTTCCTTCCCTACCCTGGTTCGCACATGATGACTCCCTACTGCTGCGTCTTCCATTCTAATGAGGCAGAGATCAGTTAGTGCATCCACCACTCTGCCCCAGCCCCACTATGCATACACATGCACGTACATGCATACATAAGCCAGCACATGGGCACGTGCAGACACACACACACCCCAACGGCTCTCACTTTATGCCTTGTGCCAAGACAGAATTGATGGTGATGAGTGAAAGAGACAGGAAAAAAACTCAAGTGGACGATTAGCTGGGTGAGGTTTATGGCAATGGGCAACAAACTCACTCATTTCATGTTTTGCAGAATATAAAAGCGCTGAAACATTTTAATTTTAAATTCTTATCATTGAATTTACTGCTTTCCTCTCGCAATGATTTGTGTTGCTTTTTAATTTTTACAGTCTCTACAGAAGCCAGATGCTACTGCCTAAGGACAAAATAATAAAAACCTACTGCAGTCATGAGTTACAGAACAAAAAAGAAACAAGCAGTTGACAGAAGTTAATATCTCAATTTAACAGTGCTGCTTTGCTAATGATCCTTTGATATGTGTTTATTTAGAAAGGTCTGATCTTGACCTTGAAGGCAAACTCAACCACGAAGTCTTTATGAGAAAAGAAAAAGACTTTATTTATAGATTGGCTTTATGTCAATCACTCCAGCAGCTGGTCCCGAAGTGCCAAGCCACTGGAGGAAGGTGTAGAGGGAGAGCAGCCACCCATCCCAAATGGAGTGCTCATTCCAGGATCAATGTGGGAAAGGGGAAGTGGAAGAGGGGTTTCAGGAAATGTAAAACCCCAATGGGGCAGGATCCAGGGCCCTGTGCTCCCCTTCTTTAGAAGGAATCAGGGTGCTTATATTCCCTCCAGACAATGCCACAGACCCAAACATGTTGAACCTCAGGAAAGACACATACGTTTAAAGGGATGGTACATGCGGCAATGGAACCAGAAAGAAAGGTTCACCTGGGCTGGACTTCCAGGAAGGTCTGTGCAGCAGAGTGGGGGCCTTCTCTGGGAACTTTCCAAGAACAGCATGGAGGACTGCCCATCCAATCCCTCTGGAAGCAGGAGGGTAGATCTGTAATCCCTTAAGGCCCCACCAGTTCTGAGATTATTCTTCAGCCTGTCAACCTCTTCTCTCCTATTCCAGGGCCAGGGCCCTGCTCACAGAAGATCCCTGGGATTTGATAATGCCAGCAGCTGGGCCAGGAGAGTGCTCCTCACCCTGGAGAGCCCATCTATCTTTAGGGATCCCTACACCAGGCCATACCTTGAGAATCCTCCTCTGAGAAGCCCTCTGCACCTGAGGTCCCGTGCTTCTTGCCTTCCTCACCTTCCAGGGAGCCCAAGGAGCTGGCTGGAGGAGGCCCTTCTCTGCTGAGCAGTGCCCTTTGCCCCAACTCGCATCCCAACCATGGTGTTCTGCCCTTAACCCATGACGCTCCATGTCCCACCATCTGTCCAGGTGAACTCTACTCTCACGGTCTCGGTGACCACCAAGAAGCCAGGAGGCCTCCAGCCTGGACATCTCTTCTAAGCACAAAATCCATACACCCAGCTGCTCCCTACATGTTCTGCAGACATCTTATATTCAAGCTGAATATCCAAACCTAAACCCACATCTTTGCCTCTTCAACCTGCTGGGCCTAGATCTCCATCTCAGCTGTCAGCATTAACATCCTCTTGGTCACTCGAGCTAGATACCTGGACGTCACCCTGAAGGCCTCTATGCCCTTCTGCCTGATATTGGGATTGGGATACCCCAATCCAGCTCCTTTTCTATCATGTAAGCATCCCTCATCAAGATAGCCACAAAAATCTCCTAAACACAGCTCACCTCCCTCTGATCTCACCTGCACAGTACCACCAGTGGGACCTATCCAAAATTTATCTGATCTTTTAACTTCCTTTTTAAAGGCTTCCAAGAACTCCTTGTCATCTATGGATAAAATCTAGGCTTCTAAACACAGCCTAACAAGGTTCTGTGGCCTGGGCCTGCCTATGCCTCCAGCCGCATCTGCCACGTTCCGTCTCAGCGGGGCTGCTCATGCCACAGCATCGCTGTTTCTTTCTTTTTTTATTTTTTGGGACAGAGTCTCGCTCTGTCACCCAGGCTGGAGTGCAGTGGGGTGATCTCGGCTCACTGCCACCTCCGCCTCCCGTGTTCAAGTGATTCTCCTGGCTCAACCTCCAGAGTAGCTGGGACTATAGGCATGTGCCACCACACCCGGCCAATTTTTTTATTTTTAGTAGAGACGGGGTTTCACCATGTTGGCAAGGATGGTCTTGATCTCTTGACCTCATGATCCGCCCACCTCAGCCTCCCAAAGTGCTGGGATTACAGGCGTGAGCCACCGCGCCCGGCATCACAGCATCACTGTTTCCAAACACATACTGTTCCATCTCTTCTCTCCCTTTATCCTGGCTATTTTCTTCTTCTTTAAAACCATGTGGTGTCTTCTTCTCTAGAAGCCTTATCTGTCCCCTGAGTATCTGCTGAGCACCCTTCCTCTGGGCTCCCACAGTATCCTGTGTATAAATATCTCCCATTCCTGCACTCAGCATTCTGCATTATAATTGCCTGTTTATGTGTCTGTCTTCCTCACAACTCTGAATTCCTTGAATCAAGAGACCGGGTTTAGTCATCTTTCTATTCCCAGCATTTAAGCACATAGTAGATATGCAATAAATGTTGAATGAATGAGTGGCAAGCTGTCTTGGTTCTTCTGAAAATAACAGGGAATGGGGGATCTTTTAGTGGCATGCCAACTCAGTGAGAACAGGGGTGAGAGGAGGTGACTTCTTATTTCCATTTCCAGTCTCTGTTAGTCGAAAGAAATGTGTATGTGCTGTTGGCTGCCTTCGGTGTGATGAGTCTAGGCTGATAGCACCATCTTCCCAGAATGTTCCTCCGGGCCCCAAACCAGCTGGGTGTGCATTCCCCTGCAAAAGGTTACCAGTGTCCAAATGCTGGGCTGGTGCAGATCTTTCCCCTGTCCTAGTCACCCAGGCTCCTTCTGACCAAAAATAAGGGCCAGGTCAGAGCCCCTGTTGACTGGAACAGCAATTCATCAGCCTAGTAAGGGTGAGACAAGGCAGGACATGGCCCACCAGCCAGTCTGAGCACAAGGCCAGCAGAGGCAAGACTCGGATCATGGGTGCAGAATGTCCCAGTCCACCTCCAGCTCTGCTAGGAAGTAATCACCACCCAGATCAGGGACGCTTCTGCATTTGTCCCTGCCCACCCAATAAACCAAAGCTGCAGCCTTTTAAGGTGCCTGTGTGTGGAAGGGAGATGGGGCCCTGGGAAGAGAGGGTGGGAGAGCTCGTATCTGTCCTCTTCACAGCTCAACAGTCCACGGAAGGGTTCACTCGGAGCTGGAGGGCCTGTTCTTACTCAAGATAAGCAGGAGAGGTGGTAACAAACGGAAACCACAGCCTTATCTTGGCCTTCCTTCACCAACGCTCCCACACCCCTCCCTGTCTGCTCTGTTCAAGAGCTTCTCTCCTCCAAAAGTCCTTCCATTTCTGGGATGTCTCCCCGAGTGGCGTACTGGCCTGTGAGTCCAGGCTCCTGCCCTAGACTATTACAGATGGGAGCAGCGCACCTTTCTCAAGCAGCCATCAGAGAACGCCTGAATTTTGTAGCCAACATCTACTTAGGAGATCTGTAATCACAAAATGATTCAAATTATACTTTCAAAACATAAAAAAAAGATAAAAACTATAAAAAGAAAAGGGCATGTATATATGTGCCCACTCACAACTGACGCAGCTCTAGAGATGGAAGGTTATCAGTCTCTCTTAGGAACATCCTTGCAACTCAGGAAGTTCTCACAAATGTCTAGCCTAACGCGGCTGCTGTGGCTTTAAAGCTCTTTGCCTCTCCTTGTAGGGTAAAGATAAAAGGAGTCTTCCTCTTAACTTCTCTTTTCTTCTCTAGCTCACCAGGCAACTTCTAGGTAGAAGCAATACGCTGCACCAGAGAGACATCTAAATGAGCCGCCTATCTTTCCCCTCCCCTTTTTGGAAAGAGCCAATGGGATGTGAGGTCTTGGTCATCCCGGACTGGCAGGCAAGGTAACCCATCTCAGTGCTCCAGAATGAAGAGCCCGAGCCTGATCCTCAATGCGAAGAGGTAGCAGAAAAGGGAACACATGAATATCTGGGCTACTCAAGAGGAACAAGAAGGGCAACTTCTAAAACAAGTTATTTTACGGCAGGCAGCCAGTGTAGGTCCAGACTGAGTTATGTGTCCTTTGTGTTGAACAACTACTAGTTATCAGGTAAGTCATAAAGGAACATTCGTAAAATTAGATTCACCACTTGTTTTTATAGCACTCATTAAGGGACATAAAAGACAATTCTTTTTAGCATTTTGGTGCTGAATTATAAATTAAATTAACTGGACACAGTTAACCTCATAGATCCAGAAATCCTTATATCAAAGAAGCAACTCCGAACTATAAACAGGAAAAAAAAAAAAGAGGATAAGCTCCTCTCTCTGGCATTCTAAATCCCCCCACCCCAACTGAGCAGTCTCTCTGCCATCATCACTCACCTCTGCTTTTCCCCTTCACTCTTGCCTTTTTCTCTGCTTTAGGAAAAAAAGTAATTTCAAAATCAGGAAAAAAAAAAAAACACATACACACACAAAGCCACAGCCTGGACAACATGGCAAAACCCCATCTCTACTAAAAATACAAAAATTAGTCAGGTGTGGTGTAGTCCTAGCTACTTGGGAGGCTGATGTATGAGAATTGCTTCAACCCAGGAGGCGGCGATTGCAGTGAGTCAAAATCGCACAACTGCACTCCAGCCTGGGCAACAGAGCAAGACCCTGTCTCAAAAAAAAAAAAAATCCAACAAAAACAAACAAACAAACAAAAAACAAAACACCAAAACCCTTGAAGGCTTTGAATCCTTCAGCAAGATACAGAATCTCTCTTCAGCCTCAGTTTACTACAGGGATAGTAATAGCCATAGGGCTGCTGTGAGAGTTAAATACAACATAAATAATAAACCTAGCTAAGTACCTGGCAAGTATGCCATAAAAGGTTATTAATATCATTTTCAAAAAAGTTCACAAATAACTATCACAGTTATTTTAATTTTTTTATTACACTTTAGATTCTGGAGTACATGTGCAGATCATGCAGGATTGTTGCATAGGTACACACATGGCAATGTGGTTTGCTGCCTCTATTCCCCCGTCACCTACATCTGGCATTTCTCCCCATGTTATCCCTCCCCGATCTCCTCACCCCCCACCGTCCCTCCCTTGGCCCCCCCAAACAGACCCCAGTGTGTGATGCTCCCCTCGTGTCCATGTGTTCTCATTGTTCAACACCCGCCTATGAGTGAGAACATGTGGCGTTTGATTTTCTGTTCTTGTGTCAGTTTGCTGAGAATGATGGTTTCCAGATTTATCCATGTCCCTACAAAGGACACAAACTCATCATTTTTTATGGCTACATAGTATTCCATGGGGTATATGTGCCACATTTTCCTTGTCCAGTCTATCATCGATGGGCATTTGGGTTGGTTCCAGGTCTTTTCTATTGTAAAGAGTGCCACAGTGAACATATGTGTGCATGTGTCTTTATAATAGAATGATTTATAATCCTTTGGGTATATACCCAGCAATGGGATTGCTGGGTCAAATGGCATTTCTATTTCTAGGTCCTTGAGGAAGCACCACACTGTCTTCCATAATGGTTCAACTAGTTTACACTCCCACCAACAGTGTAAAAGTGTTCCTATTTCTCCACATCCTCTCCAGCATCTGTTGCATCTGTTGTCTCCAGATTTTTTAAATGATCACCATTCTAACTGGCGTGAGATGGTATCTCAATGTGGTTTTGATTTGCATTTCTCTAATAATCAGTGATGATGAGCATTTTTTCATATGTTTGTTGACCTCATATATGTCTTCTTTTGAAAAGTGTCTGTTCATATACTTTGCCCACTTTTGAATGGGCTTGTTTTTTTCTTGTAAATCTGTTTTAGTTCTTTGTAGATTCTGGATATTAGCCCTTCGTCAGATGGGTAGATTGCAAAATTTTTTCCCATTCTGTTGGTTGCCAGTTCACTCTAATGATTGTTTCTTTTGCTGTACAGAAGCTCTGGAGTTTAATTAGGTCCCATTTGTCTATTTTGACTTTTGTTGCCAATGCTTTTGGTGTTTTAGTCATGAAGTCCTTTCCTATGCCTACGTCCTGAATGGTTTTGCCTAGGTTTTCTTCTAGGGTTTTTATCGTGTTAGGTCTTATGTTTAAGTCTTTACTCCATCTGGAGTTAATTTTAGTGTAAGGTGTCAGGAAGGGGTCCAGTTTCTGCTTTCTGCACACTGCTAGTCAGTTTTCCCAGCACCATTTATTAAACAGGGAATCCTTTCCCCATTGTTTGTTTTTGTCAGGTTTGTCAAAGATCATATGATTATAGATGTGTGGCGTTGCCTCCAGGGCCTCTGTTCTGTTCCATTGGTTTATATCTCTGTTTTGGTACCAGTACCATGCTGTTTTGATTACAGTAGCCTTGTAGTATAGTTTGAAATCAGGTAGCGTGATGCCTCTGGCTTTATTCTTTTTGCTTACGATTGTCTTGGCTATACGGGCTCTCGTTTGGCTCCATATGAAGTTTAAGGTGGTTTTTTCCAGTTCTATGAAGAAGGTCATTGGTAGCTAGATGGGGATAGCATTGAATCTATAAATTACTTTGGGCAGTATGGCCATTTTCACGATATTGATTCTTCCTAACCATGAGCATGGAATGTTTCTCCATCTGTCTGTGTCCTCTCTTATTTCCTTGAGCAGTGGTTTGTAGTTCGCCTTGAAGAAGCCCTTCACATCCTTTGTTAGTTGTATTCCTAGGTATTTTATTCCTTAGTAGCATTGTGAATGGGAGTTTGCTCTGATTTGGCTCTCTGTTAGTCTGTTATTGGTGTGTGGAAATGCTTGTGATTTCTGCACATTGATTTTGTATCCTGAGACTTTGCTGAAGTTGTTTACCAATTTAGGGAGATTTTGGGCTGAGATGATAGGGTCTTCTAAATCTACAATCATGTCATCTGCAAATAGAGACAATTTGATTTCCTCTTTTCCTAGCTGAATACTCTTTTTCTTTTCTTGCCTAATTGCTCTGGCCAGAACTTCCAATACCATATTGAATAGGAGTGGTGAGAGAGGGCATCCTTGTCTAGTGCCAGATTTCAAAGGGAATGCTTCCAGTTTTTGTCCATTCAGTATGATATTGGCTGTAGGTTTGTCATAAATAGCTTTTATTGTTTTGAGATATGTTCCTTTGATACCTAGTTTATTGAGAGTTTTTAGCATAAAGAGCTGTTGAATTTTGTTGAAGGCCTTCTCTGCATCTATTGAGATAATCATGTGGTTTTTGTCTTTGGCTCTGTTTATGTGGTGGATTACATCTATAGACTTGCGTATGTTGAACCAGCCTTGCATCCCTGGGATGAAGCCTACTTGATCGTGATTATCACAGTTATTAATATCATTTTCAAAAAACTTCAAGTCCCATCTCCCCTACTAAATCTTTCCCAGTAATTTAATCAGCACTTATTGAACATACAATCTGTACCAGGCCCTAAGTTAGGTCTGAGGGATGGAAAGATGTAAGGCATTGTCCCCTTACTATGGAGATCCAGACATGAGACTAAATACTGTGTCCTTGTTAACATATTCCTTTTCTAAATTCCTCTCCACCCACCACCCAGGTTGGCATCTGATTACACAGTGACCTTTTGCTGGTCTCTGGTTGATTTGTGTACATCTATATATAGTGTCTCCCCAGCAGATTTATGTCAGAATAGTAGGAAAAGACAAAACAAAACATGAGCACCAGCATCAGGAAGTTCTGGGTTCCAGCCCAGCTCTACAACTTAAAGAGGCGGAGCAGCAAGTAGGTCAAGTGTGAACTCTGCAGGCATTCACAGTAGATCAAATCCCACTCCACCACTTACCACTGCTGTGTGACCTCAGGCAAGTTACCTAACTCCTCTGTGCGTGTTTCATCTAAAACCAGAATAACAACAATACCTATCTCACAGGGATTTTATGTGGATTCAAGGAGATGATGCGTTTAACATGTCTAGTACTACTTAGCTTAAAGCAAATTATACCCCGGAGAAGGCAACCTGTATCTAGCCTTCTCTGTGTTGGTCCTATCTTGACTGAAGAATGTTCATCTTGGGAAGTTAACATGAGGACCAAATAAAATAGTGTGAGGTAGGCAGTGGCACACTGTGTGGCACTCAGTGACTTCAGTGAGAATTCAATCACTGCCAGGGTTTCCTCTCATGAGCAAGAAGCAGATCTTGCTTCACACCTTCTTCACAGTGGTGCCCCATCAGTCCAAATTAGCATTCACTACTTTAATTTGAATGGAAATGGAGGGAATGGAAAGCAATGAGGATTTCTAAAGCTATTCTTTGGAAGACAATTCTTTGTATTGCATTTATTAAATGAAGAGGTGGGATGGGGAAGACAAATAAGAGGATACAGGAAACATGAGTTTTATGTGACTCCTACAAATACCTATCTCTCAGCAAATGATGTCTCTGCCTGGATGTCCACCTTGGTTCAAAGAACTGAGAGTGATGGGCAGAGCATCTCACCAAGGTCTCATGTCACTGAAAGCCTGGGTGAGAGTTAAGAGGGTCAGTGTTTCCCTGCAGCAGCCAGGCCATGGTGGAGCAGCACAGGAGACTGAGGTGTCCTGGCCAGTTGCAGCTCTGGATGGCCCCCTGTGAGCACACAGGTTATTGGGGGAAAGGGGAACAGATAGTCAAGCTTCCATGGGCAGGCCACTCCTGAGCTACAGATGGAAGAAACAAAGTTGGCTGTTCAGGATGCCCAGACCATCCAGTGATGAAGGTTTAGGGAGGGGTGCTGGCATTCTCTACCAATCAGAGGACATAGAGCCTTCCTCTGCAGATATTTAGGAAAGAGATACACAGCAATTCCTCTGGCATATGTGAGCACAGACTGCCTGCTCCGAGGTGGGCGAGGGGGGAGGGGGGGATAAGCCAGGTGGTCCCTCAGGGACCCTTCCAGCCCAAAGAATCTAAGAGTAGTTCCCAAGTCCCAAACATCCAGGACTGAACGATGGCAATGATAGCATGACGTTTATCTTCACTGGGCATCCAAAGCAGCTTCAGGAAGGAACCTGGCATGCTAAAAGGAACACTAGGAAATACAGAGAATCAGAGTCCAGCGCTTGACTCTGCAACCATGTAGCTGTGTGACTCTATAGCAAAGTGTTTTAACCTGTGAAGGCTCAGTTTCTTCATCTATAACAGGAGAAAACTAAAGCAGAGAATCCCAAAGTCCCTTTCTAAATTTGTACGGCTATGTTAAAGGAGAAGAATGCCCTCTTCCCTTCCTGCTTTTCCCAAGCAGGATCCACACTAGACAGGAGTGGGCAAGAACTCCAGGGAAGTTTGAAAATGCCTGGGGGAAGGGGAGAGACACAACAAAACCCCTTACTTACTTACTTTCTTTCTTTCAAAGTCACTCCCAGCTTCTTGGGACACAAAAGTATCTGTTAAGGTAAGTTAAACCTTCTCAAGATGAATTTTCCTGCTACTTTTAATTAAAAGTTCTTTAGAATTTAAAGAACACTATTCAGAGAAGCCTGAAAAAAAAATTTTCATTGACACTCCCCCCTCCCCCTCCCCCTTTTCCCAAGGAAAAGAAAAAGCTGTTTTGTGCACAGCTCGCCCGGTCCACACTGTACAAAAGGAGGTGGGCTGGCGGCAAGACACATGAGATGACCCTTTGACCCCAGACCGCTGACAAGTCCTCAATGGCATAAATACCAGATAATCAATCACATGCCAGGAGGGCGAGTCCCCCTGCCCTCGCCCCAGCATTGGGGTTTATGAGAGATACACTGTAAATAGACACTGGCTTCTTAAAAGAGGCCCCCCTCAGCATTCCAGGGGCTGGCCATAATCCCAAACCCGGCCTGGCCAGATCCTTGACCATCTCGTTTTACAGCTTTCATCGCGAGCTTATAAAGCGCTCTGCCCTCCCAATCCCCTGCTGCAAGCTGGCCTTCTTGGTATGAAATGAAGTCAAACTCCACAAAGCAAATGCGCACGGAGACTCTGAAAATCGCTGCAAAGACAGCGAGGGCAGAGGACAAGTGGGAAATGGGGCAGGTCACCGATAAGACCCCATGCAGGGGAGAGCAGAAGGGAGCTAACCAGGACCTGGGGACATGACGAAGAATCAATAACGGTGATGTTGATGACAACGGTAACAATTGAGGTAACAGTAGTTAGTATTGGCTCAACACCTAGTAAGCACCAAGCTCTGTGGTAAGCCCTTCATGTGTATCCTGTTATCTAGTCTCAAAAATATCTCTAGGAGGTGGGTACTATTATTGTTGTGCCCATTTTACAGAGAAGAAGCTGGCGGGGGGGCTCAGAGTTCAAATAATTTCTCCAAGGCCACAGTTAGTTAATGACAGGGAGGATGAGATTTAAATCCATGGAGATGGCTCAGGCCTAGATATACCGCCTCCCCACGCCACCAAGTCTATGGACTTCTGCCTGGAAGGAGAAGAAGGTAGAAATCAATCGGTACTTTTAGGTCACTCACGTGGCTCATGCCTGTAATCCCAGCACTATGGGAGGCCGAGAAGGGTGAATCAACTGAGGTCAGGCATTCGAGACCAGCCTGGCCAACATGGTGAAACCCCCATCTCTACTAAAAATACAAAAATTAGCTGGGTGTGGTGGTGTACACCTATAATCTCAGCTACTAGGGATGCTGAGGTAGGAGAATCACTCGAACCCAGGAGGCAGAGGCTGTAGTGAGCTCAGATTGTGCCACTGCACTCCAGCCTGGTTAACAGAGCAAGACTCCATCTCCCAAAAAAAAAATTTTATATATATACATGTATGTATACATATACACATACATGTATATATATAAAATCTGAATAGTCAAATATCCAAGATAGCCAGAAACTAGACTAGTTTCAGAGGAAAAAGAGTTTTTACATCCAGTCCATAAATTCTGAACCCCACTGTGGTATAAGATTTTCATCTCTGTCCTTTAACCCACCTTAGACCCCAGGATCCTTGGCAGTGAATGCCAGGTCTGGAATGTCTCTAAGGTGATGATGGCCTTCCAAAACTTTGCTCTTGCTCTGAAGAAGTTTACTAAGATTCTAAACCAGCCCCAGCAATCAGGGAAGTGGAGGCGGGGAAAAGAAGACAGACTCTCTTGGTAACTAATTTTGATAATGCTTTTGTTTCAGGGTCAAAGGTTAAATATGGCCACACTAATCTGCTTCTTCCAAAATTAAAGCACAAGGGAGATTTTTCTGTAGCTGAGCAAGAGGGCTTTTTCTCATTGCTGGGGAGATGGTACTGATCCAGCCCACTGAACAGGGATGCTCGGCTGCTGGAGACACAGACTTGTGCTAATTTGGACAGAACATCTCAGCTCCTGGCTGCAAGGTTAGAGTTATTTACTATTAAGACCCAAGTGAAAGAAATGCAAAGCGATTATTAAAAATTTTAATCGTCCCGCTGTCCCACCCCACTCGCTTTTGAATAATGCTTCCTGAAATGTCCTAGACAGGAGAGAGGAGAGTAAATGCTTGGGAACCTCATACTCACAATCACACACACACACACACACACCAGCTTTGGCTATAAGAGAAACCATTACTCACAAACTGTAAGAATCACACACACACACACACACACACACATGAGAGAAACCATTAATGATCAACCCACACATTTGCAGTGTTTCACAGAGTGCAAAGTACTCCTCCTTCCTCCTCCTTCATCTGCTCTTCTCAGCAGGCTCACTGGGCAAGTGATTTTTTTTTTTTTGACTCTCCTCTACCCATGAGGAAACCAAGCTTCTCTAAAAGGACAAGCAACTTGCCTGAAGTCTTGCTCCTAATAAGTAGCAGCACTGGGGCTAGAAATTTCTTTGTTCCTGTGGCTGCATTCCTGAGACCACAGCAGACATACAGATATCCTCCATGAAGAAATATGGGGTCCCCTCGACAAACATGAGACCCACAGCAGGATGCCAGAAGGAATTCTGGTCAGAAATGCCTCTCCCGAACCCATTTTCCTGAAGCTTATCCCTGGGCTGGGGTGCACTCCTGAACTGGCAGGTGAGAGAGGAGTGAAGATGCCTGGGGGCCTGAAATTGAAGAGTCTCTCTCTGTGCCTCTTGCTCTGACCAAGAGCTAATTTTTCTCTTCCTTAACCCTGGTTGGGGGAACAGTCACCACCCTAAGGCAGAGGAGAGCTCCCCAGGGAGGCAGTTGCCTTGCAAGAAATGATTGTCCAAGTGTCAACAACCTGCTGCTTCCCAGAGCCTCAGGGTCAGAGGCCAGGAGGGAGCACAATGGCTTTCTGGAGCTGAAGGGTCCAGGGAGAGGGGCCTCTGGGGATCTCTGGAATGTGAAGGCTCTGAATCCAGGCACCGGGGTCTCCTGTTTCTGCCCTTTTATATCCTTCCTCCCTCCACAAATCCCAGACACCACTAACCTGAAAAACAGTAGATGGAGAAAGGAAGGGGATTAGTAACAGCCTACATACACATGCGTACACAAAAAAGTTTATTTCCCAAGAGATGGCCAGCAAATCCTTCTCCGGCACACAAAATAAGTGTACCCCAAAGCAGCTTGAGCGTCTCCTCCTCCTGCTTCCAAACCTTTCCTGCCCGCTCTCCCCATCCGAGTTGGGCTATCCACCTTTTCTGCACCCATGATGAAAGCCACAGAGAGAGCTTCTTTGTCTCTGCCCTCTTCTTGTCTGCTGGCTGCTCAGGGCAAGTTATCTTCAGATGCTGGCACCTGCACAAGTGGTTGGTTCTCAAATCCCACTGAATGAATGAGATTTGCAAAGGAATTACAGTGTGGGGAATCTCTTCCTTCTGAGACTTTCTACAGTCTAGAGGTTATGGATCTGGAATGGTTTAGCCTGTGGAATCTGTCTCATTGGCCCTTTTGGATGACACCGAATAAAAAACCCTAAGACACCTCTCTTTCTCACTTCTGCCCATCACCTAACACGGAACACTTAATTGCTGAATACTTAATCAGTGAATGGACGAGTCTGTTTCCCTCATTATTTTCTCTATCATTCAAAACAATAATGTTAACTTGCTTTTGTACTGCATTCGTGGTGGTACATGTAGGGAGAGAGCAAGGCAGGTGTAAGATAAAAGAAGCCAAGAAAGAAAAGGGCCCAGAAGAGCTGGGATGGGAGGCTATGGGAGGGCACAGACTGGAGTGCACTGGCATTGCAGGGCACCCAGAAGCCAGAGCCTGTGACATGAAGCCACAGCAAGAGAAAACAGTGCAATGACATCACCTTACATCTGAATCATGCTTTACTGCTTGCAAAGACCCTACCCCATTCTAAGACCATTTTGGTCCTCACATTCCTCACTGAGGTATAAAGGGCAGGTATGGTGTCCTAATTTTTCAGACAAGGAATCTTGAGACTTGCAAAGGTTGAGTGACTCATCCAAGGCCCTTCAGCTGGCAAGTAAAGAGCAAAAATCTGAAACCAGACAGGAACAGATTCTTCATTCCTGCTTCTAATCAGGAAGCTCCCTTTTCTGTTTTTGATTAACCATGCAATAAATGTTTATTGAATGCCTACTTGAACTAATGCAGTAAAAAGGCCCAAGGCTACAAGGTGCTTCCATCTTCACCCTAACTCATGGAGTGGCAAGACAGCTAAGGGCTTGAAGTGGTATACGTCTATGGTGCTGAAGACCAGGAGGGTCAACTTTGAATAGGGTGTCATAGAGGACACAAATGAACTGAGAAGACTCTAATAAATACCCAGGCAGGCCAAGCTGGGTGTGGTAGCTCACGCGTGAAAACCCAGCACTTTGGGAGGTCTAAGTGGGAGGATCACCTGAGGTCAGGAATTTGAGACCAGCCTGGCCAACATAGTGAAACCCTATCTCTACTAAAAATACAAAAATTATCTGGGCATGGTGGCGCATGCCTGTAATCCCAACACTTTGGGAGGCCAAGGCTGGAGGATCATCTGAGGTCAGGAGTTCAAGACCAGCCTAGTCAATATAGTGAAATCCTGTCTCTACTAAAAATACAAAAATTAGCCAGGTGTGGTGGCACATGCCTGTAATGGCAGCTACTCAGGAGGCTGAGGCAGAATCGCTTGAACCCGGGAGGCAGAGGTTGCAATTAGCCGAGATCTCGCCATTGCACTCCAGCCTGGGCAAGAGAGCAAAACTCTACCTCAAAACAAACAAACAAACAAACAAAGACAGGTAGGCAAGATACATGAGAGTGTGGGGGTTAACAGAAAATGCACAGAGGAGAAAAACAGCCAGGAGAGTCTGGGAAATTCTAAGTGGTTTAGTGTACACATATCATAAGATATGGCAGAAGATGAGGCCTGTGACTCTGATTGTGAGGAACCTTCTGGGCCATGCAGTAGAATCTAATCTTATCCCATTTGGAAATTCTAAACCCTGGTTATACATAGGAATCTCCTGGGGAGCTTGAAAATACATGCATGTTTGAGCCCCATGCAGGAGATTCAGATTCATCTGGGTTGAGGTGGGAGCCTTTGCTTGCTATTAATATACATTGTTTTCATAAAGTTCCTCTAAATGATTTCACTGTGTAGCTAGGGTAAGACAATGAGGATCTTTTGAGGGATAAGAGATAGAGATGCAAGAGCAGGTATGGGTGTTTGTTAGATGCCAAAGCCATCCTCACCCAGGATGTAACATGAGGCCAGGTACCAAAACCTCGGGCTGCAGCCATTAACTCTGCATTCACCCCTCCACTACCACCTTTGTCTGACAGGAATGAGGCAGTCATTCAAAGACAACAGGGCATGCCACCATTATGGGGTCTTACGTGATAAACTTTTCACTAGGGTCCATTCCCAGTGTCACTTGCCTTCAGACCAACAAGCTGCAGCCGTCAAATCAAGGGCTCCTGAGAGATCAGGCAGAGAAGTAACATGGGGGAAACGCTGTGTGCAGGAGCCATAGGTGTCTGGCCACAGCAGAGAGATTTCAGGCAGACAAAGGGAGGGGGACACCAAAAACATCACTCTTCAATTCCTTGTGCATGTGTATCACATCCAGTTGCCTTGTTTTGTTACTTATCTTCTTAGACATGTATGTTTTCCTCCCTAGCAATAGTTAGCTTTCTGAAAGCAGGGTTGGGCCCTGATTTTTCTATTTTGTAAAACTGTACAGAGTGCTCAGAACAGCACAGCTGGTAGACAAAGTGAGGTTAGAGGAACTCCAGGCCATCAGCATCAGGCTTGCTACGAGGGCTCCTCAGGCTCATACAGAGCCCTAGTGCAGGTCCTCACTCATAGTTGGCCAAGGAAGGCTGCCTGGGGGCAGAATCTCCTACTCTGGAGACTTCCAGGAAAAGGAAAGAGGAGCTTTTCTGGAGATGGCACAGAGTTGTGGATACAGGGACAGAAGAAGTGGTCTAAGACCAGGGATTCTTGGGTTCTAGCCCACAGTGCATCTCTCTAGCCTGCTGTGTGATCCCAGGCAAATCACAGAACCCCTCTGAAGCTCAGCATCATGCTCCCTAAAGCCCCTTGCAACAGATCTGCAGTCTAGGAGTCTACAGATTTTAGAATTCTAGGACCCCTAATTAGTCTCTCCCAATGTGAAAACACTCCAACACTGGGCTCAGTATATGTGAATCATAATTCCAGGCTCTACTTTTGAAAGGTGGGCGATGTGGCACCATGACTCGGTACTGGATGAGACAAGTCGTCTTTCTGAGTAGCAGCCAGGCCCCCTCTTGACATCCAGGAGCTTAAGATGTGAAGCCCAGTGGGTATCCCAGAACAAGGAATCTAAGCTAGGGAGCCATATGAGGTCAGCGGCCAAGACCTTGGCCTCTGGACCACTTCTCTGGAGACAAGGGATCCCAAGTCATTTCAAAATAGAAAAACCCTTGGTGCTCATTCATTTCTCAAAAGCCTCAAGTGTGTTCCCTAGAGGAGAGCAGTCAGAGCGACTCTAGGACCCAAGGGGCAGATTTCAGATGCAGAGTCTCCCCCTTGTCAATTCCTGTAACTAAAATGAATATGGAAAAGATAATTACCTTTAAAACATACTTAATACTTGAACACATTATCTCTACCTGCAGAAAAAGAATGTTATCTGATGGGATCTTCCCCATAAACTTAATCAAATTGCTATCTTAAAACTCTCTGGAGTCCTGTGAAACAGTAATAGAAAATCCGAGGCAGAGGCTGGAAGCATTTTATATTTGTTTGGTTGAGGGGAATGTGCGTCCCATCTGACAATGCACACTTAACAGACAAAGTCATTTCCAATCTGTAATGGATCTTTTCCTAGTGGGGGCAGGGAATATTGCATCTGACCCAAACCTGCAATCGCTCTGTTAGCTATCTTCTCCTAAGGTTCAGAGAAGAAATTTTTTTTTTAATACCTTTGTCCTAACGCCTGACTGGGGCTCATCAGCTCCAGGAAATCTTCCCTAGTTGGGCCTGGGATACTTAATGTATGGAGATGCTTAACTGGTTACTTAACTCTGGTTTTAATGTGGCAAATGAATTGATGCCTATATTTTCCTTGGTCTGCCCAGCCCCAGGGCAGTGCCATTCATTAAATTAGCAGCGGAAATAAATTACCTGCCCAAATCCAGCTCAGGGCGAGTGGCCACTTGCAAGCCTAGAGAAAACCAAAACGGAAACAATTTCTAAGAAGATTGAATGTGAGGACTGGATATGTTCCCAGCATCTCAAGCTTGCCTGGAATGGCCAAGTAAACAGCTACTGCAAAACTGCTTGGTGAGCCCAGTTTATCTTGTTGACAGAGGCAGCAATAGGTGAGAGGTGGTAATGAGCTGCATCTCTGTTAGCCACTTCTCCTGCCTGCAGCCCCTGGAAGGTCCTCTGGATATAGGGTCTGGTTTCTGGTGCACAAGTAAGGAACATTAGGGCTTATGGGGGAAAACAATAAATTAAAAACCATTAAAATGATCATCAAGGCTGGGCACGGTGGCTCACGCCTGTAATCCTAGCACTTTGGGAGGCCAAGGCAGGCAAATCACCTGAGGTCGGAAGTTCGAGACCAGCCTGGCCAACATGGTGGAACCCCGTCTCTACTAAAAATACAAAAAATTAGCTGGGTGTGGTGGTGCATGCCTGTAATCCCAGCTACTTGGGAGGCCGAGGCAGGAGAATCACTTGAACCCAGGAGGCAGAGGTTGCAGTAAGCCAAGATTGCACCATCGCACTCGAGCCTGGGTAACAAGAGTGAGACTCCATCTCAAAAAAAAAAACAAAAAGATCATCAAGATGTAGGTCTGTTGGTAGGTAGGCAAATCACAGATTACAAAACAGCATGCACTGAGTATCACAGCCCCATTTATGATTAAAAGAAAAATGGGACTGGGTGTGGTGGCTCATGCCGGTAATCCCAACATTTTGGGAGGCTGAGATGGGTGGATCACCTGAGGTCAAGAGTTCAAGACCAGCCTGGCCAACATGGTGAAACCCCATCAAATTACCCCATCAAATACAAAAATTAGCTGGGCATGGTGGTGCATGCCTGTAATCCCAGCTACTCGGGAGGCTGAGGCAGGAGAATCGCTTGAACCCAGAAGGTAGAGGGTGCAGTGAGCCAAGATCACACCACTGGACTCCAGCCTGGGTGACATAGCAAGACTCCATCTCAGAAAAAAAAAAAAAAAAGAAAAATGGAAGAAAGACAGTGGGACATGGAGAACACATTTCTTTTGTTTGTATTTGCTAATTTCCCACACTGAAACCGTATAACTGGTACAATTTTTCTTAAAATGAGGTGCCTGGGTCAATACCGTCCATGTCTTGCTTTTGACAAGAGTGACTCCTCCCAGGCCAGATGATGGCTGGCTTTTCTTCTAGAAATCTACACAGAAGGCAACTACCCCGTCGTCTCCTTACTTTGTAGACGTCAGACTCACTCCTTCACCAGATCAGAATCCTGACCTGATCCTTCCTTCCTGTTTCTGAAAATGGAGGAATGGGGAGGGCAAGGAGGCATCCCAGAGCCACCCTTACTCCCTGCTGCCTTCTGTGAATAGATGATTCTAAAGGTGCCACAGTCTCCTGCATCATCTGAATGGTCACTATGACGCAAAGTATTACCTAGACAGTCCTGTGATGCTGCAGGTATAGGAGATGGGTTAAGTCTGTAAGAACCAACAACATACCAGAAAGTTGTATTTTATTTTGAAATATAATTCGCGTACCATAAAATTCCACCTGTTTAATGTTTTGTTGTTGTTGTTTCTGGGGGTTGTTTTTAACAGGCAGGATCTTGCTATGTTGCCTAGCCTGGAGTATAGTGGTGCCATCAAAGCTCATTGCAGTCTCAAACTCCTGGGCTCAAGTGATCCTTCTGCTTCAGCCTCCCAAAGCATAAGCCCCTATGTCTGGCCCTTTTATTGGTTTTTGAGACAGAGTCTTGCTCTGTCGCCAGGTGCCAGGCTGGAATGCAGTGGGGGGTCTCGGCTCACTGCAACCTCCACTTCCCGGGTTCAAGCAATTCTCCTGCCTCAGCCTCCCGAGTAGCTGGGACTACAGGCGTGCGCCACCACGCCCAGCTAATTTTTGTATTTTTTTAGTAGAGACGGGGTTTCACTATGTTGGCCAGGATGGTCTCGATCTCTCGACCTCATGATCCGCCCGCCTCGGCCTCCCAAAGTGCTGGAATTACAGGTGTGAGCCACTGCACCCAGCCCTATTTATTGGTTTTTAATGTATTCACAAAGCTGAATACCATCACCACCACTATCTGATTCCAGAATATCTCAACACTCCAAAAAGGAACCACATGCCCATTAGTACTCACTTCCCATTTCCCCTCCCCAAAGCCTGTGGCACCCACTGATCTACCACCTGTCTAGACCTTCCTGTGCTGAACATTTCACATAAATGGAATCATACAGTTCGTGGCCTTTCATGCCTGGCTTCTTTCACTTAGCACAATGTTTCCAAAGTGCATCCATGCTGTAACATGTATCAATATTTTACTATTTTTATGGCCAAATTATAGTCCATGGTATGGATATACCATATTTTGTATATTCATGCATCAGCTGATAGACAGTTGGGTAGTTTCCACTCTTTGGCTACTGTAAGCAACGCTGCTATGAACATTCATGAGTAAGTTTTTATGTGGACACATCTTCAATTCTCTTGGGTTGGAAGTTACTTTTTGAAAATAAATTCTTGTTATTAGGTTGTCACTTGTCTGTCTCGTACATTAAAAACAAAAGCGCACAGGATATTTAAAATATAGTTTAAAAAAAAAAATGAGACTTCCAACTACTTGGATTCCAAGTAAGTGATACCTGCCTGTCCTTACCACACGCCAGTCTCACGCAAACACTTTTACTGCATCCCCTCTGACCCCTCACCCTCGGGCTCTGCAGGACCCCATCCTTAACCCACAGACCTCACCCGCCCAAATTTTGCCTCTAAGCAGGAATCTTCACTGCAGCAGATGAAATATTTAAGCTTCTTTTCTAAATATATACATTATTTAGCCTACAGTCTATAAAATATTTATATTGTCTCTCCCACCCCTAAATATCTGCATTATTTACAGGACAGTTGGGGAAACACTGCCTTGTATATTTTTTTCCTGTTCCCTGTGTCGCTGAGGTATACACAGATTGGAGAGAGGCAATAGTGGCAGTTCTCTTGCCCAGGTCACACAGAAGGCCCTGGGAATGCAGGAGATAACAGTGTCCAAAGCCAGATGGATAGCACTGTAGTCACCTCTGTGACCTTGTGGTACCATGGGAACAGGGAGCAAACACCCCGTTATTTCTGGAGGGCAGTTTTGTATTCCAAGCTCAGTGCCCACTGCTGTTGATATTTAATTGCTCCCCAAGTCTCCTACATGGGGAGTCACTCCCACTTCCAGTTGAGTTCATTCTTATTTGTGGCTTCTGTCAGCCCCTCCAGGTGTGACCTCAGTCCTCATGTTGGTAAGGAAAAGCTCTCTGCTTACTCACTTTCTCTGTCAGGCCCATCGTGAACAGGACAGTAGCCCTGACCTCTGAGTGCTGGCACAGGCCCATTCCCCTGTGATGCATCCTCCATGTGGCGGTTATCTGTTCTAACAGTGGGAAACTGAGGCACCGGCCAGTGTGTCTGAGATACTGATGTCTGTGAGCTCTCCCCAAACTCATCTACTTGTATTTTTAGCCTTTTCTTTTTATAATCCGCCTTCCATAACAGAATGAGACTCAAAGGTGATATTTTTCTTATTTGTAAAGTGGCTTTAATTTTTAAAAATTATGTAAGTGACATGTACTTGTAAGCGTACTTATTACTCAAAAACAGATAAAGCAGAAAGCAAAACACCTTTGCCCTGTAATCCCACTTCTAAAGATAATCATTGTTAACAGGTATAGAGCTTTATAGACTCTTACAGGATGACTTTAGTATTTCATACAAAATGGGACCACACTATACAACCTGTTTTCTCTAACCAGCTTTTATCATGCAAAACATCACAGGCATCTTTCCATGCCATCATTAACAGATTCCTTACCTTTGGACATTTAGGTCATTCTCATTGCTTTGTAATTACAAATAATGTTGCAATCAGCATCCCTAAGGAAAGTTTAGAAAATTTGGTACCTAAAGGCCAAAGCAGGGGACGAAATACCAAGGGTTTCTGAGCATTTGCCACGTTGTCTCAGGGGCTTGCTGATAACAGACCCTACTGCCACTGCGGTCAGTGGTTGAGACACAGGTTCCCAGACTCCTCAGGATGCAACTCTGGGCCCGGCTTGGCGGCACACGCCTCCTTAACTTAGACACCTCTGATGAAATGCCAAGAGGGTGCAATGAACTCTCTCGTCTCCTGACTGTCTAACTCAGGAGAGGTTGTCTCTTCCTCCTCCTCCTTCCCTACCTCCCCTCCCGTTGGGTACCTCTACTTACCCTGCCTCTGTTTTGAATCTCTAAAATAATGTGACAAGTTAATGATGGTACAATTATCTAAATGTTTAACAGACATGTTATCTAAGTGAGTCGGATTGAGATTCCATCCCGCTGACAATAAACATCAATGGTGGTGCAGAAAGCGATAGGCAAATTATAGCAAACCCCGCAATTTCAATGCTATTAACTTTGGAGGAATAACAGCCTTGAGGCCTGTAAACTCTGAATAAAATAGGCCCTTGTGTTTGTCCAACTATTAAATCAAAATGCTACCAACATTCTAGAAAAAACTAGGCGATTTATGGCCTTTCAAGTTTCAGTTACACATTGGTTTTTATTAACTCCTTTCTGTCATCAGGCAGCTGCAGTGTCACTAAGGAGAAGGGTGAGAAGTCAGAGAGGAAAGACAGGAGTGGACAGTGGGAGAGAGAGGGATAAAGGAGAAGCTTGGGGGTGCTGAGCATAGGCGTGAGGGGAGGTGAGGGCAAACCTGAGATCAGGAACTGAGGTTGATAATCAGGACTCAGATGTGGGGACAACTGTGAGTGAAGGGGCAACTCACACCAGTAAGGAAGGTGGGTCCCACCAGATCACCCCAAGAAACACCAACCTGGAATCCCAGTCCTGCCACTGGCTGAGTCATATTATTTAAGCCTCTCTGAGCCTGTGATTCTGCATCAGTGACGCAGATAGTGGTATCTTGATGACTATATTGGATTATACATAAAAAGCAACAGTGCTGGGCACAGACCAAACTCTGAATAATGGTCCTCAAAGATCAGACTCTGTCATTCCCCTCCAATTTCTAGAACAGTTTTTAAGTGGCAAAAGATCTTCATCTTTAATCCCTTCTTCAGACACAGTAGGTATTTAATACATGGTTACTGAATCAGCTACTAAATAAAATGGAGGAATTCTTGTCTACTGGTGAGGGACAGAAACTGCAGGCCTCTAAAAATAACAGTAGCAAGCAATTACCACATATGCATACATCAGTCCTCCTTCCCAGGGCTCAGGGCTTCACATGTATGATTTTATGTAGTTCTTACAGCAACCATTGACTATTAATCATAGTTTATAAATGTGAAAAACTAAGGCTGAGAAAAACACAAGCCATCAATGCAAGATCAGAATCTTAGGCTGTCCTTGGAACCCCAGAAGCCCCAAACAGCCATTTTTCTTGCCCAATTCCCACACTCTACCTTTGAGAGAAGCAAGGAAATGAAGTCATTTGTTCCATAAAAAGCAAGTCCATAGCAGAACCAGGAAAAGAACCTAGTTCTCCTTCTCCTAATTCATTATTGCTTCCAAACACCATGCTGCCTCCACATCCCCAACGATAATTTGCAACCATATTTCCGCGAGGGTAGGAGGCCAGGGAAGGGCAAGGCCTGTGTCCTGCCCACTACTCAGCATCCATTTCCAGCACCGCGGTCCCAGGGCCCAGTGCCATGCAAGTCCGGCATCTCCATCCATGGGCCCAGCATCCATGTCCAACATCCCCATCCCAGGGCCCAGCATCCACGTCTGGCTCCCGCATCCCCGGGCCCAGCATCCGTGTCCGGCGCCCCCGTCCCGGGGCCCAACATCCATGTCCGGCTCCCCCATCCCAGGGCCCAGCAGCATCCACGTCCAGTATCCCGTCCCGGGCCCAGCATCCATATCCAGCATCCCCATCCCGGGTCCCAGCAGCATCCATGTCCAGTATCCCCATCCCGGGTCCCAGCATCCATATTCAGCATCTCCGTCCCAGAACCCAGCAGCATCCATGTCCAGCACCCCTGTCCAGGGGTCGAGCATCCATGTCCAGCATCCCGGGCCATTATCCTCATCCTGGGGCCCAGCATCCATGTCCAACATCCCTGTCCCAGAGCCCAGCATCCATATCTGACATCAAGTGACACTCAAGACATCTGTGGAGGAAATGAGCTTCAGCCCTTTCTTTTTTATATATATTTGGGACAGAGTCTTACTCTGTCACCAGGCTGGAGTGCAGTGGCGCAATCTTGGCTCACTGCAACCTTCGCCCCCTGGTTCAAGCTATTCTCCTGCCTCAGCCTCCCAAGTACCTGGGACTAGAGACGCACGCCACCATGCCTGGCTAATTTTTGTATTTTTAGTAGAGACAGGGTTTCACTTTGTTGGCCAAGATGATCTCGATCTCTTGACCTCGTGGTCCATCCACCTCGGCCTCCCAAAGTGCTGGGATTACAGGCATGAGCCACTGCGCCTGGCCGCTTCAGCCCCTTCTAATCCAAACCTGTCTTGCATCAATTCTCCTTCTCCAGTCCTAAAACAGCCAAATACCACTGATCCCCTCAAATCACTGTCCAAAGCAGTGATGCTTCATATAAAATGTGCTGGGATGATGAAGGGACAGAGTACAAAGGACTTTCAGGGCAGTGAAGTGGCTCTTCTGTATGATACAACAATGGTGGATATGTGTCCTTACACGTCTGTCCAAATCCACAGACTGTACACCACCAGGAGTGAACCCTCACATGAACTGTGGGCCCTAGGTGACAATGAGGTGCCAGCATAGGGTCACTGATTGTAACAAATGTACCACCCATGCGGTGTGGGATGCTGATGGTGGGGGAGGCTGAGCACTTGCGTGTGAGGATGGGGGTACTATGGGAACTCTATACTTTCCATTCCATTTTGCTATAACCTAAAGCTACTCTAAAAAAACGAAGTTTGTTAATTTAAAAAACTGTATCGAGGGCCCCTCCAGAAGGTGGCCAGAAGGGCCCTGGGAGCCACTAGGGTGAACAGTGGAGAGAAAGAAAGGCTGATCTGGGCCAGCAGGAGACGGCTGGGTCGTCCCTCTCTACTCTACCGCAAGCGGCTCCAGCACAGCTGAGAACCCTGGGCTTGGAAAATAAAACTCTATATTAGGCATCAAACATGCCTTTATAGTAACAGCATGAAATTAGGTCAAGAGTAAATCTATGCTGGGGCACTGACTGTACAAACAGCAGCACATGACCCTCCTCCCAAAGTGCCTATGACGTTCCGCGGCCGTTCTTGAGCCTGAGCTTTCTCATGTTAAATTCCTTGGCACAGAATGTGAAATGCTATACAAATCACCTCTGATATTTATAAAAGTCAAATGCTATTATGTTTTCAATGGGGAGGTCACAGCAAAGAACATGGAGTCTGCCTGTCCCTCTGATGACTCACTGGCCTGTCCTCCCCATACCCTCCACCTTGGGCAGAGGTTTTGAGGTTCTTTTTTCTTTTTTTTCATGTAAAGTTTAAGTAGATTAAGTTATTTTTCATCATCTGGACTCCTCCCATGTCCTCTGGGACCGGCCACGAGGAGGCTGTTCTTGGGAGGAGGAGCCAGAACAGTTGCTAGTTTTCCTAACATTACAGGACTCCTTAGTGCCCAGCACTGCCCCTCGTGCAAGCTCAGGGCAAGAGGGAGCAAGGCCAGCAGCCATCCGGAGGGAAGGAGCATTGCTGCTCACCCTTTTAAACCCTCTGCCTTGCCTGCTACTCCCGCCCACCTTCTACCCCCACCATGATCACCTACTACAGAAAATTCTCCAAACAAGGACTCCATTTTCTACCCTGAAGTTCAGAGCCAGGGACTGTCCCTGAAGCTTCCTCCAAGTATTATTAACATATTAGGAGTGAGAGAGGGGCCAGGGCAAGCAGGCAGCCAACATCAAGGTTGGAGATACAGTTCTGCACCTCCAAAGCGGGAGGCTACACAGTGCAAAGACAGAGACAGACAGAGACAGAGAGACAGAGAGACAGAGAGAGAGAGAGAGAGAGACAGAGAGAGAGTATATGCCTCCTAACCTCCTTCACACTGAAACAAAGAGGACCCTTTGGGCGGGGTTCCCGCCAATGCCCACTCTCTGCTAGAAGGGAAGAGCAGAGTCTGCAGCATGGACCCTCAGCCACCAGGTGTGCTGTTTCTGGACTGCAAGACTCTTGCAGCCACCACACAGTGGATGAGAACCAGCATCTCAGCACTCACATCTGGTTGAGTGGCTTCCCCTGTGACGCAGTAATGCAGAAACTAAGCAACTTTTTCTAGGCCAGTAACAGAAAGTCCTTATTTTATAGTCACAGTGGAGAGAAGCTTGGGCTGAACTTGTGGGGTCTAATTCTAGTTTGGATTGTTTGTTCTTAACTGACCCCCTTTTTCAAATAGGGTCTTTGATCCCCTAATCTGCACATAAGAGCTGATGCCCAGGCCCCCATGGGAAGGGAAGGCAATGCTAAAATGAGGGCTCTAGGGTGCAGGAGCCCTGGGCACACATTCAAGTCCTGCCCCAGACTGGTCTGCCTTAACCTTTCTGGGTCTCAGTTTTCTCTGGCAAAGATTAGGTAGAGAAAAAGGTCTACATTTTTGGACTAAAGACTTAATAAAATAATAACTTAAAAGTATCCAAAAGATTACAGCTATTGAATTATCTGTACCTAAGGCAAGTTCAACCTACATGTTCATTTCCTTCACAACACTGTAACCTTCAGGAAGGCAGGGCTCAAGTTCTATTCACCATTATGTATTAGGTCCACAAACCTGGCACACAATAAGTACTTAAAAACTCAGAGAATGAGGAAATGAAGGAACTCCAGGATAAGCCAGCTGCACAGGCTATTCTGCATGCGTATTCTACATAGGCAACCCTGAGTCACTAACCTGGCAGACCTTGCAGAGCAGGTTGAGGGCTGGAGGAGAGAACTGAATTGCTCCAGGGTAAGTCTAGTGTCTAGTTCAACCTAGTACCCTGGGCCTGCAGAGGGTGACCTTGAGCTTCCCAGCCTCAGAACTTCTAAATGTAGGAATGACCTTAGCTATCTTTTGTCTGCCTCTCTGCCTCTTTTTTCTTACTGGGGAAAAGGTGGGATGAGATGGAAGGTTTTATTTGAAGAGGTCAAGAAAGAGAGAATACCCAGATTCTGGCCAATAGCAGACATGGTTCAGGACCCCACTGAGAACTCAAAATTCCTGAGCCTTTGAGGGCACCAGTCACTGAGGCCTCCTCTAAGATGTGGAAGGGCACAGGCCTGGTGTTCCTGGAGGCTAGTACACCTGCTTCATCTTGATTCCAGTTTTGTGGCCTGTCTGGCCTGGATTTACACATCACCTGTTTAGATACCAACAGAGAATGGTTCTTTTGGGAAGCTCTGGGCATTCCAGACCTCAGGGCCTTAAGATCTACCAATCTGCTCCACGAGACTGCTCAAAGTGTGGAGCTTCAATATGCCCTCACTTCTCTCAGCTACAACTGAGAGGGTCCCAGTGGCTCTCAGCTCAGTAGGCACACTGCAAATGTCCTCTTGGCCAGAGAACCCCAGAGTCAGGGATCCTGGAAGACCCCACCACGACCTTGGAAAAGCAGGTGTATGCTGTTCCTGTTCCTCCACCACCCTCCTCATTGACTTGGCCCTATCCCATCACCTACCCAGTGGAGGAAATTCATGTTCTCAGAGGCCTCTGAGGAAGATCAGGATGATGCAAGGAGAGGAACTGCCACCTCCATTTCCTGAGCACTTACTCCATGCGAGGCCTATGTTGAGATCATCCAATCTGCGATGGGGCTGGAATTTCAGTCTAGATCGTCTGACACCAGATCCCAAGTTCTGGATCACTACTATGCACCAAATACCCTCCACTTGACACTCTGACTTTAGGCATCATGGGGTTCCTCTTCCCTGCAATCTGCATGACAAAGGTACGACACCCTGTTAGGGCTCAAACTCACCTAGCGGGTAATGTCCTCTAGAGACCGTTGCATGCACTTCCCTGCCTTCAGGCAGGTCCCTTGTCCCCAAGCAGTCATTTGCCCATCCCCCTTTCCTGCTCCCTGACTCCCTCAGTCTCTCTGGCCAGGCCCACACAGACCAACCCTGGCCCCAAATCTCCCATATTCAGCTTACAAACAGGTGGCTGCTCGGGGTTCCCTACAGATAAACTGAAAGAGTTGAAGGTTCCTACAGGTCACCCTCATGGCCTCCTCATTCAGACCTCCCATTTTCTCCCGAGGGCATGCCGAAGACTGCCTCAGCCTCCCACCCTGGAGCTCAGCAGCCAGGTTATCTCGCTGCCCTCTAATTAACACCACCGGATCCTGTCTGTTGCCCCCAGGCCTGTTCAAGTCCCAAATGGGGATGTACAGTGGCTTGAACAACATTATGATTTGTAAAACCCACTCCTAATTAGTTTGACTTTGAATAAAGAGGGTAATTATTTTTAAATTTATTAACTGCTGCCTGGCCAGAGAAGTTTCCAGATCAAATGACATGGAGAAGCTATTTCTGCTCAGTGATGCAGCAATTTATATTACTGATCGGTCATTAAAACCTCTGGCACAAAACCACTTGTGTTTCCTGAGCCAAGATAGTGTCCGTGTGTCAAATTTCAAACCCAGAGTATAAATTAAGCCATTAATGGTATTTATCAGTTTATCTGGACTTAAATAACTACTTACTAATTTAAGACGTTCTGATATAGAAGCCAGGTGGTGTGCTGGGTGTGCGTGTGGGTGTGCACGTGTGTGTATGTGTGTTTTCTCACTTTTATTTTACTGAACAGTGTAAAAAAATTCTGATGTGTAAATGAAGCACAAGCATCTCGGGAACTGCCTAGCTGTTAATTCCTCACTGCTCTGCAACCCAAACATTTTGGAAGCAGCAGTGTTTTGCAATATGTATTTGTCATAATATAAAAGGTGTAAAATGATCTCTGTTTATCTCCTCAAAGTCTTCGTTGTACCAAAACAGAAAACTGAATGTGACAACAAAGCCTGAGCCCAGCCCAGCCGTAAGCATGGCCTCCTAGAACACCAGCTTGAGCTCGTCCAGATCTTGAGGGCAGGGGGCAAGGAGGGGTCACACACACCAGGACAGACATCCAGGTCAAGTAGGGTCAAAAGGGTGAGATGTGAAGATGCCATTCTCTTGGATAGACTGGAATTGGAAATCATTTCCATTAAATTCATTTTCCAGTTTCAAGAATATCTGAACGACACCATAACCACCTGTGCTATGCAAAGCCACACGTGAGCTGCATGAACCCCCACGTGGCAGCCTTGGATATGAAACTGATCTAATTCAGGCAAACTGTATCCTACTCCAGGAGGACGAGGTAGAGGCTCCTACGTCAGGGTATCGGGGATTCTTAGTGAAATGGGACACAGGGATCCAAAGGAGCTCTTTCCAGGCAGGGCCGTGAGCTCACTGACCTCTAACAGGATCACCCTGAACCATTCAGCCCACGGACTCCTGGGCAAGACTCGGTCAATACAAAGGCAGCCGGGGAGTAGTAGAAAGAGTACTTGAGTTGGAGTTGAGTCAAGTGCCAGTTCTCCACTTCCTAGTGAGTAGCGTCTAGGCCCCCATGTTCTCATCTGTTAAATGGGTATAACAGAGAAAAGTGTTTTATAAACTCAGGTAGCAAAAATATCAGGTGGCACTGGCATTATTTTCACTGTCCAGGGCCTCCATTCCTTCTCTTTTTCAGAGCTCTTCCAACAATACCTGGCCCCCTACTTGGTTTTTCCCACTCCAAGAGCTTTACTGGTATTTTCAGCATTCCCTGTCATCAGGCATCTCCCTTCCTCCTGGGTCCCCTTTCCTGGAACAGAGAGGTCAAATAGATTTCAGATTGTATTCTCTCATGGATTATTAGAACTGAAAATCCACCTGGGTTCAGCAGGAAGTAGCGCTGTGAGTGATGAATGAGCTCTGCCACATGTCAGAAAGCGTCACCAGGGTCACACAGGACCCCGCTCTGCCAACCTTTTCCTGAGGGTAAGGCTGCTGTCGTATCTCCCCTTGGCACTGAGTACGACACCTGCCCCACACAAGGAAGTGGCTCTTCCCTACTGGGGGAGCTCGCCCGCAGCTCACGCTAAGTAAGGCAGGCAGGGAGCCTTTCTCAAAGCATCCACCTTGGTCTCTCACCCCTAATTTGGATTCATTTTCTCCATTCCCCATCCTTTCAGGAGCTCAGTTTACTCAATCTTTATTGAGCACAGCACATGTGGCCTATTGAGCAGGCCACATTTTACCTCAACATCAGCAGGGGGCACTCGGTAGCTGACCTCTCCCTCCTCCAGGAGAGGAGCGCCATCCACAAGATCTCTGGGGAAAAACAAAGGGCCCAGAACACCATATTGAGACCTTCAGCTTTGTTCAAGAACAGGGCATGTGCCTGAGTTGGTCACCATCATATCCCCAGCAGGTGCCAGATGTATGGAACCAGGGGGTGCTCCATACAACTGGGGTCGCCTGGGAACAGCCTCCACAGCTGCTCACCCCTCAGGGACTCAACTTGCTCCCCTGCCCCCGGCTGAGAGGGCAGCTTGCTCCTTGCTGCTGCAAATTTAATCTGGATGGGCAGAATTAAGCTGCTTGGCAAAGCTGGCTCACAGCTCAGCCCCCCAGATTAGAACTCTCAGAGTGGGATTCTCAGTTACATGCGGTCTACAAATAAGAAAATGGCTAGGACCCTGGGAGATACGGTCCTCCCCTCACTTTTATGACAACGAGCTCTGGAAGCCTGGGCAAAATAACCTCGCCAGGTCACCTTCTCTATAACTGAGCTAGGGAGATGCTGACTGGAATGACAGCTCGCCTGTAAAGCTCTCCTCCCATCCTGACAGGGCAAGGCCCCTCCAGGCCAAAGCTTGAGGTGCCAGTCAGGAGGCACATTTTCCACTTAGAAAAGGCAAGGACAAGAATGCTGGAATACTGATGCCAATCATTTTAACAGCAGCTGACTGGTGTTCTTCCTTCTTCTACTTTAGTCCCCTGTGGTAGCTTGTTTCCAAAGATGGCTGCCACCAACTTCCTCTTTCCCTGTAGGCTTCTGTCACTTCCCTACTGGGAAGGAAAGTCCAGCCTTCCAGCACCTTCAATCTGGGGCTGACCTGTAACTATCTGACTGATGAAATACGGTGGAAGTAATGCTGTGTACTTCCAGCCTAGCTTTTGTTGTTTTTTAGTTTTTTTCTTTTTGTTTTAGACAGAGTCTCGATTTGTCAGCAGGCTGGAGCGCAGTGGCCCAATCTCAGCTCACTGCAAGCTCCACCTCCCAGATTCAAGCGATTCTCCTGCCTCAGCCTCCCAAGTAGCTGGGACTACAGGCGTGCACCACCACGCCCAGCTAATTTTTGTATTTTAGTAGACACAGGGTTTCACTATGTTGGCCAGGATGGTCTCAATCTCTTGACCTTGTGATCCACCCACCTCGGCCTCCCAAAGTACTGGGATTATAGGCGTAAGCCACCACACCTGGCCTCAGCCTAGCTTTTAAGAGGGCTAGCAGTCCCTGTGTCCTGACTCCTGGAAACCTGGGCTGTCACACAAGTCCAGGTTACTCTGCTGAAACACTGAGACTCAGATAATTGAGTGAAGGAGCCATCTTGGACATCCAGTCCAGGCCAGTCAAGTGTTCAGACGACATCAGCTCCAGCCATTACCTGATGGAAGCCACATGAGACCCAGAGTGAAACCACCCAGCTGAGCCCAGTTACCCACAAAACTGCCAGAAATAATAACACTTTATTGTTTTAAGCCACTATTGGAGTGGTTTATTACATGACAACACTCTCCATGGTCAATCCTCAACACAAGAGCCAGAATAACCTATTAAACACATAAATCAAGTGATGTCATTCTCCCACTCAAAATCCTCTGATGGATTACTTTTCCCCCTTCTCATGCCCATCCATGTGTGTCTATGTATTATATCTCAGTAAAGCTATGTATGTGTGTATGTGTGTGTGAGTACAGTCATATGTTACTTAGTGATCTAGATATGTTCTGAGAAATGTTCCATTAGGCAATTTTTGTCTTAAATAAGGCACAGGGATCCAAAAGGGCCCTGCCCAGGATGGGGCAGTGAGCTAAATGATCCTGAGCCTTTCAGCTCACAGACAACACTCAATGTGCAGGCAGCTGGGGAGTCATGGAAAGAGCACATGAGTTGGGTCAAGTTCCAGCTCTCCACTTCCTAGTACGTAGCTTCTAGGCTGTATCACAGAGCACATCTACACAAGCCTAGATGGTACGGCCTTCTAAGCACTAGGTTATATGGTATACAAACCTTTATAGCATGCTACTGCACTGAACACTGCAGGCAGTTATAACACAATGGTAAGAATTTATGTATCTGAACACATCTAAATGTAGAAGAGGTAGAGTAAAAATATGGTATTATAATTTTATGGGACCACTGTCATATATGAAATCCATTGTTGACCAAAATGTCACTATATGATGTGTTATAGTTTGGATATTTGTCTCTGCCCAAATCTCATGTTGAACAGTAAGTCCCAATATCGGAGGTAGAGCCTGGTAGGAGGTGACTGGATCATGGGAGTGGGTTTCTCCTGAATGGTTTAGCACCATCCTATTCTCATGACAATGAGTGAATTATCTTAGAGATCTGGTCATTTAAAAGTATGCAGAAGCTTCCCCCTCACCCAACTCTCTCTCTCTAGCTCCTGCTCTGGCCATGTGACATGCCTGCTCCCACTTTTCCTTCCACCATGATTGTAGGCTTCCTGAGGCCTCCCAAGAGCCGAAGCAGATGCCAGCATCATGCTTCCTGGAAAGCCTGCAGAACTGTGAGCCAATTAAACCCTTCTGTAAACTACCCAGTCTCGGGTATTTCTTTACAGCAATGCAAGAACCACTTAATACACAGCACATCACTCTGTTTGTGCGTGTATGTGTATATATAGAGAGAGGTAGCATGAGTGATACCAGTGACTCTTCCTGACACTGGCAGAGATCATGTACATACCCATGCCACTTTTTGAAGATCTAATACACATACCATACAATATGAAATTCATGCTTTTTAAAGTGTACAGTTCAACTAAAACATAGAATGGTCCCTGACTTAGGATTTTTCAACATTATAATTGTGGGAAACCAACACAGTTTTGAAGTCATGTACAGGATATAATAAATTCCATGAGATCTTCAACACTTTTATTATAACATAGGTTTTATATTAAATGATTTTGCCCAACTGTAGATAAATATAAGTGTTCTGAGCACATTCAAGGCAGGCTGGGCTAAGCTATGACATTAGTTGTATTAAATGCATTTTTGATGTGTATCTTTTCAGCTTATGATGGGTTTATCAGGACACAGCCCCACTGTAAGTCGAGGAGCCTCAGCATGCAAAGCTGTATAGTGATCACCACAATCAATTTTAGAACATTTTCATCACTCCAAAAAGAAACTCCATCCCATCAGTAGTCACTGTCCATTTCCCCACAACTTCCCCAGCCCCTGCCCACTACTAATTTACTTTCTGTCTCTATAGATTTGCTTATTCTAGATATTTCACATGAACAGAATCATTTTGCATCTGGCTGCTTTTACGGAGCATATTCAGGTTCATCTATGTTATAGTATGTATCAGTACTTCATTCCTTTTTAGGGCCAAATAGTATGCCACAGTATGAATATGCCACACTTTGCTTATCCATTCATCAGTTGATAGACATTGGGTTGTTTCCATTTTTTGGCTATTATGAATAATGCTGCTATAGGCATTCATGTACAGGTTCTTATGTGCGCATACATTCTCAGTTCTCTTCACTGTATACCTAGGAGAGGAACTGCTGTGTCATATGATAATTCTATGCTTAACCTCTTGAGGAACCGCCAGACTGTTTTCCAAAGTGGCTGCACCATTTACACTCCCACCAGCATAGTATGAGAGTTCTGGTTTTTCCGCATCTTTGATAACACTTGTTACTATCTGTATTTTTTATTGTAGCCACATTTTAGTGGGCATGAAGCAGTATCTCACCGTGGTTTTGATTTGCATCTCCCTGATGGCAAATGCAGTTGAGCATCTTTTTCACATGCTCATTGGCTAGTTGTCTATCTTTGGAGATACGTCTCTTCAGATCCTTTGCCCATTATTTGATTATTTTAATTTTTTTAATTATAAAAACATTCTATTTCTAGCTAAAATGTGATTTGCAAATATTTTCTCACCCTCTAAAGGACTCTAAGCACATGCAGAATAAAATCCAGATCTTTTACCAGGGCTGAGAGACTTGCCAGAGCCCACCCTCATCCCTCCTGACTCTCTACAAGTCACTTCCTGCTCTCTGGCCACACTGCTCTGTGTGCGGGTTCTTAAACTTGGCAGGCTTGACCCAGCCTCAGGGCTTCTGCAAGCGCTTGCTCCCTTTGCTTAGACATTCTTCCCAGAAATTTTTGAGTAGCTCACTCTCTCACTTTTTTTTTTTTTTTTTTTTTTTTTTGAGATGAGGTCTCGCTCTGTCACCCAGGCTGAAGTGCAATGGCATGATCTCAGCTCACTGCAACCTCCACCTCCTGGGTTCAAGCGATTCTCCTGTCTCAGCATCCTGAGTAGCTAGGATACAGGTGTGCACCACCAAGCCTGGGTAATTTTGTTTTGCTTTGGTTTTTTTTTTTTTTTGTAGAGACAGGGTTTTACCATGTGGGCCAGGCTGGTCTCGAACTCCTGACCTCAAGTGATCTATCCGCCTTGGTCTCCCAACTCTCTCACTTTTTAAGACTCTGCCCAGACACCACCTTCTTCCCTAACCATTTTATCCATCTCTCCCTAAATATCCATAATATTTATCCACAATATTTCTTTTCTCCCAATTATTCTTTACTCCTTATCCTTTCCTTAGTAGCACTTACTATATATAACCAGATATGATATCGTACAGTTATTTGCTGTTTGTCTCCCAGCTACAATCTCAGTTCCATGGGGGGCAGAAATGTCATTTGTCTCATACACTACTACATCTTAAATGCCTAAACAGTTCCAGGCACATTGTAGAAACTCAATAAATATCTACCACTATATTAAATATACTTACCACTATTTACTAAGTACTTACTGTGAGCCAAACACTCCATGAAATACTTCAAATAAAATATCTTATTTCAACCCCACAACAACCCTATGCTATGAGGTAGACAACAATATTACTCCACTCTTCTAACAGATAAGAAATCTAAATTAAGAAAGTTTAAATAATTTATCCATGGCCCCACAAACAGAAGTGGCAGAGTAGGGATTAAACCCACGCAGTCTCAGCTCTGAACTATATGGCTCTACCATGGCTGTCCCCACTACCGACTCCAGCAAGCACCTTTCCTTTGAGCCTCAGTTTCCTCATCTAAGACATAAGAGTATCCTCCTATCTTACCTTACAGGGTTACTGAGAGATTGGCCAGGTGGGATCACGTAAAGCAGTAGTCCCCAAGCTTTTTGTCACCAGGGACCAGTTTCATGGAAGACAACTTTTTCACATATGGCGGGGTGCAGGAGGGTGGTTCTGGGATGATTTAAGCACATTACATTTATTGTGCACTTTATTTCTATTATTATATTGTAATATATCATGAGCTAATAATATAACTCACCGTAACGTAGAATTAGTGGGAGCCCTGAGCTTGTTTTCCTGCAACTAGATGGTCCCATCTGGGGGTGACGAGAGACGGTGACAGATCATCAGGCATTAGATTCTCATAAGGAGCCCACAACCCAGACCCCTCGCATGCATAGTTCACAACAGGGTTTGCGCTATGAGAATCCAATGCTGCTGCTGATCTGACACAAGGCGGAGCTCAGGTGGCAATGCAAGCAATGGGGAGCAGCTGTACATACAGATGAAGCTTCACTTATTCACCCACCGCTCACCTCCTGCCATGCAGCCTGGTTCCTAACAGGCCACCAAGGACACCAGTCCATGACCCCAGGGTTGGGGACCCCTGACCCAAAGCACTGAGAACAGTGCCTGCCTCACTGTGAGTGTTCAGTGTGAGCGGCTGTGATGATGTGATGACAACAGTGCTGATGACAATGATCAGATGACTTCGGTGCAGTGAAATCAATCCCTTTGAAATCAAATAAAGTTCTGTCATTGTGAGTTAATATCGTTCAAATGCATCCTGTGTACAGACTGATTTTAGACAACGTCTCAGCTCTCACAGAGGGAGAACCAGCCCACCGTGGCCATGAGAGAGTTTCAGTTTCATCAGATGGGGTGTGAGAGATTTCCTGACTAGGGGAAGAAGAGATTTTGATAACATCACAGACTAAGGTCTCAACAAGAGCATACTGGATACCTCCAAGAAGGATCTCAGTGGCCCGTCAGAGACAGATCCTAGTGTAATCTAGGACAGCCATTCTCATGGGGCCATGCCATACCTGTAAACTCCTGCTGGGCAAGCCCCACAGACAAGAGTAGCTGAACGTGTCAGAAGCCCATCCTACTCACAGCTCCCCCAGGAAATGACTGAATGTCACATTTGCTTAAAAGAGGTTGCCACCCAGATAGTTCATGTCCATGTGCCACCAACATTGTAGAAAACCTGGAGAATAGAAATCCAAGTCAACTCACCAGTATGGGTCTGTCTGTGCGTCTCCAGGGCATCCTCCTTCGAAAACTGTGCACCGCACTGATCACAGACAAAGGCTTTGGCACCCGCTGAAAGAAAGGAGAGGCAGTTACCACTAGAGCAATAGTCCATTGGTGAGGCGGGAGGTCCTGGGCCATAACCGTGCAGGTAGATACTAGGGGAGGGGACTGGACACCTGCAAAAATCCTGAGTGAGGGATCATCCATGGCTCAGACCCTCCTCCAAGAGGTGAACACTCACCCAACTGAGCTCCAAACACCCTTGTCTAAGGCTCTTCAAGACAGGAGAAACAAAATCAGAATAACCAAGATAAACAGAAATGGGGTCCAAGTGAGATACCCTAAGAAGGAGGGGGATCTGAAGAGCTAGTTCCAGGTGATAGGAGGACAGGAGAAAAATGATGTCAATGCAGGGAAATGTGCCCTGTTGCCTAGACTGTACTTTATAGGAAGGTAAGAATTGCTGACATACCTCAACCTGGATGTCCATGGGGGCCTCTGACTCAGTGTGTCTAACACTAAACTCATCATCTAGCCACAACTGCTGCCTCCAGCTGACCATTTAAAACCCCTGAATGGCTCCTCGGTGCCTGGAGAACAAGGTCCAAGCTCCTTACCATGACTCACAAAGCACTTCTGGGTGTGCTCCTCTTTCCTGCTTCGTCTCTTATACCTCACTCTTGCTCTCTTTTCTCCAGCCACAGTGAACCAGGCGGGCTCCCTGGAGGAGCTGTGTTCTTCCTCATTGCCAGGCCTGCGCACATTCTTCTGCACGTCTTCTGCCTCTGACATTCTCCCACACTTCCCTGGCTGCTACGCTGCAGTTGGAGCTCCTATTCATCATTCATGCATCGGCTTCAATACCTGGGGCCCTGTGGGTAGGTGCGGCAACTCTCTTTTATGCTCTCATAGCACCTGGTATATTCCAACTCTTGGCTCTTACTGTGCTCCACTCTAAATGCCTGTGGCCCTGTCTTTCTCCCTTACCACACCGTAAGCTCCCTGGCAGAGGGACTGTCATCTTGTGCACAGCTGCATCTTCCTGACACACAGTGGAAACCTATTACAATACATATTTGTGGAATAAATAAAATTAATTCAGTGCCACTCAATTTAATAAACTTTTTCAGAACTGTTATTTAGAAGGCTTAAAGTGATAATGCCACCATGTCAAGATGAAACAGTACTTTTTACCATTGGCTAATAGTCTTCATAGCTCTACTATATTATCTGATCCAGGGGTCGCCTGTCACAAGCCTTGGCATTTTTCCTTCAAGATGTCTCCTAGATGCGCTCTTCCACTGCATTTTGATCATCACCGCCCGGTTCAGGCTCTTGCTGCATCATACTCAGAACACTGTAAGACACAAGGGTGTTTCCACGCCACCAGCCACCGGCAAACTACTCAACAGATGCAGGTTCCTCCAAGGCCACTTGATTCCTCACACTTTCTTACTCAAGGAGATACAATGGCTCTCAATTTGGACTGACTCTAAATTCCTCTACTTGGCTTCAAGGCCTTCCATAACCTGTCCCGGTTAGCCACCCAACTCCACAGGTAAGTGGTCCTCACCAGCCCTCTCTGGGTGCTGCCTGACTTCCCCGAGTCTCTGTGCTTGAGCAATGCCCAGTCCCATTCCTCCACTCCATTTTCGAGAGCAGAGTTTGTGGACATCAAGCACTCCAGCCCCTTACTCTTCTGTCCTTTCCAATCTGCCACTCCACTCTGTTCCTTTCAACATGTCTTAGCATTTTGTTGTTATTTTTGAGACAGGGTCTCCATCTGTCACCCAGGCCGGAGCGCAGTGGTGCAATCATAGCTCACGGCAGCCTCAACCTCCTGGGTTCAAGCAATCCTCCCACCTCAGCCTCCTGAGTAGCTGGGACTACAGGCGGAGGCCACCACACACAGCTAATTCCGTTTTTAATTTTTTTTTTTAGAGATGAGGTCTCACTATGTTTCCCAGGTTGGTCTCGAGCTCCTGGGCTCAAGCAGTCCTCCCACCTTGTTCTCCCAAAGTGCTGGGGGTTCCGGGTATGAGCCATTGTGTCTGGTCATCTTGGTTCTTCTTTAAATGTGCCTGTGTTTTAGTTTTGTATTAAAGCCTCGTAAGAGCCAGAACTACTTTTACATATATTTGTAGCCCACCGTGCTGTTTTCAAATCACCTCAGATTTCCTGAGGCTTGACTATATACCAGGCATGGTGCGAGATGCTTAATATGTAACATTTGGTTCGTCCTAACAACCACCATTTACAGTACATGCTGTCGTCACCCCACGTAGCAGATGAGTAAATTCAAGCTCAGAGAGATTAAGCACTTTGCCTAACACCACACAGGGTAATACAGTAAAGGTGAATCCAAACATAGGCAGCCTGATTTCAGAGCCTTCACTCGTAATCCCCATACCCTTCAGCCTCCCTAGGGTTCCATCTGCAAAGATGTTTCATGGGTAAGACTCCATGGGTGGGGTCTGAGCTCCCTTCTCTGAAAGAAAGTTCAATTTACCTATTTTACACATCAGGGTTTTGGGGTTGGAAAGATAGTTCCAATACTTTTGTAGAAATTTGAAAATCAAATTGGAAATCAATTTGAAAATCAAATTGGAGAATCAGCACATACTTTTAAGGAATGTAACTCCACATACAAGCTGTTCCAGCACAGACTTAAATACCAATGAACATTTCTTGCAGTGAAGAACATGAGGACCCTGCAGGAGATCTAGAATGTGGGGTCCTCTGGGGGTATTGACTTTCTTTATCTCACTGACACCTATCTTTCTACTGATGAGCAGGATACACTCTAGTAGGTGCTCAACAAATGAGAGTCGACTGGCCAGGTAAGTGGGTGATAAAGTACCCCAGGGAGGATATGAACTCACTTTTCCTGAAGAGCTTTAAAAATAATTACTGTTGGGCCAGGCACGATGGCTCACACCTATAATCCCAGCACTTTGAGAGGCTGAGGTGGGTGGATCACCTGAGGTCAGGAGTTTGAGACCAGCCTGGCCAACATGCTGAAACCCTGCCTCTACTAAAGATACAGAAAATTAGCTGGGCATGGTGGCACGTGCCTGTAATCCCAGCTACTCAGGAGGCTGAAGCAGGACAATTGCTTGAACAGGGAAGCAGAGGTTGTAGTGAGCCGAGATCACGCCATTGCACTCCAACCTGGGCAACAGGGTGAGACTCCATCTCAAAAAATAAAAATAAATAAATAAATATTGTCATTTGCCTTAGGTGGCTGGGGTTGAATTTAACCTGGAGGCAGGGAGAATCCCATGGTGACCTCTGGGTGTCCCTTCAAGCCACAGGGCATCCTCAGGCCAAGCACCTGGTACATGGCTTAGAGAACTTTGAAGAAAGAGCCAAGAAAACTGAAAAGCAGTTGTGACGTGTGTTACAGGGGTAGCAGCCAAGGCTACCTTTCATCCATTTATACTGGAAATGCAGAAAGCACCTCCAAGAGCAGAGTGGGTCCTGATAGGAAAGCTGGGGCTGGATGAATCGTAGCTTCCTCACAATTAGAAACTGCCCCCAGTCCCAGATCATTCGCCGTCAGTGATTTTCTGTAGATCTGTAAGAAATTTGATTTTAATTGTATTTCTTCCTTGGGTTCTATTCGCTCTCACAGCTATCTAAAGGAGAAAGGGGAAGCAAAGGCCCGAGGAGGGAGGCACCGGCTGGCAAGGGGAGGGCGTCCTGTGGGCTCCCACACTGGAGCCCCGCAATCGACGAGAAGCCCGCCATGCCACAGGCTTCCAAGGGATGTGGTACGGAGGGTTCTTAGAAAACAGCCATCACTGTGGGCTGGAGCAGCTTCTCGCTTTAATGACTAAGAAGCAGAGAGAAAGGAAGGAGGCCAGGTAGGAAATAAAGGGCCGGATGTGTACCATCAGACAAGTGCAGAGGAAGATGAAGACAGATAAGCACACACGATCTAGTAAAGGCGCTCCCTCGGCCCAAGCCTGACCACATCTGCCTGCCTTCAAAGTCCCGCCACTCCACCCCCACCTCACTGAAGTCACGACACTGAGCTGAGTATGTGAAAGCCCCTGTCCTCAGTGACTCTGGGCCAGATCCCTCATTACACATGGATAACACAAAAGTCAGCTCCCATTGCTAGCCTCCACTCATGAAGCCCCAATACTCCCATGCCCACCGAGACAGGCTCTGACTTCCCCCCAACCCTCCAGGGTGAGAGCAAAGACAGGCAGTTCCACGGACACGTGAGCGGAGCAGGGCAAGACAGATGAAATCCTCTCTCCCAAGGAGGCCTGTGCCTTTAAATTGTCTCTGTAATGGCTGGCTCAGAGGCAGAAATATTTGGCAGCCCTGAAATTAAAAGTGATAAATTTCCTTGCCAAGCTTTGATCGATAATAGAGGCCTCATCTGTTAATCAATAAGACAGTCTCTGCCTGTTTACTGTGCATATGTTATTCACTGCTGCCTTCAGTATGATGTCAGGTTTGCATTCAAAGCAACTCAAGTGTGTATAAACCACATGGCTATTCCCAAAATGCATTACGGTGACATCATGCAGCCACTAATACATTTATAAAGCATCAATGGGAGGGGGTGAAGGGGGAGGGAAGGAGGTCATGCCAGCTGAACACAGCAGGTGCACATGGACCTAGCAGCATTTACACCCACAAAATTTCCTGGGGCTCAACCTGGAGTGGGGAGAACACCAGGGACACAGCTCTGGGATGGCCACGACTTGCCATATCCTTCCTATACACAGGGGCTGGTTTTAGAATGTCCAGGAACTATATGCTAAGAGGTAGATTACAGTAAATAAACAAAAGAGATGAAATCCCTTCCCTCAGGGAGCTTACGTTCAAGAGGGGAGGGCAGATTTTTAAAAAGCAAGTAAATATAGAACAGGCCAGGTGGTGGTAAGTGATAAAAAGAGAAATAAATTAAGGGAAGAGGGCCAGACGCAGTGGCTCACGCCTGTAATCCCAGCACTTTGGGAGACTGGGATGGGCAGATCACTTCAGCTCAGGAGTTCAAGACCAGCCTGGCCAACATGGCGAAACCCCATCTCTACTAAAAATACAAAAATTAGCCAGGTGTGGTAACTGAATTTTAAATACTAGCTACTCAGGAGGCTGAGGCAGGAGAACAGCTTGACCCCGGAAGGTGGAGGTTGCCATGAGCTAAGATCATGCCATTGCACTCCAGCCTGGGAGACAGGAGTGAAACTCTGCCTCAAAACAAACAACAACAAAAACAAAAAAAGGCATTAAGTGAACATAAGCAGAGAGTGCCAGGGGCTGTTCTTTTACATAAGGTAGTCAGGGAGGACCTCGCGGATGCACTGACACCTGTGGACAGCAAGGCCACCATGTGAGAACACCCACACCAGGCAAGGGAAGAAGAGCAAGGAGGCCAGCTGCACGGGATGGACTGAGGTTGAGGTGGGAGACGCAGGGGTGGGGAAGTTAAGGAATAGATTTCGGAAAGAAATTCAATAGCAGAGGGAGAATAGCAGAAGATAAGCGGGGCTAGACCCTTGCTATCCACAGCAATCACAGATCCAAGTGAACCAAGGACAACAGCAGGATCTAAGCCGCAGGCACCAGGTCCCACGCCTAACATGGCCACTCACTGCTGTGGGCATCACATAAGTCATCACACCTTGATGAACTGATTTCCCAATCTGTAAAATGGGAATGAGCCTGTCTGCCTGCCTCCCTGAGGCTGCTGTGAGGAGCAAATGGGATAACAGACATGAATGAATACAAAACTCCTTGTCAATCACAAAACACTCTGTGGACAGCAGAGGTCCTTGATGGGTTTTATACCACAGGAGGCAGTGCAGTGCAGTTAAGAGCTCCACATTTGGGTCAGACAGATCGGAGGTCAAATCCTCAGCAAGCTGCCAATCTCAAGGAGCCTGTCGCCTCAGCTGTAAAATGGGAGCAGTAAGAGGAGGTCCCTCAGAGAGTTATGACAAGGTGGGGAAAGTGCTCCACCCCACAGCTGGTGAGTAGATATGCAGAACCAGTAAGTCACAGCTACCATTATCTCCAGTCACTTTTCCTTTAAAGAAAGAGCTCCCTTCATGCAATTAAATATGACTGATTTTACTGGAATTGGATATACAGTTATTTGGGGGCCATTTATCTTGTGTAAAGTGAGTCTCACATTCATAAAGACATATGGCACCACACCTGCACATACATGAACAAACACACACACACACCCCACCTTGTTCCTCTAATTTAAGGATGAGTGATTGTTTTGTTGAGGGGAGCAGAAAAATCTGCCATAGAACCAGTATGTCAGTATCAGCAGCTATTCACCAACCTGGCTCTGAAATCTTCCCTGGATAAGGCCCTGGAGCCCCATTCAACCGTCCCGTATCTGGGGCTCTCTTCTATCTTCCCAATGGACTGTAAGCTCTGTGAGAGCAGGTTCTCACCTGTCTTGGGCTTTACCATATCCTGATGCCCTGCACCATGCCCGGCATACAGTCTGTGCTCACTAAATGCTTGTTAAACAAAGAAGGCCCCAGGCAAGTTCCTGGGTGCAGAACTGATCTGAGAAGGGTGCAGTGGCCACTCAGGGCACTGCCAAGCTGTCTGTCCCCTAGGGGGTGGCAGAGTCCTTATTCTACACACTCAGTTCTCTACTACCCCTTTTTTAAAAACTCAAGGACATGGTCTCTGGCTAGGTCTCATGGAGTTGAGAGGAAAAGGAAGGAAAGGTTAGGAAGTGGGACTGTCTGCTGCTTCTGGTGCAAGACCTCCCTCTCATCAGTATGTCTGCTCCCAACCCAGCCCAGCGCTCACTGTGGCAGCCAACAAACAAGCCCTCCCTCAGTAAGCCTCCTGTCCTCCTGCACCCAGGCAATGATCTGCTGAGCAACTACTCCCTATCCTAGGCACTGAGTTTATCTGAGATTCCAAGTTCCAGCTGTGAAACAGACAGACAGACATCCTTGCCCCTGCCAGTCTCCCAGGGACCCTGAAGATGAGAGCTTTAGGATGTTCTAAGCATCGCCCTGCAGGGAGCAGGGAGCTCTCTGACCATTTTGGGTTCTCCAGATCCCTACTCTTCTCCCCTTTTTCCCTGACTTTCTGACACCTTCAGAAGGCTGGGGATAAAGGAAGGAGGAAGGTTCAAAGCTGGTTAAAGTTTGACGGAAAGAGAGAACGCACATGCCAGAGGCAGGACTGAGGCCTCTGTGTGTGGGAGCCTCTCTCCCTCTGTGCCAAGGATCACCCCAACTCCCAGGACTCAAAGGATGGAACAGCCAGCAGGGCACTTTCAAAAACATAAAGCTTTCTCTAAATGCCCAAGATCTCAACAACAATGAAGCTGAAATCCAGTAGGAGCCATGACAAGTTCCCCGCAGCTGCCCTCTCTGCCTTGACAAAGAGCCTCCCTCCCTACCTGCCCTAACCAGAAATGGGGCTCAGGGGGTCCTGGGCATCCAGGAAGGAAGCAAAAGATACTGAATGCAATCAGATATGCATGGTGTCTCTCTGAAGGAAATAAGGCAGAAGCCAATGAGTGAAGAAAACAAATCCAAATCCCTCCCTTTCCAAAACCTCTCCCACCCTCATGCTAATAATAAGAAGGGAAAAAAAGGAAACACTGAAAAAACACCTAATGTTTGCCAGCATCTAATATTGAGTGGTGTGTCCTTTTTTTAAAAAAAAATTCCTTGAGATTTTAAAATAAACATCTTGAATGTTCTGATGAGATCTGCACGCCTGCTTACATAAGGAAGTACAGAGTGTACCAAAACAGCAGACCCAAAAAAAGCATAAGCTGTCAGAACAATGAGTACAGACTCTGGGCATTTTACAACAGGCCACGGTGTACAGTTTTATTTACAGTACCTCTTATCAGACAGAGAACAGTACACTGGCTGCCAATTCCAAAGGCCGGCACTGCGTGTTCTTTTCCCTCAAGGAGATGTGTACTCCCGGAGAGGAGCCTGAAGGCTCTCTCTCTCTCTCTCTCTCGCTCTCGCTCTTTCTCCTTTATCAACAAAACAAAAAGCTGATCCAGAACCAGAGTTTCTGGAAGGTACACAGATTCAGGAAACAGGGAAAAGGGAAAGCAGGTGGGCAAACACTAGCTGAAAGGAAAACAACCAGGCCCATCGATCAGCCCAGGATACGGTTCAAGGGTAGCTGTGGGTGACAAGGCCGCGGGGAGAATCCTGAGTCCAGCCTCACTACAGGACGGGAAGGTGAATGAACTAGTGATACAGGGCCCCATGTAAATATAGGATAGAGAAAGTCTCCAGGAAAGTCTCCTAGGCTGAGCAACAGAAAAACGGGAGTCACCTGGGATTGAGGACAGGTGGTTTTCAGATCCCCAAAAGCCAGTGTCCCACTAGTGACCTGGCAAATGACTGACACCCGATGTGTGGCTAAATATCCACTCTGCAGAAGAGGAAGACGTGGTAGGGGTCAGGAGAAAATGCTGAGACATCTTTACGACTGAGAGAACATTTCTTATCCTACCCAATTAATGTCATGCTACCAGGAAGCTCCATGGTGCCCTGGTCTCTTACTGGGATCCCAGTCCCTCTCTCGAGTCCCACAGAGAGCACACAGGTCTACCTTGTCCCTTATCCCCGCAACTCAGTTCTCAGCCAGAGTGGCTTGGAAAGCTCTTTTGTTACCACTTTTAGCACCAGCAGGTAATCCAGCAGGCTTAGAAACACGGCTCGAGCCAGAACAAACACATGCACTCAACATTAGGCTGCACAGTACAGCAGTTAAGAGCATGCTCTCTGGAATCCAACAAACTCCGGTTCAAGTCCCAGTTCTGCCATGTCTAGTGACCACCCTGGAGAAGTGAATTATCTTTTCTGGGCCTATTTCTTCACCTAGAAAACTGGGCTCAGAGCGTTTATGCCACAGGGTCAGCTGAGGGCTGATTAATTTAAATAATATATGTAAAGTGTTTAATACCGTGTCTGGCATATAGTAACTGCCCCATAAATGCTGGTTGTCATTAACATCAACATCCTCATTGACATCAGGAGGTAAAATAATAGCAATGTACAGGACACACACAAACATCAAATGCATGCAACAGACACAGCACACAATTTAAAATATTCTTACCTTTCCACCCAAAACACACCAGTAAAGATGGGGTCAGATCAGTCTTTCCCAGGAGGAGATCAAGGAAATGGCTCCCTGATATCACCATCCATGGCCAATGTTTAACGGTATTACTACCTTCCTATTCCTACCCAGAAGGGAACCAGGGAGTGCAAACCAGTTTGAGATGAATTATGTTTTTAAAAATACACAAGTGAATTATTTTCAATAAAATACAATAAATAGGATAATAAATCTGTTGCAGATTTTAAATAAGTACAGGCTGGGTGTGGTGGCTCATGCCTGTAACCCCAACACTTTGGGAGGCTGAGGTGGGCAGATTGCCTGAGCTCAGGAGTTTGAGATCAGCCTGGGAAACATGGTGAAACCCCAACTCTACTAAAAATACAAAAAATTAGCTAGGCATGGTGGCGTGCACCTGTAATCCCAGCTACTGGGGAGGCATAAGAATCGTTTAAACCCAGGAGGCAGAAGTTGCAGTGAGCCAAGATCGTGCCACTATACTCTAGCCTGGGTAACAGAGCAGTATTCTGTCTCAAAAAATAAATAAATAAATAAAAATCTTCCTCAAGTCCAAAAGTACTGACTCAAGGATTCATCTTACCATTGCCTCTAATCTCCTTCTTCTCCTGGCAACTTCTATGCCTGGGCAATCATGGTATAGTGGTAATCAGCACAAGGGCACAAAATCTCTCTTACTGTAGGAATGTCAGCCCCTGCTGTGATGAACCAGACTTCCTTCCAGACATGCCTTGCCAACTGAGAGATCTCTCAGAGGTTAATGGCCAGGCCCCTCAAAATGAAGTCCCACAGAAGCTCAAAGCCAGAGATGGCTTTAGGGCGCTGCCACTCATTGGTGGTATGGTACCAGCATCAACTTTGCAGCCTCACTTCCCTCCTGAAAATGAAGCTATTAATCCTGATAGCTTAAACAAGAACCTATATGAAGTACCTGGCACATAACAGGTGCTCAAGTCACAGTCATTAGCATGATGATAGAATAATTTCACTTCATTAAGCTGGTGAGCCCCAGGAGGACAGCCCCTGGCCACACCCTCCATGATATGCAACCCACAGTATTTCCAGCCCCACAGCCCTGGGAGAAGGCCAGGCCCAATCGCCATGAGTAAATGGCCTGGGTAAATGAGACACTACATTCTCTGGGGCTCTCGTCTACATGGTATTATGCTATTTGGAATGGGAGACAGGACCACCCTTAGATGAGGCAGGGTAGACAATTGGCTCAAGGAAGGTTCTGCTGGCCAGCGCACACAAGATTTTCCAAAGTACCAAGAGAAACTGACTTGGGGTCCAGACTCACTGCCTGAGCTGTGTAACCCTTGGTGAATCCTTTAATCTCTCCATCTTGAAATGACAAGTTTTAAATTGGGACATCTCTAAGGGACAAAAGATGAACAGGTGTTCATGAGAAGCTGGATGCTCATGGCAAAGAAAGCTAAATGTGGTCATACATGAGAGTTCAAATGTTTAAAACCCTTGGTGTTGGGAAGGTACTGTTGAGACCAAGTGCACCCTAAATATGGCACGGAGGATTTTACGCACACACACACACACGCACACACACGAATGCACGCACATACCCTTCTCCCCTGTGTAGGATTCACAATATTGCCCAGGCAATAGAAAAAAGAACTGGGTTCCCTGGTTAAGCCAGCAGTATCCTTTTCAAGGTGAATATTCTGGTCTATCAGGTGGGTAAAATGGAACAGAGAGTCCAGACACTGGGAGAATCATTAGCCAGAGTCAGGCTGAGCCAGTGAAGCTGTGCCAGAGACTGACCCCTGAGTTCCAGGGAATACCTGGGCTTTCAAGTATTCATAACTTTGTTTTGTTTAAAAGAGATAGCTTTGCAGCCTTGGCATTTGTGAGAGGCTGGATAATAAGGCCAGAGACGTAGGAGTAAGGGTTTCTGCCATGATTTTATGGGACATCTCCGCAATTCCTAAATACCAACAATCACCCTCCTCCCAAGTCCCCACTTGGGAATTCTCAGGAGAGAAGTTCAGAATGAAAAGTGAGGTTTCTGCTGGCCCACAGCAGCCCCAAAGCTCAGCCTGTGATCTGAACCTTCAGTCTCCTCCTCCCATCCTCATTTATTCTGCTCCTTTCCTCTGAAGCAACTTCAGAATGCTCCATCACAGGCCCACACCCTAAACATGGCATGGCGGGTTTTACACACACACACACCTCTCTCCTCTGAATAGGACTGACAATATTGCCTGAGCAATAGAAAAAAGTAAAGACTCCTCCAAGGGTGGTGGCCAGGATCCAAGTGCAGTAACCAGGATCCAAGTGCCTACCCCACCCATTTCAAGCTGATACCTGTCCCTGCCCCGGTCCCCCAGCATCCCCTGACACTCCTGCCGACTGACTTTTCATTTGAGGTATTTTAAAGGGGATAGGAGGCAACATTCCTCAGCCTCGATGGCGTTCTGGTCCTCCCGTGCTTTCTCCAAGCTGGTCCCTGCCTCCCTCGTTTCCCACTGACTGAAGAGAATGCCAGGTCCTCTCTTAATGTTGGGATCTCCTGAGGATCTCGATATTGACAGTTCTTTCATTGCTTGGTTCTCAGAATCCTCTATCCTCTCCATTCTCCTGGCATCTCTCTCCAACGCCACTTCAACTGTCTTTGTAGTGTGTATGTATTTTATTTGTTTCTAAGACAAAATATCCTTAGGTAATAATATTTCAACAAATGACAAGAAATAAAGCGTTTTACAAGGCTCCAGATGCTGCCACAAGTGTGATAACCATTGCACTCTTCAAGAAACCAATTGGCAGAGTTCTGCATACAAGTTATCTGCTGACAACTGGCTGTGAACTGTACAAGCCCTGCAGATGAGAGTTTCTCTTCTGGAAACTCCACCAGGAAGCAGTGCCAGAGACCCCTAAGACATCCAGGTCAAGCTGCAGGGAAGACGCAGGGTTCAGTCTGCACAGGAGGCTATCTAAACCAAGGCCCCTGCTCCCATCACAGGCAGTTTAGTGGTGAACCTGGGCTTGATGTTGACAGATCTAAGATGGTAGCTCAGCTACCCACTAGCTAAATCAGGAGCATTAGCAGCTTAACTCTCTGAGCCTTGGTTTCCTCACCTGTTAAAGGGATGATGATACATCCTTCCTACCCTAAAAGCAGGACTTCTAAGTTGTATGACAGCACTGACACCACTCACTCAGACATGGGGCTATAAAGTCGTTGGGAGGTTTAAACAAGATGATGTATGTGAAGGTGCCCAGCACAGAAAGTGCACTCAACAGGCGCACAACATCAATACTTTCACTCCTTCGCTTCCAAGGATCCTACAAAGGTTGCCCTGAAATGAGTAGTCACAATGCTGCCGCTGCCATAGTGTTGACAGTCACTACAATAAAAATACTAATAACATGTGATGCCCATTCATGATGATACAAGCATTGCGCTACTTTACATGCAATACCATTAAATTCTCCTAGCAACTCTACAATTACCCCCCATTTTATACACGTGCAAACTTTTTTTTTTGAGACAGAGTCTCGCTCTGTTGCCCAGGCTGTAGTGCAGTGACGCGATCTCAGCTCACTGCAACCTCCTCTCCCAGGTTCAAGTGATTCTCCTGCCTCAGCCTCCCGAGTAACAGAGATTACAGGTGCCCACCGCCATGCCCAGCTAACTGCTGTACTTTTAGTAGAGATGGAGTTTCACCACGTTAGCCAGGCTGGTCTCGAACTCCTGATCCCAGGTGATCTGCTTGCCTTGGCCTCCCTCAGTGCTGGCATTACAGGCAGGAGCCACCTGTAATCCCAGTCTTAGATATGCAAACTGAGGTTTAAAAAGCTTAGTTCTTTTGCCCAAGGTCTCATAGCTAGTAAGCATAAAAGAAAAAAAAAACACTTCAATCAGGGTGGCAGCATGGGAAGTCCACCTAACTCTCTTCTTGGAGTCCTTTGCCCATTAAGAACAATGCTCACCTCCTGGTCCAGGCATGAAGCAACACTGTCTACCCAAGAAAGCCTGGACTGGGAGCAGCACAGCGTCTAGACCTGGCTCTGCTCTAGACTTCTGTATATTCTAAGATCCTGCTTTTCTTGGCCTGTTTCTCCATCCACAAAGTGGAAATCATGTTCCTAGCCCCTCCCAGACACTTAAAGCTATTATAGAGAGAAATGAGCTCAAAGGTGTGAAAACATGTAGGGAAGAAAAGGTACAACCGATCTTCTGGAGAAACTTATAACAAGACTCTAATTAGGCATATACCTCCATGCTTGACTCCCTTCTTAGGCATTCTCCTTTTGACTTCCAAGCAAGCAAGATGTTCTATCATAAAAAGACAATCTGTTGCATTCACTGAAAGCAGAAAAAAATGGACTCTCACATTGATGAATGATAGCAAATGACAAAGACCGATACCAACAAGGTTTCTTGGTTAACCTTCAGTTCACCAAAAAGTCCTCTGATTACACCTTCTCTGAGCATGCTAGTTAATCAAGGCTTTGCCGAGCAGATCCTCACTCTCGGCTCTAAAGGTCTCTGCTTTCCCATGTCCCTCTACTTATGCTCCTTAAAGTCTTCCCAGATTGGACACCTTCCCCCAGAACAGCAAGTAAATTCAATTATTTGGGGCTGAGTATGTAAATTTTAGGCCCAGTTATCCATCGTAGAGACTCTGGAGTTGTCAGTTACTTTAAATTCATTAATACGCATGTACAGGTACAGATGTGCTTCCACTGTGACTCCACTCTTGGTGACAGCCGGGAAAGAGGCCCTACCACCTGACCCATCCATCACAACACCCACCATCTCCATCTCAGACACGGAGCCCCAGAGACTGCCACCCTTTCTCCCCCTTCCCCAGGCCCCTCAGTGGCACCTCAAGGCTGCCACTCTCTCCAGGCCTGCTGCGGCTTTTAGAAAACAGAGCATGTCTATTTTTAGCCCTTCTCAGCCTAATAATACTCCCCAACACCCATTCAGCTTAATCACTTTATTGAGGACAAGAAGCGGGGCTCTCTAGCCCGGGTGCTTCTGATGTTAGGAAGTAGTAAAATGTTCAAACTGGTTAAAAATGACACTCATTGGTTTGCCTTTGGTGTTTCTGAAACCTTAATTGTGGCTCAGGCTGTGGATCTAAAGAGCCTTGCAGGTTTCAGAGTCTGGCTTCCTTACCTCCTGCACCATAATTGAGGTGTTACATTACAACTACAGCGCTGACATTTGCAGGCTCAAAATTCAGAAGCCTTAAGATGCCACACTTTTCAAAACAGAAATATTGCCTGCCACACTCAATGCCCATTCAGAGTACGAACCACCTCCCCGCAGGAAAAAAACAAACCAAAACTTATCTTTTCTGGCTCCCCACATGCCAAAGGTCAAGGTGGGAAACTATCTGCCATATTAAGCCCATAGCTGCTTGAAAACAGAAAGGTTTGTTTGGTGTAATTAGAAGACCTGCGAGTTTGGTGCGTACAGAAAATAGACTGTTGGCAGCTCTTCTGCGTGCATCTTTGAGATCGTGACTTCCAAAGCTTCAGGGTGAGCATCTGCAAGCATGCAATCTGTACCACATGAGCCGTGGGCTGGGAGAAGTGGGCAGCCTGGAAAGGGGATAGAAACAACTTTGCTTCAGAAGTTAAGACCAGGGGCTTCAGGGTCAGGCAGCCCTAGGATCACGGCGCAACTCTTATCTCTTACTTGCTAGGTAATCTTGGGCAGGTAGACTCAGTCTCCTCATCTGTAAGACGGACATCCTAGTAGTATCAACTTGAAGTGGGTCTTGTGAGGCTCTAATGAGATGAAGTAAAGCACTGGGCATGGTGCCTGGCACCTGAGGGCCTCCAGGAAGTGTTAGCAGCCACTGTCATTGTCATCTTTGGTTTCCTCCTTTCTGTCACAGCCTCCTTCTAAGACCAAGTGTTTAGTCTTTGTCTCTTCTGCCTTGCCCAAGACAAAAAGGAAATCTGGGCACTAGAAGGGCTAACCATAGCCAGCTGTGTGTGGTCACAGGACATTCTTGGACATGCAGTAGGGAACTCCTGTGGACTCAGAGTGGGTAGATGGAGCTGGACCCACAGCAGGAACATTGAGAGGATGACTTCTCAGGTCCAATTCAGCTAAGTGAGAGAAAGGCACACCCCAGGCCTGGAAACTCACATGGACGAGGCTCTTCTATGTTCCTGGGCAGCTTCCCCTGCTGCTCCTGTCTCCTTTTCTTTCCTTCTCAGGCAGGGTGCTTTGAAGCACCTTCATAAGCATCCTGCTCTTCAGCAGGCAGAGGCCTCATTAACTTTCCTAGCTAATTTTACAATTCAACCAAACACCACATTCCTGCTTCGATTCAGCCAGCCTCTGACTGTGACAAACTTTTATAATTTTGAAATGGAAGGAGAGAGTCCAGGCCAGAGACTGAAGGTGAAGTCCTGAAAACTAAAGTGGGAGATGGAGAACAGGACCCCCCCGCAAAAAAAAAAAGTCACTCAAAAAAAAAAAAAAACAACCCAGCTCTATGTATGCTCCCAGAGCAGAATTCTAGGCTGTGTAGGGCTGAGCAGTAGGGAGGAAAGCCATGCCGGCCTTGTGGTGTCAGAAAGATGGAGTGCTCCCGTGACAATGACTCTTCCTGTCACCTCGGGGGGCCGGGCGCTATATCGGGAACACAGTTACACGCTGTCCTCTGAGGAACATGATTCAATGCTGATGGGCAGCAGGCCAGAGGTGAGGCAGGCCACCCAGAGGACAGGTTCAGCTTGGCAAGGCCCCAGGGCCCCTTCTAAAGGACACTGAAAGGCCCTTCCCAGCCCACTGAGCCAGCTCCTAGCTCCTGATAGAGATTCTGGATGGGGGTAGAGTTCAGCGGGAGGACTGCCTGTCTAGGAATGTTTCACCATCAAGAATCCTATGGGCTAGAAAAGATCCCCAGGCTTGTCATCACAGTCCTACATACACAGGTCCACGCTTTACTCAGCCAGGACAGACAGGACCTCAGTAGAGATAGAGAGTATCATTTGGCCTCATTATTTATAATCAGACCCTGCTCTCGGTGAGTAGATAAGTCATGAAGACAGTGCGCTGCGCTTCTCTTCGCTCCCGGGTCAGCTTCAAAGGCTGCACCTGTCCCTCTCGAGCCTACACTCCAGAGTGTCTGACTCCAGACCCCAAATCTCAATTAATGCAAAACTGCCCCCCAGCAGGGCTCTCTCAAATGTGCTGGATTATGTCCATTAGACACCAATGAAGGCGCTGGGAGATTTGGGATATTTAGGCAAGGCAGTAGCCTCCCAAAATATCTGGTCTCTGGGACTTTATCCCAGGCTCATATTAGCAAAGGCAACCAAGGAAGGAAGGCCACAGCAAATCAAAAGTTTCAGAGAGTTCTGCCTTTACCCGGAGTTACCTTGTTACTGAAAACGATTGTGGCCTTGCATAATTACTCCAACAAAACGCAGCCGCCAATGAGCTCTCTCTGCTCAATTAGCTTATAATAGTCAGCGAGAGAGCTGCTGAGGTTTAATCCAACTACCCCAGAAGACTTTTTATCCCAACTACCTAATGAAAAGTTTAGAATTTGTTTTTTTTTTTTCTTGTCCCAGGCAAGTGAAAGAATTCCAATCAAAACGGGACTAGGTGGAGAGAAGGAGGAGGGAGTGTGTTAACTACTGGGGAAAAGTCTGGAAGAGATGTCTTTGTCAGGTTGAATCCTGGAGGGAGCCAACAAAAGGAGCCCCTGACCACAGAGGCATCCGCCCCTCTCTCCCACTGGCTTCCCATCTATGAGGGGAACAAGCTCAGTCTTCACCAAGGGCATACACAGGGGCTTCACCCACATGGTCCAAGAAGGTGGGCTGGGGCCCTGGGTGCCCCATACTGAAACAGTCCTCACACTTCTTCCATTTGCCCTCCAGGGTGGCCAACTCTATCTTCAGCTTCACCAAAAGGCAGCTCTCTGAGCTATGTCTTCTGGACATATGGCGCACCAGGCACTCGTAACATATTTTTTTGTCCATCAAGTCCTATATGAGAAATTTATCATCTTCTGGGTCTGTACCCAATTTTAAGCCTCACTTTCACATGTGTGTTTGTTTTGGGGATGCTCCACTTGGAAGGGCCCCCTGAAGTGGCAGCTTTTCATCTTTAATGCAGGGTTTCTCAACCTGCAAGCCACAGAGGGCCACAGCCATCTCAGGGATAGGCGGACTCCCAAGTGCAAGAAACTTGACTCTAAGTCTCTGCCAGGTGGCTGTGGGCAGAGGAGGACGACGAGGAAAGAGATGCCTGGCTGGCTGGTTCTAGCTCACAAAAGTTCTTGCTTCCTCTTGTCCAGAAAAGCCGGTCCACTCCCACCACAGCACTCCTTCTTGGTACTCCGGCAACAAAGACCTCATCAAAATCCCATGAACCTCCTCCCCGGAGCTTTCCTCATGCCCCTCGTTCTTGGGAGCTTCTCCCTGCTCTAAACGCTGCAGCACTCACTCCTTCCTCTTGTGGTCACAAGGAGCACACCCAGCCTTGCTCATCGCCTTCTCTTGCAAGGGGGGCTTGTGTCACCCTCTCAGCCAGACCACCAGCTTCTTGCAGACAAGGACACTGACTTCAACCCCTGTGTCTGTCCTGCCAAGCTTTGCATACCACTGGCCCTCAGTTCAGTTGCTAACTGATGAATGAATTTGCAAACGATCTCCCGCAAAAGAGGGCCACACGTGTGACCCAGAACAGTCACTGAAGTTTCTCTCCTGCTCAACCTTCCCCATCTGGTTCCCATTTGGCTGATGTCTCGCTCCCCAGAGAAGGCTCCAGTATCCCCAGTGTGTGCCTGGGGAAGATGAGGCTGTCAGAGAACGGACATAAGCAGCCTCATGTCAAGTGGTCCAGCTTCACCGGACATAATCTGAAAGGTCAGGGAGGCCGAAACCTTCCTGACGTGTCACTCCAAGATGCTTGAAGTCTAAGGTGCTAGTAATAGCCCAAATGGTCACAGCTTTCACATTTCTGGGCTGCAGCACAGGTCAGCTGCCCCTTTCACCCCACCCCAGCATCGCAGAGTGCGTCTGCCAGAAGCAGAGCACCCAGCTGCATCCCACGCAGGAGGGACCACAGCAGCTCTCTCCTCCCACCCCTCCTATGTGGCAGAGTAGCGGGGAGGAGGAGTGGGGGCATGACACAGTCAAGCTCTTCCTGGGTGGGGGGACCACACAGTAACCCACAGACCCTCCTGCCATGCTCCCAGAACCCTCCTATCCCCAACCCTACAAGGCACTGCGGAGAAGTCATATAGCCACAACTCACAACCACTGAACACATGCTCCTCTGGCAGAGCCGGAAGAGGCTAATAAGCCACACCTGCTCCTGGTGGCACAGGTGCAAGGCACTCAGGCAGCAGTCAATTACTATGCCACCCTCCCCACCTCCAGGACCCTGGGGCACAGGGCCTTCCTGGTCTCAGCTTCCCAGTTTGAGAGATTGGTTAGCTCTACAAACAGAGAAGCAGGCATTCAGGTGCTCAAACACCACAAGGCCAGGGGCTAGGTACAGCAGCACAGCATACCATAATAGAGAAGCAAGACGCAGGATGGACAGAGAGAGAAAGAGAGGGAGGTTTGAGTCTAGCTCTGCTACTTTCTAGCTTTATGATCTTAGGCAAGTTAACTCTTTACTGTCCTCACCTACAAAACAATCAGCATATCTGTCTTTCAAAGTTCAAGAAAGACTGAGTTCAGATATGCAGAACACACAGCACTGTGCCTGGAACACAGCAAGTTTCAATAAATGTCTTTCTCTCCTTCCTGCATCCAAACCACGCATCCTGAGCTCTTCACTTCTTCAGCAGATATTTCCTGAGAGCCTGCTATGTGTCTGGCTGTGAGGATGCAACAGAGCACGCTACTGACAAGGTCCTCGCCTTCCGTCCTTGTCTTCCCATCCAGATTGCTGGCCCCTGGTGCTGGAGGGAAGCAGGCAGTGTTTTGGGTCTGTTCCTTACCATGTGTCCATCTGCATGCCTGCTCACTCACCCATTAGGTTATTTTTTAAATGACTGAGTTATAACCACCATTCAGGTTACTAAGCGAGGTAGTATAGGGGACACAAATAAATCACATGTTCTCAAGAAGCTTAGAGTCTAGTAGGCAAAAAAGGCCAAGCAAATAAATAGCTACGCAACAAAGAAGGTGACAGGTGCCATAAGAGGGGATAGATAAATGGCTAGGAGCGATCAGATGGGGATGGCGTCTTGTCCTGCCCAGACAGATACATCCTATGGCTGAGTCGGCTGACTTTTCAAAAGAGAAGAGAAAAAAGAACACTCGCCGGTCTGGCACCAGTCCTAGCATGGGAAACAGGCAGGACCTATTTAAAACAACTAGAGGCAGGTTAGAGCCTTTTCTGGCAAGTCCTAAAACTCTTGGAGCTGACCAGATAACCGGATAAAACCAATATCGTCAAAATCCTACGGATTTTTACAAAATCATTCAGCTGTTGCCAGGATGATAAAAGACTCTTGCCATTCAAAGGAAAGGTCCAGGTTCAGAGGAAGAAGGGGTTGCTGGGAGAGGAGGAGGGGGTTGGGGAAAAAAGGGAACGCCCTACAAATATAGATCAGGGTTAGGGAGAAAAGCCAGACGGCCAAGGACATTTATGCATTGTAGTTGCCTTACTACTTAATTAATTCAGTAATTTCAAAAACTATTTTATTTATGTTCCATTTACCACATCAAAGGTGAAAAAAAATCCTACTGATGCTAAAATAATACCTCAAGGCATCTATTTTTAATCAGTTTTTTATAAACCAAGGGGTGGAGGGAGAGTTTAAAAAAAAAAACTCCCCCTGAATCTCTCTTGGGCAGACCACCAACCCTCAGAGAGAGAGAGAGACAGAGAGACAGAGAGAGAGAGAGAAGAGAAGAGAGGAGAGGAGAGAGGAGAGAGAGAACACAGCCAAGCCCTCTCTGAGAGCCTTCCTGGCTGCTGAAAACCAAGCTTGTCAAAAAAAAAAAAAACCACAAATCCATAATGGCCCGAGGCTCCTCTCCAATCTATTTTCTGCTCAGCTGGTTTTAAATGAAGTTATTATGAGTCATTAAAACACCCGCAAGCCAGTGGAAGTCAGCCAATTACAATTTTAAATTTAGCCTGTTCTCTGCCCCATTCTCTTGTTTTCTTCCTTTGCCCACAGAATGCTGCTGCTGTTATTTTTTCCCTCCCTTCCTTTACCCAAAGTGAAAGAGACAGTTATGAAAATGCATAGTATTGCACAGAGCACAGAATCATTCATATGAAACTCAAATTATTAAATTAAAAAAATGCAAACTTCTGCCCCCTCCAAAGTCAACCCAAGTCTTGCCTCAGCCCACTGGATTCCTCAGAAACTCCAGTCTGAGCCCTAAAGGTCATGGGGCTATTTTTAAAATGAAAAGGTTCTTCCATGAGGTCTCGTTGAGAAACGTTCACATCCATCACACAAAATCAACATTTTCATGGCTGAATCCAAAAGATGGAAACACACCATCACCATCTGAGAATTAATCACAAACAATGAAGTTGAAATTCAAAGGTAAAGCAGGCTTTGCAATCAAGCATGAATGTCGGTGGAAGTCACTCTGTATGATGAGCTCATTTAGTTTTTAAATCTTCAAGGTAATGGTCTGTGCGGGCCCATTACAGCCAAGGAACAAATTTGAGTATTTCATGTAAATGATTCTTCTCAATCTCCTTTTTCCCATGCTTGCACACACACAAACACACACATGCACACGTGGTGTTCTGATGAGGACTCTGCCCCCCATTTCTGGGACCATCACTGCAGCTTTTCCATACTCTCCAACAAGTGAGTCCCTCTACCCAAACGACTGTCCAATCCAGCAATCTTCGCCAACCTCAAGTAATGGATGAGTCTGCAAGCTCCACAGAACAGATGCCCAGATGTCTGCATACACCTTCCATCACCTCCAGGCCCCCTCTCCCTCATGGTTAAACACACACACACACACACACACACACACACACACACACACACACAGACCAGTCCTCTGCCCCACCATACTTAAAATTCTACTGCCACAAGAAGGAAAGAGAGCCACAGTCACAGACCTAGGCAGTTGAGCACCGCGGAGGGGGGTGGATGCCATGCCATTTCACTAACAGTCACCAAGGGTCAGTGTGGAGGCCAGGATGCTACCAAGAGCGGCTGCCTACCTGGTGGTTCTGGGTGAGCTGGAACTCATGGTCCATCCCTACCAAGCAGCCTCGCTGAGAAAAGCATGTGAAATACTATGACATTTCCAGGCCCACTGTGACCTGGAGCCATTTACCAAAGGCAGGAGGATTCGGCCTGACCTCTATGGAACACAGATCTGAGGCTTGTGAGCACAGATGTCCCATGCTCTGAAGGTCCCCAGAGCTGGGCAGATGTCACCCTCCTATCCTCAGCCCTGAGGCACCCCACTCAGTAGTTCCAAGGGGGGCCCCTCAACAGCAACCTCTCACGTGTTCACAGAGGCCTGAAGCTTCAGGCCTCTCCCTGCACTGGCCCCTTCCCTGGGAGGGGATCTAACACTTGATATTTATAATCCTTTTCTGAGAGATGGCACCCAAAACTAAGTACGATTCAGGCCCCACCAAACCCAGATCTTCCCTAGTCATCCAAACACTTTTATAACATGATATTCATGTATTTGACAAACACTATCAGTGCACAATACTCCTATGCACCAGGCACGCTGCCAGGGCATGAATGTGTGAGGGCAGCTGCTGAGTCCTGCACTCAGGTGCCCAGTACAGGCCCAGGCAAGCACAGCACCAGCAAAGTCCAATAAGGGCCTTGTAAAGCCTAACCCTGCTCAACCACTTGCCCGTCCTCAACACAACTGGGGTTTTGAGGGAACATCCAGGGACCTAGGAAAAGCAAGGTCCAAGCCAGAGAAGCCCCACTCTGGCCCCTGAGAGGCAAGGGATAGAGCACATGAGGTTCTAGGTGCTGGGAGCATTCTAAGAACACTGGCTCAGGAGTCCTCCCCTCTGGGGAGACCTCTGGGCCAGAGTGACATTTTGCTTTCCACTCCAACCACTGCCCAGCTTCCAAGCTAAAAAAAACTTTGAGGTGGTGGGTTAGGGGAGGGAGACAGGGAGGCAGGGAGAGACAGAGACAGAGACAGAGTCAGAGACAGAGACAGAGACAAAGGCAGAGAAAGAGAGAGACAGAGAGACAGAGAAAAGACCAACCAAGACAGATGGAGACAAAGACAGATGAAGACATAAGAAAGAGGACAGAAAATACAAGAAGGAAGTCAAGAAAAGGCCGAGGCTGACACAGACACAAAGGACAGGGACAAAGAGATGAACTGAGATGAAAGCAGATTGGGGAGAAATAGAAGGAGAAGAGAAGAGCAAAGCTGAAAAATAAATACCTGCCACCACAGAGACTTCGATGAAAGCGCTGAGAGTAAGCGCTGACGCCTAAAGCAGGGTGGGGCCCCTCGGGCACAGCATCAGATGCAGAGACCCAGGCGCAACCTGATTACAGGGCTAGGGAATGGGGCTGAGGGCAGGAAAAAACAAGGCGAGGCCTCCTAAGAACTGTTCTGGCAGGGTGCATGTCTGGGTAGCCGAGGGAAGACAAAAACGCCCTGGAAACCAGAAATGGCACTGCCACTATCGGGTTGATCCCATGTAAATATCCTTCCAATAACCCCTTATCTATTCATCCTCAGACAAAAACAAGGGCCAGCAAGGCAGCCCGGAACGTAGGAAGGATGGAAGGAGCAAAGAGGAGGAAAAGGAGACTGGGAGAATAAACATCAGACAGACAGATGTCCCAGCATCCACCCCTCTAGGGCACCATTCATTTCCTAATAAGAGCATCATCCTCGAGCTGTGCAAAATCATGTGGTGGCATGAGAGAGGGTATGTGTGGAAGAAACCACCCTATGCTGAGATAGAAAAATCATCGAGAGAGGGAGAAGGAAGAAGGTTATTACATAATTTCCACTTTCTTCCCTCCACCCTCAAAGTAATGTTCTATCTGACAGGCTCCTCTCTGAGGGGGGAAAAATGACAAATCCAATCCAAAATTCAACAGCCTGTGTTCTGTTCAGAGAGCACACAGTGTACTGTACAGCCCATAAAACTCCAAACAGCCTCCAGACACTGCCGCAATCGTCCTCCATCAAAACACTTTGTCTTGCATACAAAAATAAGATACAGCGCTGAACAGAATACAAAATCAGCCCATTACAGTACAGGGAGACTGCTACTTAGCAACGAGGGGGCTCTAAAGCCTCGATGCTCTACAGGAAGCAAAATCTGTCGAGCCTGTTGGGCAAATGATAAACATTAGCAGTATTAAAAAACACAAAAGCCATGTAAATGGATAGGCATAATGTGGAAACGAATTTATAGAATAAATTGGGATGGGGGATTTGTGGGCTGGGAGGAGAGGCCGGGATCCAGAGGGGTAGATGGAACGATCTTCCCCAACCCCTGCTAAGGCACCATATGGAGATAGAGACGTGTATTTGGGGGCAGGGACATGTGAACCCCCTCTTCACACAGGGGCTGTAGTTGAAGAGGTGGAAGTGAACCGGTGAAAACACTGTTTAAAACCATGACCTGCCATGAACTTTCCCAACTTTCTCAGTTCAGCTGGCCTGATCAGGGCTGGGGGACCCAGGCACGCATATCCTCAGCACTAAGGTGGCAGTTATATGGGGGACTTATCTGCCCTGGGGCTAGCATCGCACCCAGAACCATCACGGAACCTGATACTTGCTGTAAACAAAATCCCTGGCCAAAAAACCAAAACCAAAAAAAAAAAAAAAAAAACCAAAAACAACCCAGACAACAAAACCCAAAACACCCCATCTGGGCTGGAAAATCAGTATATTTCATCAGGTAAAGGGGAAAAATACTCTGGCTGTGAATCAGCAGCAGGGTTTCGGATCTCAGCCAAAACAGGAGCTAAAAAGCAAAACCATATTCTTCTGGTCTCAGTTTAGGCTCTTGAGGCAGAAAGCGAGAAGGGGAGGGGGTGGGGGTGGGGGGGGACTGAGGACGGGTAGGGGGGAGAGTAAAAGGGGAGAGGAAAGAAATGTATTTTTCATCAGCCAGTGTATAATTTATAAACAGCATTAAACAGTTTTTGTTTTCTTTCTCCTCTCTCCCGTGTACGGGCTTGGACGGTAGTCAAGCCTGCATTAATTTCTGCTTTGGGTACAGTGTGTTCTTGGAGACGCATCTGCAAGCGATCATAAACTCGCTGGAATGCTGGCAGAACATCCAGACCTGCCGGCAGGCCAGTGACGACACCACTCTGGGAAAAAGTTCGGGAAGCAAGCCAAATTCGGAGTAGGGAGAGAGAGAAAGAGAAGTGTGTTCAAGAGCGAGCTGGGGGAAAGTGGCTCCCTTCACCCTTTCCTCTCTCTGCATCCACATCACCCATGCGGACGGAAGGGAGGGCAGCCCAGCCTCTGAGCCACCCCCATCTGATCTTCTCCACTTCCTTGACCCGAAAAACCAAAGGTGCCCTGCATAAGGCATGTGGAGGGAGTGGAGGCACCTGAGCAAAGTTTCTTCCTGGTGACCTCCCGGGTTTGTCCTGATGGTAGGAAGCTAAACCAGAAGGGAAAGATGGTACTGACTGGAGAGGGGGCAGAGGGTGCATGGATTGGCCATGGGCTCTCACAAGCCTGGGCAGCCCCAATCTCCTGCCCTGAGCAGATACCTAATCTGGGAGGAGAGAGGTGAACGGGAGGAGAGGCAAGGTGAGAGGAAGCCATCTTTGGACTCAAAGGCGCCTCTCCAATCATCAAGGTGGGAACCACCTCACAGCGTCTCCTCCCAGTCACAGGGAATTTTCCAGCTACCTCTCTTCCCCCACCTTCTCTGTCTTGGAGAAGAAGAAACTGAAACCCACAGCTCAGTGCTCCAAAAAAGAAAAAAATAAATAAAACAGAACAAGGACAACCCACAGATCTTTGCCATCTTGTAACGTTTTTTTTTTCTTCCATCCAACCATGACAGAGGAAAGCATAAGAGATCCAATCTGGCGGACCCCTCCAGCCCTTTTCCCTGCCAGAAGGATGACCAAGGTCCCAGGTGATATGCCCCAGCCACTCCATGCTGCTGCTGAAATTAGAAAGTCTATCAGCGAAAGCCCTCATTCTTTTCCCCATGGTTCTGACTCTGGGGAAGAGCCTCATCGCAGGAATGCTTCTCAATAGCCAGGCTCACAGTGCCTGACAAGAGTAAGAGAAAAGTGGGAGGATGGGGCCTGCCACCTGGCAGAATGGGGCCACATGGCCCTAACCAGCGCAGAAGGCACAGGCCTTTCTACTCTCCAGCCACACCCCAACATAGACGGCCAGTCTTCATGTTCTCCAAGGGGCTTTATTCATCCTGTATTCTAGCCTTGTCTATATCAAAAAGCCCAACAGTCCCTTCTATTCCAGGCACAAAAATATGTCACCCTCCTATTCCTTCAGTGGCTCTCCAGTGCCTCAGGGAGAATGCAGATCATTTTGCAACTCCTTCCAGTTTTACCCCATCCATCTCTTCTAAACCCTGCCCTCTTCTCTCTCCCCGCAGGCCCAGCCTAAGCTCGCAGGTTACACCACCCAGCTCCATAGGTGGCTTGGGCTTCCCCAAACCGAGTCCTTTCAAAATGCTGTTCTGTTATCCTCTGGCACAAAACACCCTTCTACTCCGAATTTCTCCTAGAATTCTTGGCACGTTGCACACACTACCATCTTGTGTGATGATTGTATAGTCATACCGATCTCTCTCTTTAGACTTAAGCTCTTTGAGGGCAGGGATGCTGTAGCAGTCTTCACTGTTAAGAGCAGAGAGCCTGACACATAATTCGTGCTTATTAAACATCCTCTAGCTCCAAAAATGAATGACACTCCCAGAATAAGAACAGGCCACATAAATACTCAAACCCTAAGTATATGAAGCCAAGTCAAAAATAGGGGCAAGGAGCTCCAGGCGAGCTCGCTTATAAGCCACCAGGACACTAAGTCAAGCTGTGGGAAATACTACCTAATGTGGGAAACCTTACACTGGCCAATCTCAGAACCAACTTGAGTCACTGCATGTGTCTGTGGTCTCTGCATGGACATCTCAGAGCTAGGAATCACTTCTCATGTTACAACAAGGAGTGCCAAAGAAACAGTGGATCCATAGATGCTTCAAGTCAGATACCCACAAGGGGTAAGGTAGCAGAGGGCAAGGAGGGAGGTTTCAGAGTCTTCCTGGGACACAGTAAGGGGAGGGGCCACAGTCCTACACCCAAGCTTCACCCTCCACCAGGGCCAGCTTTGTAAAGCCTTGGAGGCCATCTCTCTTCCCACCCCAAGCCTCTTCCCAACACTCAAACCTTTCTGACACCCCCAAAACCACCTGAGAATGCAGGGCCTGCCCAGATCATCTCATTAGTTCATGAGTTAGGTTATTGTTGGTTAATTTAAACTTATTGTGATCATCAGGTATATCTCATAAACACTTGATTAGTTAACACATCAAATTGAAATTAAAACTTCAATTAAACCGAAATTCACTACTACCATTTAGGGTCTTTAAAAAAAAACCCTAAAAACAGAAAGTAAGAGAGAGAGAAAAAGGGAAGGCACTGTCTCTCAGAAGGGCCTCCTACACGGCAAACTTCTAATTAAACAAATTGTCAATTTCAACACAATGAAAACTGATTTAGGAGTGTAAATTTAGTATTCTAGTCACTGAAAATAAGACCTGCATTGTCGATCTCCTACAGGCTGATTCCATCTGATAGGGAAATGAGGAGGAGAGGAGGAAGACAGCGAGAGAAAGGAGGAGAAACTGGAAAGGAAGAACAAGCTGGAGCGCTGTCTCCCTTTCAGAAATGACATCTCTGCCGAATTTAATGCAGCCTATTCTCAAGCATCGGAGAAACTCTTTTCTTGCCTCCTCCTTCACCCCACCCCAACCAGATTAGAAAAAAAAATTAATCGTGTATGATGACAAACTTGGCTCAGCACTCACTGTACATACTGTACCCACAAGTCTGGCTCCCAGCCAGGCCTGGCCTGGAGCCAGAACTACAATAACAAACACAGGCGATGCTAGCCAAGAGGGGGTGGGGCAGCACGCAGAGCTAGCCAGGAAGTGAGCGCTGTTCAGCTCCACTGAGCAGAAGAAAACAGCAGGAATGTGCCGGTACAAGGGCGGCAGCATCTGGGGGCAACCACGACCCCTACCCAGATCCTGCACTCGCTCCGCCACAGTCTGCCCCTTTTGAAAAAAAAAAAAAAAAAAACATGCCCCCGAGGGTTCTGGAGCAACTACTGTTCTTCCAGGCGGTAGGCTGCTTCAACCCTTGGTCATCATCTGTAAAATGGGTCCACTCTACAGACCTGGTGCAACCATTCTCACTGTCAGCTTTCTTCATGGAGCCTTCATAATAGAGCAGCAGGAAAACCTCTCATGACCTAATTCAGTGTCTCTTCTAGAACATCGCCTAGCTCTGTTTTCAGGCATCTGGCAGTAGGCATCAGAACATGTAAACCACTACTGGAATCTGTAAGCAGACCCAGCGCTACCAGCCCAGTCCTCTGACCCCAACTCCCCAACAAAGCCAGGTCATTCCAGAGGCCCCCAGGGCCCATTTAACAGGGGCCAAACAATTCAGGAAGTGGTCTAGCCTTACTAAGCCCCTTGTGCTATTTTATTTTTAAGACCTCTCAGCACGAGGGTGAGGAGTACGCTGGACAACAGAAAAAAAAAAAAAGAACAGAAATATCAGACTGTAGGTCGTGAGCTATCTGCAAGGGTAGATTAAAACACTACTATGATTCATCGCACCTGCCTAATCATCAAATCATCCTTTCCAAAGGCACTGGCAAGTGACTAGCAGAGGGACAAATAATTTGACACAATCAGCCTTCAGTGCCCAGTTAAGACAGGCATAGAAAGGAAAAACTAGGAAAACAGGACCCAACTCCCAAAGTCTCTGGAGCAGCCATATGAGATCAGGGGACGTGAAAGCGACAGCTCAGGTGGGACCAAAGTCAGCTTCCCCAGGGAACTGCCAGCTGCAGACAGGGGTTGCACAAAGTCACAGTCTTGTCTGAACTGGGGACGCCGGGCCCACCTAGCATGAGTATGCAAGCGGTCCTTTCCTCTCTGCAGCTGCTCCCACCAGCCCCACCAATGCTGCTGATGTGTGATTCACAGCAGAGACAGTGGCTAACTCACACTTGGTCACAGCGCCTGGAAGAGGAATACGATACGAGCCAGGGTGCTCCTGGCTGACTCCCCGCCCTCCCCCCACCACCCCGCACAGTGAGTCCTTGGGACGTAACCAGTCCCTACCACAGGAAGGCCTCATCTGGAAAGCGGAGGTTTCTAGAGTCATTCATCGGCCTCCCAGGCTGCATCATTCACTCAGCAAATACTCGTTGGCTCCAATAATGTGCCAGGCAGTGTGCTGGACATGATGGGGACAGGATCTGCCCCATTACATGTGAGGCACGGTGGTGTGTATCCAAGGTGAGCCTCACAGCTTCTCTGAGATAGCGTTAAGTATTTTCATTTTACAAATAAAGATACTGAGGCTTTAAGAGCTTATGGTTCTTGCCCCAGATCACATCAGCAGTAGGTAGGTGTCCAAGTTCCTTCCACCATGTAACCCCGCCTCCCCAGTAGGGCAGATAAGGCAAGTCCATAAATAACCGTAACACAGAAGACACATTGCACGCAACAATACCTTCAAATAAATAAATACAGGCACAGAGAAGGCACAATTGCTGCTGGCTGGAGGTGGGGAACAGCTGGGGTTGGCATCATGGAAGGGACCTTGGAAGATCTAGGAAGATGGAAGATAGGTTATTCCAAGTAGACAGAATGGGGTGAGCAAAGCCACAGAACTCAGAAAGCAACAAGCCCACAAAGCAAACCAAGAAGATGAGTCTGGCCAGAACCCTGGACTCAAAGAAAGAGCAGTAAGAAAAGATGCTTACTGGGGCTGAGAGGGCAAGGAGGCTTCAGCAACAGACTAGAACTGCACCGTCCCAAAAGTACCCAGCACCACCCAGGGGTCTAGGGCAGGAAGCAAAATAAGTGGCAGCCCCACACTTTGCAGTAAGGCAGTGGTGAGCTAAAGCAGAAAAGAATGAGGACCAAGAAAGTAAGAGAGGGGTAGCCAACCTGGTGGGCAGACAGTTCATGAAACCTGCCACATCCTGAACCTTAAATAGCGTACAAAGCTTAAGGGACGCACAAAGATACAAGGTGTAAGTCATTAAAACAGAAGAAATTGTGTACATGAGTGCCAGGCAGATGCGGACGCAAGAATGCCTCGACTCAAGGTGCTGGGCTGAGGTGAGACAAGGGGGCAGGAGGAGGATGACTGGGTGGAGCCAGAGGCAGGGTGGGGAGGGCCCCCAGGAAGGAGGACCAGAATGCACGAAGACATGGGGACAGCAGACACGCCAAGACAGCCAGCTGCCTGGTGTGGACAGATCCCTGTGCCTGGAAGAGAGAAGGATGGGAAATGAGAGGGAGTTAGGACATTTTAGGAAGGGCCAGGAAGGCCAGGGAGAGAGACCACATCCAACACAGTGCAGAACCACATGGGCCCTGCAGCAAGGCAGTGGTGAGCTGAAGCAGAAAAGGCGACCGAGGAGCACTTCCATGACCGTACTGACCATGGGCTAGCGGGGAAAGAGGGTGCAAACACCCAGACAGGCAGGGAATGAGCGGATGGGGACATGCCCCCGGGGCAACAGGCTCAGAAACAAGGATGAGGGAGGAAGGTGCAAGCAGAAACCACTGACATTTATTAAATGCCAACCGTAGGCCAGAGGCTTACTACAGATGCCTTCAACATGTATTCTATCACCTAATCCTCCAAAAAATTATGTAAGTTAACAACACCTGCACTTGACAGATGCAGAAACTGAGGTTCAGATGAATGTAGCTGAGGTCACAGAGCACTTATCACAAACAGGATTTGAACCTTTTTCTGCCCAACCCCAAAGCCCATTTCACAAACACCAAACTGCCTGGAGGGCCAGTTTCTGGAGCCAATATGGGGAAAGGAGAGGCAGGCCTTGGCCTACATGAGGAGAAAGCAAGACCAAATGAAAGAACAGCCCTCTTCCTCTCCCCTAAAAAATGACTCCAAGGTTGGAAGGCAAGAGAATGAAAGGGAAGAGAATATGGGCCTGGCAAAGGAGAGTTGAGGCCTCTACAGCTAAAGTCAGGTGACCAAGCCTCAACGCCATCGGACCTGCTACCTTCCCTCCACCAAGAACACCCGGGCATGCCAAATGCCAGCTGCTTCTCCCCATTCCACGCCTCGTGGGACAGAGCAACTTTGCCCAAATATGAACAAAATTACCAGCAGCCACACAGCCAACCTCACTAGAATTGGATAAAATTAACTTGCAAAAGACAGCTCGCTATAACTAGCTTTGTGTTCCAACCTTTCTATATCTATTTAATTAAAGGCTCCTGTGTAATGTGAACCCAATAGTCAGATTCATTAGACAGTGAGAACCTAATTCCACAACTGTTTCGCTAATGAAACTGCAGTCTACTTTGGAAGGTAGATCACATGGGGCACTGGTTGGCAGTGATGCCTGGGAAAACCATGAGAGCTTGAAGGGGGGTTCATCCGGGGTGACCCTGCCATCAGGATGGATCTTCTGTGTCAGGAGCCTGGAGGGAAAGTCCAGGGAACAAGATGGACCAGGACCCCAGCTGGCAGTGGGGACGTGCAGGCCACAGCAGGCTCTGAGTAGGGGTGAAGGCAGACAGAAGGTGGTTGCCTATACCTGAATGGGCCACTAAGGCGACCTTGCCTACCTGAATGAGCCAGTAAGTGCATTCTCAGCCGCAAACTATCCAGGAACCGCTTCCCGCAGAGCTCGCACCCGTACGTCTTCATCCCACTGTGCAGCTTCCTGTAAGGGAAAGGAAAAGAGAGGTTGCTGCTGCTCTGGCTGGAAAGGAGGCAGGGCCATCTCCTACCAGGGTGCTTGGCAACCACCCCTCTGGCAGGTGGCAGGTGGAAGGGAGCAGGAGGGCATGGATGGAAACACATCCCTGGATCCTCAGACAGTGTAAATCTCGCCCTCTGCCCAGGGACTGCTGCCCGTGAAGGACCCATTCTTGGTCTTGTCCACAGGCTTTACCACTGGCATGTGGACCAAGAAAATAAATCAGATCCAATTCCAGAAGGAGGAAAGATGAAACACCCAGGACAGTCAGGCAGACATAATGCTCACTGTCAAACTAGCACAGACCTCATAGGAGGCCCCGAGCCTCTGCTCACCTCTGTACAGCACTGCTGTCCCCAGGTGGAGGCTGTGCACAAGTCTGCTGGACCCAGGAGGGCCACACCTGTACCTTTTCTCTCTCCTAGCTCCAACTCCCATTACAGTGACTGGCATGAAGCAAGCTCTGAATAAGCCCATGAATAAACTGATGGCCTTATAGACACAAGATGCTTCTTTCTCTGGCACCCAGATGTTCTTAGGACTGCAGTGACCCACCCCAACATGCACACCTTTCCTCTAAAGCCCAGCGTCAGAAGTGTCTTCCCTCTATCTTGCTCCAGCAGAAAGCAGAGTTTCAAGAAACCAGATAACATCATTCTATAAATGTAGGGTGGTCATAGTCATCTGTGTCTCTTCATACACATTCTCTTGTTTTGCCATCACTAGGATTCTATGAGGTAGGCTGGGACCATGTTATCACCCCGGGGAAGACTGAGGTTCCAGTAACAACTGGTCACAGGCCCAACCTGCAGCAGTGCTCCCATCCCAACTCCCAACCGGGGGCCTCTCCCACCAGACTCCTGGCTCAGTCATGAGCCACCTTGGGAGCTGGTAAGAGGCAGGGAACCAGGCGGGCCAGCAGGGAGCCGAGCCCTGGGGAGAGGCTCCAAGCTGCCGCCCACCCACACTCCTGTTGTCAGGCCCATACATGCTATTGCTGGATCCGGGATCCAGCCTCCACCTCCGCCCCAGTCTCTGCGCCATCCCTCCAACTTCTCCAGGGGCCTTGGCCCTCAGGACAGGGCAGGCATGGCAGCCAGAAGCAGGGTCTGTGGGAAGTGGAGCAGGCAGAAGGGAAAACAAGGCCTTCTATCTACATCAGAATGTTGACGTGCTAAGACCATAGTAAAAGGGTGGAGAGCTGGTACTGATCACAGATAAAACTGCAGGTGGGGAGAGGGAGTATTACACACTCAAGCTGGCAGCATCTAGATGGTGGCAAAACCGAGCCACCCACTGCCACCACTGTCCAAGTCCCAGAATGAGAACCCAGCGTGTGTCAAGACCATGTGGGGCACCCAGGTGAGCCTCCTTAGCGCCAGTCGATGGGTTCCCATGGCATGAGGACCAGCATTCGGTGTCGACTGTACACAGCCTTCTGATAGGGATCACACACAGCTCTCTCAGCAAAACTCTTTCTCAATCACGTTGTTTTGTTTGCTTGCTTTCTCTTTCCCCACATGCCAAAGACAAACGATTTCTCAATCACAAATACAGACACACACACATACACACACCCTTATCTACGACACTGTAAGGGTACCCTCCCCCCGATGTTCTCTTGCTCCTTACCATGCTGATCCACCCAAATTGAGAAATATTAACAGTACAAAACATTTTAACTGAACATTCTTAACTCTAAATATATTTCACAATGTTGGACACTGGGACATGTCCTAATAGCATTTTGGACGAAGTACCTTTTAAACTACGAACCTAGGTATGTGAGCGCATGCAAACACACACGACGGTGGAGTATTCCTGTCACTTGCCTGGGGATGAGAGATACTTGCTTTTCTAAGAGGCGTTCTACAGAGTGGCAAAGGCTCTGTTCACAAGAGGTTCAGCAGGTGAACTTCTCACACACAATCATGGTAAAGTCTGGTGGATAGCAACATAGGGTTTCAGTTGATTTTCATCCTTTCTTTGCAGGGGATTTGTTAGCTCCCGGTGTGCCCACTTCTCAGGGATGGCTGTCAAGAGGGACAGGAGGATGAACACCCATTTGGATTTGTTTTCCAAAAGGGCACTAGAGTGACTGGTCTTCAGAGCTGGGAGCCACCACCAGGATAAACTCCCATCTGGCACTCCCGTCTCTTCTCCCTGAGGGTTCTAGATCAAATCCCTCGCCATGATAAGCACTCTTGGTTTGGGTAACACCCTTGCCTTTTCTCTAGGTATGAAAGGATTTGCCTGGCATTGGTGGAAGTGGCTTATCTTGGCCAACCGGATCGGCCTGGTGTGAAAGGTGACAGGCACTTGCCCTTTTACTATGGAGGTGGCAGGGTACAGAAAAGAACGCTCAGCCAGCAGCCAGAGGACCTGCATCCTCCACCTGACTCGGCCATTAACCTTGGACAAGTCATGCTATTACAATCTCTCTGCATTTCATCACCTATGAAATGATGTAGATCACATCTAATATTTACAATAGAGACAAAATTTTATCATTCCAACGTCTTACCCATATCCTTTTACCTGGCCTCTAAGGCGGTCCTCTGAGGGGCACTATTGTTCTCCCTGAGCCACGTCCCACTCGTTACTGGGCACTGTCAGGTCCTCTGACACTGAGGCAGCCAGGCTAGGATCGCCCAAGCAAACCTCCAGACCCAATCTCAGCAATCTAGTTATTTAAAACCTAATCCAAGTGGCCTGAGTTTCCTCCTTTTCTCACTTGCTATTTATCTTTCAATGAAAGAAATTTCCAGAAATTACCAACAGCCTATCCTTGGAATGACTCTGTTGTCATGCATTTCTCCACCTTCAGAGGCCCTATCTTGGCTATTCCTTGGGGTAAGGTCACTGCCCTGCAACTGACCCACCAACTCAGTGCCCCACACAGGTTACCAGAGATGAATATGGTGTCCATGTGATTCCACATGAAGTACAAGGGCAAGGTCTTCCCTCACTGGCAGAGAGACCTGGGCAAAGCACAAAAAGTTCATTAGAGAAAAGGGGAACAACCTCACAGGCCTGGGAGTTCAACAGAGCCCAACACTGGTTTGCTCACATCTCTAATTCTTGTTCATATACCAAAGGAAGAATGTGGAAAAGTGAAGGCTTCTCCTAATTCAAAGAAAATAATGGTGGAGAATTTCAGTGCAGACCTGGCTTCAGAGAGACCTGGCTACCGGCAGACTCTCCATGGCACAGTCTGCAGAATAGCCAATGTAGAAATAGAATTCCAACTGGTTCCTGGAGCAAAAGTGCAAATTCGTGTGAACTCACAGTCTATTCCCTCTTTAGACCACAACCTCCCACCACCACCATCACCACATTATGCAACTGCAAAGCATTTAGATCAAAATGGAAATTCTATCCACCTCCTTCTTCCTTACCACACACACTCACATCTTCCCAATCCAGTCCTATCTTTTCATAAGGTCTAATTGCACGTGGCCATCTGAGATTGTCAGCCTCCACTGTGACAGGAAAGGAAGACATCTGGGGACATTTTTGCACCTTTCTGCACACTGCTTTCGTTGGCGGTAGAGTTTTCACACTCTTCCCTGAGAAGAAGCCACCTTGCTGAACACCATTTTGAAAGTAACCCAGTTCTAGTATGGCCCACGCATCTCCATCCTATACTCAATGGAGATTCCATTGCCCCTATATGCTTCAGGTCCTCACTCTCCATTCCTGGGGAACAGACTCAAGTTCTCCATAACTCTTAGTAGCTCATTAGGTAAACTCACCTTGCATGTAACAGATTTTTACTTATGTCCAAAAAGACAAAGAACACATTAACCTCTAACAAGTTTCTGTTTTCTCAAGAAAGCTGAATCATTATGAGAAATTCAAGCTAAGCAAAACTGAACCTTTTAACAAGTAACTGAAGAGTTCATTCCTTCTCACCGGTTTTCAACCACACAACTCTCACTAGTAAAACCAAGCTAGCAAGATACAAGCTCATCATTTGAACCATTTCTGTGCTACTGAGAGTCTGAAAACTCATAAAGATTTCATCTGGTTTTAGAGTGCAAATCCCATAATGGCAGAGACCGTGCCTATACTTCCTTTCCTCATGAGGCCTCATTCAAAAGGGACTGGTCAAGGATGCTGTAGAAATCCCTGTGTAAAGTAGCATCTATGGCATTCCTTTGCTCATCCTAACAATATTCCAAGTACAACAACTTCACAAGTGGCTTCCACTTCAAAACTGGACCCTGTCCTGTGGCTCCTAAGTCCATACAAGGAAGGCTAATGGTTACTGCATAGGGGCATGAAGCCTTAGCTTTAGACCAACCTGTCGTCTTCAGGATAAGCTTTTATCAACCTAGAATAAATGGCAGGAAGGAGAGAACCAAGCCATACTCCACCCTCCCTACCCTCAGCTTCCAGAGAGAGCTGACCACATCAGCTGAGCCGTAAGGGGGCATCCACCATGTCTACTCTCTGCAGGGTAAGCTCAGCCCGATTCCATCCCATGCAGCCAGGGACCAAGGGGAGAAGGCTACAAGAAGAACCCACTGCATTAGCAGGTGTCAAGGGGAAAAGCCCAGCAGCCCTGGCTGGCTGAGAGAGAGGGGTTCACGTCCGAGCACTGCCAATGCCACATTTCTTCCCAGGTTCCTGAGCCCAGGGAAAAAGGCTCAAGTTGGAGCAGACCAACAGGCAGGGAAGGTTTAGAGTGAGAATCCTCAGTTCCAATAATTCGAGGGTTAAAACTGTCTGACCTGTGAGTTTTTCTGGACAGACCAGCACAGGGAACTAGGACCTGTAATTGGGAAAAATGAATGGGAGGGTTCCACAGCTGGAATACCCACGGCTCTCTCCCACCTTTGAATGGGGAAAAATAAAGTGAGAAATCTATCCTGTAAGGGCATTTATAAGATAATGTTGTCCTTGTTTTCAGCCTAACTGATCCATCCTCTGAAACAACACTTGGACCAGATCAATGCAGTACATAAGTACATAAGGTCCTTCTAACTCACCCTATGGTAGGTCTGAGGCCACTCCACATGCAAAAGTCACCCCAATGCTTTGGGTTTTTGCTTTCTGATCATATGACCATCAATTTGACCTTCTCAGTGCTTCAAAGGGGTACTCAATAGATAGGAAGCAGATGGGAGATTCTGTAAGATCCAAACCATGACCTAAACTATCCTCTCCAAAACGTCTGCCACCTCCATGAGAACCAACACTCTCCAAGATCATCAACTTACCCAGCCTCCATGCAGACTTCTTGGTTCTCTCAAGCAGGACCTGGGAAGTTGGTGCTGACATGCAGCCTTGGACCCCATGTGGGGACAGCATAAGGTAAGTCGCTTGATGGAGCTCTGCCAATGCGCTCAGCCTCAAAAGCAACCGACTGCTAAGCTTGGTGATAACAGACCCTCACCATGGCCTCATTCACCTTTCCAAGTAGACACAGAATTGAGTAAAGGAAAAGCTTATGTACTTTAGTAATAGTCTCACTCTTCCTCCTTAGACCTTTAAGTAAAAAACACACGTTCAACATCTATTTCCCTTTAATTCAAATGACAAAGGAAAAGTGAAATAGTCAATGGCATTCTGTGCTCTAATTTTAAGAGGAAGGGATGAATGACAAGTTAGGAGGCTATCAGTATTTCCTCCCCAAAGCCAACTTCCATGGAGACTGCAGAGTGTTTCCATATTCAGTCCATTCTCCTGTGCTTTCTTTTTTTAAGAAAATTGTTTTTAATAGAGACAAGGTCTTGCTATGAGGCCCAGGCTGGTCTTGAACTCCTGGGCTCAAGTGATGTTCCCACCTTGGCCTTCCAAAGTGCTGAGATTACAGGCGTGAGCCACTACGCCCAGCCTAATTCTCCTCTACGTTCTCTGTGTCTTTTTGTGAGAAAGGAATACTCTGGACAGAGCCTGTTCTACTAGTGGGCTCCACCCTAAGCCAGAACATGCTGTTCACAGGGCATCAGGGATACTCTGGGGAATGTTCCCTTCCTTCTAAGGGTGACATAATATCTTCCCAAGGAATGTCTCTTAAGGCCACCAAAAGTGCCACATTCCAGGCTAAGTAGGCCATTAGTCACACCCAGTGTCATTCTCCTTACATATTTTGTAGGAATATTAAGTTCAGGACTCAAGACGAAGCCATTTATAAGTTCCTTAAGACTATACACTCTGTAGGGACAAGAGCTATGTCTTTATCTCTGTCTTTTATGGCCTCAGCACAGATTCAGGCAGCCAAAACAGACATATGAGAAGCTATTGCTAGTGAAGCAATTTCCAACCACCCTAAGACAAACGGATACCTAACCACTAAAATCTATCCCTGGGACTGCCTGGAACCAGAGAGGAGGCCTGGTACCCCAGGGGAGAAAAAGAAGCAATCATTCTAATGTTGGCTGGGGAATGGGTCACTTTCATTTTCTCAAGACATAAGGGAAATTACCCTTTTGCCCACTTTTTTTTAAATGTTGAGATTAGATAGTCATTTGACAAGCTGTGAATGCTTAGCGGGTATTACCACAAATTATCCTTCTAGCAGTAGAGTTCGTTGCTCCCTGACTAGTCAATATTAATAAACATTACCGAATGCTTTTACAACACAATTTATTTTTTAATACAGCTCTTTATGTATGCCATAAAGTAAATATACCAATAAAAGCCAAGGATTCCAAACAACAGATTAAGAAAAACAACCAAGAACTAACCAAGTGCTAGTTAACACCTTCCACGCTGCAGGTCTTGGGAGCACACAGCGGGTGGCTCTCTGCTGGGGATCCAGACCAGGAGAGTTATGGAAGACAATAGCCATTGGTTGTTTTGGAGCTGTTTAAAGGGAGGGGGAGAAAATACCAAACCAGATGTGTTTTCTTAAGAATCACCTAAAAAAAAATGTGGAATGTTGACCATGTATATATGTGTACATATAGATACACTGGGCTGAGTGCAGGAGACCTGGCTTTCACTCCAGCCCTGCAGGTATCCATCAAATGACCTTGGCCAAACCACTTAGTTTCTCTAGAGTTCACCTGATGCCTCTGCAACAATGCAAAGGCTGAGCCAGATGATGTCTTAGGCTCTTTCCAATCAGGTTTACAAAACTGGAAGGCTGTGGGGCTGACTTGGGGCTGCGCTGACTGGATTATATCTCCTGCATAAAGGATCCATACCAGATTCATCCTCTGAATCTTCACCACTGAGCTCAGAACATAGTAGGAGTTCATTTTTTGTTGAATGAATGAGCAAACAAGAAACGGAATCAGAAGAGAAAAATGGAGAGGTGGAAAAAACCCTGTCTACACACATATACAGATACACACACACTCTAGTAAATGAACAGTTTTGTCCCTACTGTTCAAAAGAGAAGCCCTCTATGGGGTTCTTAGAAAGAAAGCCATGCATCCTACCTTGGCCTGGATCAAGGCCAATCTGGAACTGACTGAAGAGTGGAGGGAATTGAGAATATGAGGAAGGACAATGGCATTCCCTGGGGCCATGACCACACCAAGTACAGCACTTTCAGATAAGGCTGCCTGAGAGTGCTAAAATACAACGTCAGAAACGGCAATGGGGCACACTAATCTCCCTGCGGCAACTGCTCAAGGAGGGATCTTCATGGCTGCCGAAGCACCAGGAGGCCTGGGCTTCTGGCTGTTACGTAACTGGTCCTTTGTTTTAAAAATACTGAGTTCTCTTAAGTCACTTATTTGAAATATCTCTATCAACAAATTTCACCAAGAACAAAAGTTTTTCATTTGTGCACTGGGCTATAGGATGATCTTATCGCACACAATCTCATACAGTCTCTTTCAACAAGGTCTTAGCGTGCTTATCTGTGAAGTTCCTGGTAGCCAAATATGATTGAAATGTTCTATTTATGCTCACTGGATTAAGGAGATGTTGCAAAACTACACAAAAACCTGGCAGATGTAAGCAAGGTATTACAGCCAGGGCAGTTAAGATCTGAGGGGAAGAGATCAATACAGACTTTTGTAGTTTTCTTTCTTTTTCTTTTCCTTTTAAGAGACCAGAAAAGTTGTGCTTTTAGAAAAGGAAGAGGAAAAAATAGTAAAATGCCTTAAGATTTATAGCTTCTCTGAGCTTTTTCCAAACCCAAAACAGGGCACCATGATGCATGCTTGATGATGTCAGCCCAAGGGAAACAAAAATAAATCCAAAATATTCTCTCCAGATCTTAAAAGGCCCTATAAGGGAATTAAACTATGGTTACGGATGAACAGGGTTTTTGTTCTCCCTCTCCCGTACAAGGCTTTTCACCAGCACGAATAACCAATTTCTGGGAAAACAGTTTTCAAAAAGCTACAGACTTTTCCTTTATCTCCTTGCTGTGCCTGGACACATGTGGAGGACATGCTGTCTTCTAGCTATCTAGGATCATTTTTATATATTTCCACTCTAGCCAGGAAGCCACAATGCTACCTCCAGATCCCATGGACCAGCCATGGAAACTCAGAGATTGTTGAGAATAACCGAGGTTTATTAAGGGCCTAAGAAGAAAGTTTCTCTGGAATTAAACCATTCTGAAAATCTTTTTAATGTATATTGCCTCATTCTCTCTGCTTTAGTACACTGAAAATTAAATTACTTTTCTATGAGGATTCTGAGCTGGAGAGCTATCACTCTAAACATCAATTATGAACTCAAGATAAGAGATTGAGCAGATTACCTGTATGAGCACCAAATCACATTGTAAATGTTGTTGTCATTTTAATGAAGAAAAAAGCAAAAGCCAAATAGATATTAGCTTCTTTACTGGTTCTTTCTTCTTTTCTTCTAGAAAAATGCAAAAAAGAATATCTAGTTAACTCTTTTGCTCTTTTTCTTTTTTTTTTTTTCTTTTAAGATGGAGCCTCACTCTATTGCCCAGGCTGGAGAGCAGTGGCGTGGTCTCGGCTCACTGCAACCTCTGTCTCCCAAGTTCAAAGGATTCTCATGCCTCAGCCTCCTGAGCAGCTGAGACTGCAGGCACGCACCACCATGCCCAGCTAAGTTTTTTTTTTTTTTTTGTATTTTTAGTAGAGAGGGGCTTTCACCATGTTGGCCAGGTTGTCTCGAACTCCTAACCTCAAGCAATCTGCCTGCCTCAGCCTCCCAAAATGCTGGGATTACAGGCATGAGCCACCACACCTGGCCTCAACTGAGGTTTTAATCATAAAGAAGGTAATGCATTTACAGATCATGTCTGACTTTGAAAGGGTTTCCTGAGGATCATCTCAACCACCCTGTGGCTGGCATGGAGAGTGCCGAGCCCATTTTGTGGATGGGAAAACTGAGGCCACATGACTTACCAGTCCATATAAACAGGCAGACATCACCAGACTTCTCAGGATCTGCCTTCACATTCCTACCTAAGCCAGAGTCTTTCCCTGAAAAGGGCAGGAAAACCAGCAGCTAGAAAGGAGTCGCCGAGATTTTCCCAATCTAATCAAATAGAAGCAAAAACAGAGAGGCCTCCAAGGAAAAAAAGTAAATTGAATGATGGCACCCAGAGTCCACTGACAAGCTAGGTCTCACAGGGACTTTATAACTTCCTACAGGAAAGGCATGACGACTCATGCCCTGCTGCGACTCACCCTGTATCTGTTAAGTGCCTACTGTATGCTGAACTCCAGTGAAGTCAGGCTGCTCTTGAACGACAGCCCATCTAGGTAGGTTGTCCATCAACACAATTTTCCATCATCGCATTTTATGGATTTCCTTTGTAGCATTTAACACAATTTTCAGTTATATATTGTTTTTTTATTAGTATTCTTTATCTCTACTAGCCTATAAGTTACATTAAGGCAGAAACCACCCACTATAACCTCAGAGTATGCCAGTGTGTGCTGTATAGAGTAGGCATTCAGTATACTTTTCTAAACAGATTTGTTCAGATATTTTCCACATACCATAAAATGTATCCTTGTCAAGTATGCCACTCACTGGCTTGTAGCATATTCATAGAACTGCACAACCATCATCACTATCAAATTCCAGAATATTTTCATCACCCTGAAAAGAAACCTTGCACCCATTAGCAGTCACTCTCCATCACCCTCAACCCCTAGCCTTTGGCAACCACAAATGTACCACCTTCCTCTACAGATTCGCCTGTTTTGAACATTTCATATAAATGGTATCACACAATATACACCCTTTGGGGTCCGGCTTCTCTCACACAGCATAATGTTTTCAAGTTTCATTCCTATCATAGCTTGTATCAGTACTTTGTTCCTCTGTATGGATATACCACATTTTGTTTATCCATTCATCAGTTGACGGACATTTGGTTGTTTCAACCTTTTGGCTATTACGAATAATGCTGCTAAGAACATTTGTGTACAAGTTTTATGTGTGGACATATGTTTTCACTTCTCTTGGGTATATACCTAAGAGTGGAATGCCAGCTCATATGGTAACTCTATGTTTAACCTTTTAAGGAACTGCCAGACTGTTTTCCAAAGCAGCTGCACCACTTTACATTCCCATCAGCAATGTATGCGGTTTCCAATTCCTCAATACATTTTTGGACTAAGTGAATAAATGAATAAAGATTCCTTCTGCTGTAAAATCCCCCCAAAAAGGGGATACAGTTCTGAGGCTTCTTTGGTAAACTAGCATCTTCATCTGCAGACGTGACATGCTACACTCATGTTTCACAGAAACCCCAAAGAATGCTATTTATATGTAGTTCCGTTTAGAGAGAGAATCAAGTGAAAAATGAAGAAAAGGAAAGAAAAACACCAGACAGCTCAAAGTGGGCACTACTTTCACATATGTGATTTCAACCCCTACCCTCCAGCCCACGTCTAAACTCAATAATTTAATAATGCACATTCCTTGAACAGATTTAGTTGAAAATAGAAGAGGGATCCCAGCTCAACCGAAGCCGGCTTCGGTTTGGTCAACAATGAAGGAAACATGATTTGACAGCTCTGCTGTCTCTGGTAGAAAGCTTGAAAATATACTTAATAATAATTAAAACAAAAATGCACAAACAAAAATATCTCAGGCAAGCTCCAGGAGTGTGACCCACGGTGCTGGAACCTGTTGAGAAGGTAAGACAACCAACGGCGAAAGCCTCTCTTCCTGGGCTCGTGAGAGTAGGCACGATATTGCAGAGCAGGCTGCGGCAAGAAGCTCTGTTTAGGGCTCCCCAAACTTCTCTTTCTCCCCCTTTTCTTTTTTGTAAAAGAAGTCAGCCGTATTCCTTTCTGCACAGACTCCTTGCAAAGAACAAACAAACAAAGGCTGGGACAGAGCAAGGCCCTTTGCAAGCTGCAGGTAATTAAAACGGCCTGTAAATGCCCCAGCAGAAAGCACTTCAAAGAGACAGTAATTCCAGCAATGGCCAGTCAAGGCTGTGTGGTGTAAAAATTATGAGTTTTCCCAACAGGGAGCTTTGTGTGAAAAGGACAGGGGTTGGTGGCAAAAGGAGGGTGAACCACACAGGCAAGGTTTACAATTGGTGTCCATGCCCAGTGTGTGGCACTGTGTGTGTGTGTGTGTGTGTTTGTGTTTGGCAAACACACAGGCCAGAGAAAGGGGATTGTGTGCATGTGTGTGAGAGCACACATTTATCAAGGCTGAGACGGTCCAAGCGTGTGGGCACAGAGATAAAAGGAAAAATAAAATAAAAGCAACAAATACGAATCCTCTTCCCTGCTGGGGCTCATTTTCATGGGGAAAAGTACCAGGCAGCTTGCGTGCTCCACTTGCTCCTTACATGCAAGGCTGCCGAGCACACAGGACTCCAAGCCCAACGAGCAGCCAAGGCCAAGCAGTGGCTCTCTAGAAACGTCCACACTTTCAGCCTCACAGCAAGACACAATACCCAACAACATACTGCAAGCTATGTAATCTTGAAAGAGAGAATGAAGAGATAGATTCTTAACCTTGACTCTGACTGCATTTGCTAAGTCGCCTGTGCTACCTGCCTGGGTGCCCTGTGCTTAGATGATGCAGTGACCGGTCCATGGCATGGAGGAGAAGACAGGCTGCAGCCTCAATGCACAAGGACATTGGCCCCACAGAAAACCCAAACTAGTACACATCAGTGATCATCTGAGTGCAACATCACACATCTGAGATGAGGGAGGACCTACGACTAGCGTTATTTTTTCTACATTTTTGTGTAATCGTCCTGCAGAAACCTGGCACTTCCAAAAGGACATTTCACTAGGCAAGAGGGTCAGTACCATCCCTAGAAGCCTTCCCCAGTTCCTCCCTCTGTCCCCTCTCAAAGCAGACCCCCTTTTCCCCCCCGCCCCTGTCTTTTGAGTGTGTTTCTACTGGAGCAGATGTACTCACTACGGTGCATCTGCTTGTTTCTCTCTCTCCAGCTGGATGGGCAGCTACATGAAGACAGGGCTTTGCTTCATTCATCTTGTATTCTCAAGCCTTGCAAAGGGCACAGCATTAGTGGTGCTAAAGAAATGTGTTGTGAATGGATGGATGAATGGTGGGTGCATCTTAGCTGTTCAGTGGGTAATAAATCAATCAGTATTTGGATGGAGTAGAGCATATTGCTTAGAGCCGATACCCACAGCTCCTCACCCTCATCAGCCAGCACACATGTGCCCTGTGCACAGGAGCCTCGGAACCTGGGAGGGAAGGTGGGAGCAAGCCCATGCTCACCAAGGCAGCGGAGAAACCAGTGCTGGCCAGGGGCTTTATTTCCCCATAAACAAAATCCTGTTCTGCCTCTCTCACAGCCCCAGTCACTGACTCCTCCCTGACACTGCTGGTTTTAAGCCCACACATAAAAATGTCCTTTACTATTTTTATTTAATGAGCTTTCATTTTTCCTCCCCGTTTTTGTAAATGAGAAAGCAAAGCCCACCTCTAATGGGGATGGGGGGAGGAAGCAGAGCGGAATCTTTTTTAAACGGGCCATAACTTTATGAAAAGCTTTCTCCTCCACAATCCCCCCAGCTCCCCCTCCCCAAGTCCCTGTGCTCCTCCATCCTCCCTGCATCATCCCTTCCCACCATTCAAAACAAGATGCATGGATTTTGGACATTTGATTACTTTTAAGTATATATTTTTCCCTCAAATAGACTGAATACAATGGTTAGGAAATGTGACAGAAAACTATTCTGAGCCATTTATTGCCTTAATACCCACCTTTGTCCAACAGGCAGTTTTGACAACAGCGATAAATTCCAAATTTATGTCAACAGAGCATATGTTGAACACCTCATTTCTGAGCTAAAGCGGCATGCTGCCCTATAAATCACCGTTCTGTTTGAAATGAAAGTAGATTACAGGCCTGTGTTATTGAGCAGTTAGAGCTATAGTCATATAAATCAGAACTTTTAACTCTAGGCAATCCGTTGTGCAATTAACTAAAGGGTACTTTGTCATTTCAAGGCTTGTGCACAGACTTGGCAGGGCATAGAGCTACTGGGGAAGGGGGTGGGAAGGAAAAAAAGTTTTTAGGCAACAGGAAGGTTGTTGGCTGCAGCCTCCACCTTACTCCACACAATGCTTTAACTCCCAACCACTACTGCCACAAGGACCTGCCAAGCCTGAATATAGGCAAAAACAACCTCATAATCAGCATCTGCCACAAAGACAACATCACACTGAGCATTTGTCACCAAGTCACCTCCCGAAACCCAAGTGCCTTTTCAGTCATTCATTAAGCACTTTCTGAGCACAAACCAAGAGCATAACATCATCTCAGGTGCTAAAATGATGTCAGAGACACGAAAAGTGGGAACTGTGATACTAACAACGTTTAGATGATACTGATGATGAAGAAGAATTAGAAGTGAATCTGTAACAAGACACAGGTGAGCACTTATTATGTGCCAGGCATGATTCTGCGCATTTTCATGCCTTATCTCATTCAATCCTCAGGACAACTCTATGAAGCAGGTATTTTTATTTCTATTTTTTTGCTGAGGCACAAGGAAATAAACAACTCACCCAGGGTCATTAAGCTTGTAAGTGGCAGAGCCTGATACAGCTAGTCAGTAGAATGAAAAGTTTAAGAACTGACACTGACACCAGCCATGTGCCAATTCCAGATCTCTCACTCACGAGGCTCTAAGACTCTGGGATCCTCCGAGTCTTGGTTTTCTCATCTGTCAAGTAGACTAGCAATGCCGTTACCTCAGAAGGTAGATGAATGAGACTGTGCATGTAAAGCAACTTAGCATGACACAGAACATAATGTCTTGAATAAATGTGTAGCTAGTGTAAGGCTAAAGAAGAACAAAGACAGGACCCTGTCCTGGCCAGTCCATAACCTAGTGGACAAAAAGATAGCACTAGAGAAAGAGACATAGAAGGATGTGGTGATGTGCCAATATGTCAGCAAATGACTATGGGTGTGCAGAAGAGGAGCAGATCAGCAGCAGGTGCTGTCACTGGAGATGAGCTGAGAACATGGTGAGATTCAGCTGGTCCTTTCGGGGGCTCTAGAAGCTCCAAAGGGTTCTAGCTACCCTTGTTTGGGAATGTTAAGAATGGAAAAAGCTTTGGATGGGGTGGGGGGAGCACCATGTGATGGAGGCATCGCAGGAGCCAAGACTTGGTGTTAGAAATGAGTACGTTGTGCCAGACAAGCCTTCAGGAGGCCAGCCTGGCTTATCCACAGTGGGCGGGTGGTGAAGACAGTGGCGAGGAGCCTGCAGAGGCAGCAGGGTGGGCTGATGATGCGGAGTCCTGAGACTGATGCTGAGGACTCTGGTCTCAGCGCTGCAGTCCTCGAACAGCCCCAAAGCCCTTCTCGAAACAATGGAGGTAGCTGGGCGTGGGAGGCTCAGTGTGGGCAGGAACCATAGAAGGAGATAGACAGAGGAAAGTGCCCAATGCTAAACTGAGAAGGAGAGTGTTTCCAAAGACAGTAGTTAGGTCAGCCTTCCAGAACAAAATGCCAACACAGTATCACTGTCACACATCTACAGGACATTTCTATTCCCTAAGAAGGTACAAGAAAAGAGAGACTGGAACAAACCTCCTGTCTCTGTTACTCCCGAGCACAGGGGCCTGAGTGACTCCACGGAGTAGGAGATACCACAGCAGGGAACTCAAAAGAGCCGTTCCCTCTGTTTGTTACCTCCATCCAACTAAACATGCCATCATGTACTCATCGGAATGCAGATGGCAGCAAGAATGGGCAGCCAAGGAACTACACTTCTTTCCTTCGGCACCCCGCACCAGCTACCAACTTGACATGGCTGGGAGGCAGGAATCCTCAGGTCTCCTCTGTCCTGGGCCTAGGCAAGTTGAGAATCCATTGATTGACTGATAGGTATTTATCTGGCACAGTGAAGGATACAACCAAAGCATAAGACAACAGCCTACCCTCCTAACACTTTAGTGGAAGAGGGACGACGATACACAATATAACAGAAACCAGTACCTACACGCGCACATGTCAGGTCCTGAGGACAATCTCAACACCCAGCCTGAGTGGGAATCAAAAGCTCAGGCCTCCCCGAGGAGGGGGGCTCATGCCTGGGCTCAGAAGATACCACGGAGGCAGCACAGAAGAGGAGAGGGTGTTTCAGATGAGGGAGAAACAAGCACCAAAGCAGCATCACTCCAGAACAAGGGGAAGCCAGCCCGGGGGCAGGCGAAGGAGAGGCGAGGCGGGTGTTGTGGAGTGGTGTCTGTGATGAGTTTAGACCAGAAGGCTCATGGAGAAAGATGCGGCTGAAAAGCAGACAAAGAGGGAAGCATTGTTCGTTCTTGACTGAGGACGGAAGGGGGCATGAGGATTACAGAGTTCAGGAGCTGACGTCTGACACGCTCTAGGAGCCCTTGGTGCTATCCTTCCTGTCCTGACATATGGTACTACAGAACATCTGGCCTTGGAGGCTGGCCAGCCACTTGCTCCCCCGACCTCCTCCACAGCCGCCCATTCACGGAGAAGCAGATTCTTTGCGCGAATATCAGGGTGACAGGCCTTCCGGACACTCACTCTGTGTTTGGTCACTTGCCAGGATGCTTCTGTCTTGCTCCACAGTCGGATGCCAACAAGGCAAGGAGATGATGCAGAAACTGGCACCTTCCATAAGAATCCCCTACTACACACACAGACACACACACACACACACACGGACCGCGGGCACGTACCCACACACACCATCTCTCGCCATCTGTCTGAACAAACTGCTGGTCTCTGAGGGGGAAAAAAGGAAACCTCTTAGAGATATTTGTTTAATATCTGAGCAGTGGGGGAGCAGATGAAGTATGCAAGTTTCATTTAGAAAATCGTCAAGAAACTATTATAGTAAAATCAGGCTTCCAGTTTCCAAATAAAGCTAAAACGATCACATGGAACAAACTGGCGAAGCTGGAGAATGAAGAAGCAGGAAGGAAGTACAATAAAAATAATAACTGGAGGAAAATAGGAAGTCACGAGGTGCCAGGGAATTAGTGGCAGCCCCTATCCCCTTCAGGACTGGGGAACACTGTGAGCAACTGGCAATGGGAAAACCACAAATCAAAAGCCACAGCCGGGAGAAGGGTCTCCTTCCTTCTTCAGAAGTGTGGTCTCCATGCTCCAGGAATTCCTCCGTTCCTAGATGTCCATTTGCATCTCAGGACTTGCATCGTATAAATCCTCAGAAAATCACTTTGGAGGAGAAAGAGACTGGCATCCACCTCTTACCTCTTATTTTAGAAATTTGGACTGGGAGAGCAGGTGAGGAGGAAGACAGCAGGAAATGAGTAAGTAGCCCCATAAGAAGAAGGGAGTAGGCTGGGCGCAGTGGCTCACACCCGTAATCCCAGCACTTTGGGAGGCAGAGGCAGGCGGATCACTGAGGTCAGGGGTTCGAGACCAGCCTGACCAACATGGTGAAACCCCATCTCTACTAAAAATACAAAAATTAGCCAGGCATGGTGGTATGTGCGTGTAATCCCAGCTGCTCAGGCTGAGGCAGGAAAATCTCTTGAACCCAGGAGATAAAGGTTGCAATGAGCCAACATGGCACCACTGTACTCCAGCCTGGGCAACTGCGCAAGACTCTGTCTCAAATAAAAAAATAAACAATAACTTAAAAAATAAAAATAAATTTTAAAAAAGAGGAAGGGAGTAACGAGTGGTAGTTGACTCAAAGGTCAACACAAATTTATTGCCTACTAAATGCAGGGCATAGTATTAGCCACCACAGAGAGATTCAAAGAAACATAATATACATGCAATGCCTTCAAGGAGCTTACAATTAAGTAGGGAATGCAAGACATATGTATGTAAAAGACTTTAAAACAGTGCACTCTAATAACATATGCTGAGAATAAGAGGGACGCAAAGCTCAGTGCTAGATGAAGAGGACTCAAAGTTTGGAATGTAGGCTCCAGGCAACCTAAGTAGAAAATAGCCTCTTCTCTGCATGAAGTTGATTGCATCTGGGAACACCACACCCACCACCAAATACCTGTGCCTCCCTCCTGCAGACCTCACCTCTTCTCCTGGCCTCCACTGCATTCTACATCTGCCAAGCTTGAAATACAAATCCAACCTGCTCCGCAGTCACATGGCCTGTTTTCCTCTAAAATGGAAGCCCCCATAACTGTCATTTTTCATCAGACCCATGACTGGTCCTCCTGCCCTCCCATGCACTTGCCTCTCTCTCCAGCTTGGGAACGGAGGCTGGCGGCTGGGCCTGCCAACAGGTCCTGTGCACCCTTTCATCCTGCTCCGTGACAGGCTCCGCCTCAAGGGCCCCACAGCCCATGCCTTGCTCCATGCCTTCCTAAGAAGCTTCTGGAACAGCAGCACTTGCCTGAGCGGTCCTCTCACTGACACACAGCATGGGACTGGCCACACTCATCACTGGAACACATGGATGTCCCCAGAACAGCCAGGCAGTCCCTTCCCCACCTCTGTCCTCTTCCCTAGGGGAGGAAGGAGGCTCCATCCAGGTCCCAGAAAGCCTCCTACTCCAGTATGGCCACTTCTCCGTTGCCTTGCTACACTGTTTTCTCCAGAGAATCCATCCTATTCCCTCTGCCCAAAGAAACGGGCATGGTCAACCTTAATGAAATATACTGTAATAGAGTAGGCAGGGAACTTCGTCTCCCTTCCAGAAGACACAATCTAATTCACACTCTAATTGTCTCGCTGGAAGCCTCCAGGCATCTTTCCACAAGCAGGCTGGAAAGATTTGGAAGTGTCATGGCCTGGAAATCCTCGAATCTAGTCATATAAATACTTAATTGCCATTGGAAAATCCACACTGTGTCACTTTGGTATATCCAACCAGTGAGCTGCCAAGTTCCTCCCCCGGTGACACTGAGACATGGGAAGTGCCATCCGCGGCCTTTTCATCTTTCTCTTTCCATTTTCATTTATTTCCCAAGACACCCCCATCTTGGAGAGCTCTTCCTCCGGAGAGCTAGTGAGAGGTCAGCAATATGAGTGGGAAGAGCAACAGCTTCTTTAACTGCTGGTGGCTGTGACCTTAATCATAACAATGAAGTTTAGTTTCTCTTTTTGTAGAGAGATGAGAATAGCAGACTTTAAATGGTAGAGAAGGGTCGGTCTCCTGAACAATGTACCCCAAAGGTCACCACTGCGTGCAGGAAACAAGAGAAGACACAGATGCAATGTCTGTTTCCATAATAGTTTAACCTTCGAAGAAATCAGATGGCTCAGAGAGCCTGGGAGGTCCCTGGGCCCTCTATGCTTACAGGAATAAATGAACGTGCTCAAGCATTCCAGACAGATTTCCCAGAATATTTTTTAAAACCTCCAGAAAAGCAATGTCATCTAGAACCTAGAATAATTGTAGTGATCTTGGTGGGGCAGGAAAGTGGGATCGTAAGTGTGAGTATAGGACATGTGACTAAGGAAAGAGGGCTGTCATAAACCCCAGAGACAGCACAAGGTGACCTACAAGGGGGCTGATACGCTGCAGTTAAAACCACACTTGAATCTTAAAAATAAAACGGAAGTGTCCAAGACAAAGTCATCCTCAGTAGCAATATTCTCAGGTTCTATGATGAAGAGTAAAACCTCCTCCCTTGCCAAAAAATCCACCCCTTTTAGTAGGCAGTGATTTGACTGATGATTACCTTCATTTATCTCTTGGTGGGGGCGCACTGGAAAGCTCATCTCTGTAGCTACCACCACAACCCATCCACAGCCCTCAGACTGTAATCAACAGAAAGTAAGAACTTCAGAACATTCCAAAAGTAGGGTGACCAGCTCTCAGACTGTCACAGACTCTCTGCAAGATCTTGCATGGACCACTTACACGCTCTGGGCCTCAGTTTCCCCCTCTGTAAAGTAAGATGTTCTTTCCGACAGCCTGTGGACAGATCTGTGATCTATGACCTCAAGGAGTCACTCCCTTATATGCACAACACCTGAGAGACTGCAGCCAGACTCCGTTTCCACAGCTGCTTTTGGGTGGCCCTACATAGAGCGCTCTCAGCCCCCAAACAATGGGGACTTTAACCTTCGCAAAATGCCAAGACACTACTTGAAGGCTCACGCTATTTTTAACACTTCCTAGGAGAACTCACTTATTTTTAAAACCACACCCAGGTTGTTCGCAAAAGGAAGACAAGTTACAAGAAGGACTCCAGCAAAGGAAGGTTGAGAGTGACATCAGCACCCAGGCAACACTCTTGCTAGAGTCCAAGCCTAACGAATCCAATGGCATTCCATGCAACCCTCATCCCTTACTCGGGAGCCCTTGCCATGAGATTCCATACCACAAAGTGAATTCACTGCAGAAAAGGAACCTCCCCACAAGAAGGAAGTCAGGGCTACAGAGAAGATGTAGGGAAAAGGCAGATGCTCATTCCTTTGAGCTGAATAAGAAGCCAGGCTGAATAAGAGTCCATCCTGCCTGGCTTTTCAGATAAAAAGGGACTCCTGCAAGTCACTTCCTGTTGCAAGAGCTCCCGAGAACAGTAAAAGGAACAGCACTGGCTCCCATTTCCCCAAGGATGAGCCCCTCAGATTTCTTCTGCCTCACTCTATTAGTTCCCTTTTGTTGTTATAACAAATTACCATAAGCTGAATGGCTTAAAATGGTACAAATGTGTTATCTTATAGTTCTGCAGGGAGGGAGTTCAAAATGAGTCTCGCTAGGCTAAAATCAAGGTGCTGGCAGGGCTTCGTGGCTTCTGGAGGGTCAAGGGCAGACTGTCCCCCTACCTTGTTCAGTAACTAGAGGATGCTCTCATTCCTGGGCCCACGGCTCACTCCTCCTCTCACTCTGACACTGACACTGACTCTTCTACCTCCCTCTTCCACATTTAAGACCCTTGAGGTTATATTGGTTACAATGGATCCACCTAGATAACCCAGCATAATTTCTCTATCTTAAAGTCAGCTGGCAAATAGCCTTAAGTCATTCCTTTGCCATGTAATCTAACATACTCATGGGTTACGGAGATTACGATGAGGATATCTTTAGGGAGTCACTATTTTGCCTACCACACTCACAAACTGTGCATCTTTAAGAGAGGGTGTTTCTGTCCTAATTTCATCATGGCAGCCATAAGCTGCCCTAAGGAGGTGGAGTGTCCCATGGAGGGACTCATAAGTCACCTTCCTAATACCCCAGGCATAGTACGCTAGGAATTTCTGGAGCGCTGGAATGTATAGCTCCCACCAGCATGATCTACTAGCTGTATCTACCTCTGTGTGTGCGCACGTGTATACAGGTGTGTGGTCTCAACCCCCAAGAGAAGTTATTACAGCCGATATGCACTCCTGCATCTTCCATGGGATCTGGTACAACTCTGGAGTCGGAATGACTCAGTGGATACTGGTGGCTTATCTGATCCTAGGGCCAAATAATCCCAGAACCAGGGAATTGCTAAACCTTAGCTTTGGAATTAATCTGAAAGGTATTTATGTAAAAGCACATGGCAGTATCTATCTACAATAGGCACTTAATAAAAGGTTTTCCCTCTTTCTTCTCTCTCTGGTTCCATTTCTTTAATCCATTTTCATTGTTAAAAAATGACTTTACAGATGAGAAGAACGAGTTAAAATATGAATAAGGACCAATAATGAAGCTTTTAGCACATTTGAGAATTTTCAATTCTTAGAGCCTTACCTATCTCCCACCCATCAACTTCGTGGTCATAGGAACCCTAAATTTCAACTGTGCTAATTAATTTCAACTATGTGGTCAATCCTAAGCATAAAGGGCTGTGCCCAGTTTCTCCAGTAAGCCACTGAGTGATCCCATTCCCATTTTATTTTTATTTTTATTTTGAGATGGTGTCTCACTCTGTTGCCCAGGCTGGAGTACAGTGGCACCATATCAGCTTACTACAACTTCTATCTCCTAGGTTCAAGCAATTCTCCTGCCTCAGCCTCCCAAGTAGCTGGGATTACAGGTGCCCAACACCACACCCGGCTAATTTTTGTATTTTTTAGTGGAGACAGGGTTTCACCATGTTGGCCAGGCTGGTCTAGAACTCCTGACGTCAGGTGATCCACCCGCCTCAGCCTCCCAGAGTGCTGGGATTCCGGGCATGAGCCACGACTCCTGGCCCCCATTCCCATTTATTCAAAATATAATGAACTCTTTCCTTAACCTCACATATTAAGAGACAAGTGAGTCTCTAAGCCTACAATACCAAAAGCCCTCTATTCCCCACCTTGCTTTTTGCTACTACTGAGTTTGGATGCCAAAAAGTAGAAAGAAAAAGAAAAGACAATGAAAGAAAGACCCAGTACGAAGCTGTCGTGTGAAAATACAGTTCTGGGTTTGGCAGTAATGCAACCAGAGTTGGGAGATCAAACCAAAGCCGCCGGAGGTTTGCAAATCATTTTTTCCCTGTACCTACTTTGGCGCCAAGACAAACACCAGGGGCAGAGCAGAAGGCAAATGCAGTGCTGCTGGTGAGCTCCCAGAGTCCTACTAAATTAAGTGTGGAGCCCATATTCAGATTATGTTAAGCATTTGTCACAGCCCTGCCCTTGCTAAGAAAAACTGTCATGAGCCAGTGTTGAGACACAACCAGCTGTGCTCCTGTGCGTCTCAGGAGCCACACTTTACACCTGCCAAACTCTCCACTCTGGGCTTTTCGGGTATTGGTGAAAAGACAAGGCCACCGAGCCCACCTCCACGGGAGATGTCAATATTTCACCAGCTTGTGGGGGCCTCTAAGGAGAATCATGTGGGCTAGCTACCTGAGAAAGGTGTTCTTTGACACTGTAACCTGGCCATCAGTCTGGTCTGCGGTCCTGCTGTAGCTGTAATAGGTTTCTGAGGACCACGGGGCCAAGCCAGTGGAACACCTGTGCCACATTGCCCTTGGGCCACCAAGGGAGAAATTTCCAAGGATGCTGCCCTGCCAGGGGACCATTTCCTCTACTTCAAGTCCCTGATCTAGTAAACCAGGGCCAAGATCACCGAGGCCCCATTTTCCTGCCTTATGCTTGGGGTCGCTGAAGGGACCACGGTAAAAGCAGCCCGATGGCTGCTCTGTGCAAGGGCTTCAACTGAAGCTCAGACCTTAAAAGGAAAAAGCCCCTCTGGGGCCTGCGGGACCTCAAACTCACCTGTTGCTTTTTAAATTCCAAAATCGCAGTGAACTCTGGAGAGGCTGGGCCACCTCTGCTCAGTGGCTAGTGGGCATGCAGGAAAGAGGCATGGCAGAAAAGGCAGACAGAGACCTTCAAGTGGAAGACCCAGTGGGCACTCTGCCAGCAGGCCCTGCTGAGGCTGACCAGCACCACAAGGTTCCAGGGGGTGGGGCAGGCCTGGGGAGGAGCCAACACCTCTGGTTTAGGGCATTCATTAGGATCGAAAACTGTACCCCCCACGTTCTGTAAATGGACTCATCAACCAAGAGAATCTGGACACCTCAGCGAGGCAGGACACCACTCAATTTTGTGAAGAAGGGAGTAGAGAGATGGACAGACAGCAATTTTGATTTTGGCAAGATCTGGAAGGTTACCAGCCCTGTGAGTAGCTGTACTATAAAAAGAGTCAGACACTAAGTATTTCCTTTCCCATAAAATATTCATTGCCGCATGGAAGAGCCAAGAAGCCGAAACCTCAAGCATTTCTAACTTTGTACTGCAGTAATAACAGAGTTTTATAGGAACCTTCTGATTGTACTTACACCAGGCTATAAATACACTTCCATCTCAGAGAAAGGAGAGGAGACACATCTACCCCCTTAAGAGTCTGTACTGTAACAAGAAAGACCCCAGGTACACCCACAACTCCATTTAGCATTTCAGCTAGCAAGCAGCAGATGGAGTGATCCGTGGTAATAGTTTGAGTGCCTGCCGAGAGGCCCCTCTCACAAACAATGCTTGAGATGGATTCAAAACCTGGTTTATAAATGGTATGGCCGTTGGTTAACAATGGAACACTATCCAGAAAACTTGATATTTACTCAGCTCTTGGAAATTTACAGAGGGCTTTCCCATCCCTTCATCCTGAAAACGAGCTTGCAAGGGGGTAGGATGGAGGCTCAGGGAGGGTAAGCAACTTGTGCAAGGTCACACAGCTACAAGGCAGCAGAACTAGGCCAAGAACTTCAGCCCTCTGACTCCGCCCCCAGGCCGCTGGGGCTGCCATTGTCCCTACTGACAGACACTGTAAGGCAAAAGGCTAAAATAGAACTCGAGAGATGCACCGTGTTTGGGCTGCATGGCTGCCCTTTGTGATTTAGAAAATCAGTCATTCTTGCAGGAACAGTGTTTTCCTTTTTAGTTTATATGAAATAATGAGCCCCTGCCAGAGGTTACCATGATAGGTAATCTGCCCAATAAATCAAGTATTGAATGTCTCTAACTACTCATATGCATTCACCAGACACACACGGACTTCATTTAACCATTCTTGTACAGCATTCTAGACATAACAGGTGGAGGTTAATAAAATGATGCATGACAGTTCCAGAACAGTTGACACTAAAGTTTCATTTGAAATTAAGTTTAAAAGTAAAAGATTTTCTTTTACTGTAATAAAGGAAGTCCTTCAGTCTTCCTAACTTCCCCCTCTACCGCTTCAAACACACCCAGTTAGATTCTGCATAAGACTTTTTTGGTGAAACCCCATCTCTACTAAAAATACAAAAATTAGCCAGGTGTGGTGGCATGTGCCTGTAATGCCAGCTACTCAGGAGGCTGAGGCAGGAGAATTGCTCCAACCCAGGAGACAGAGGTTGCAGTGAGCAGAGATCACACCGCTGCACTCCAGCCTGCGAGAACAGAGCAAAACTCTGTTCAAAAAAAAAAAAGCCTTTTTCGTATGTGAACTCATTGACTTCCAATGATTTCCTCAATGAAAGTCAAAGATACAGAGTATGCAAAATCTCCCCATTTTCCCCAAGATACATATATCATACCAAAACCAGACAGATTCTGCCACAGACTCACTTACAGCCATTCAAAACCGATGAACATGTTTATATATTCTGAAAGCAGTTCAAATCTGGCATTGTCAGATTGCCTCTGACCTGCAGTAAACAGAATATACCTTGCATCATCAGAAAGTGCTACCGGAAGTCTCTGAGCATTTTAGTTTGAACTGCAACGAAAAAAAGAGGGTGAGCTATGTCCCCATCTCGGATTGTTTATTCTGCCTTGCTCAACTTAAAGCTAGTGTGGCCCTCATGGTTTTTAATGGCCCTAAATGACTGAATGAATTTGGGCATTCACTGGAGGGCCATCTAGGGACAGGCCTGCCTATCTGCAAACTGGCAGACTTCCCTATTTGTTCTGTGGAACAATAAACGTCAATGAATTTGGAGTTTCAATTATTCAGAATGTTTCCAGCACCTGACTCTTAAAAAGAAAAAAAAGAAAAAAACAGAGAAAACAAAAGATTTTGTGTGCAAGAATTTAGTAAAAATTTTTGGACAAAAAATTTTGAAAGGGTTTCTCAGTCTCAGCACTTCTGGCATTTTGGACCAAATAGTTCTCTGCAGTCAGGTGGGGGAGCAGGAGAAGGAGACTGTCGTGTTGATGATAGGGAATACAGAAACATCCCAGCCAGCTGGTGTACTGGCTCACGCCTATAATCCCAGCATTTTGGGAGGCTGAGGTGGGCACATCACCTGAGGTTGGGAGTTCGAGACGAGCCTGATCAACACAGAGAAATCCTGTCTCTACTAAAGATACAAAATTAGCTGGGTGTGGTGGCACATGCCTGTAATCTCAGCTACTTGGGAGGCTGAGGCAGGAGAATTGCTTGAACCCGGAAGGCAGAGGTTGTGGTGAGCCAAGATCACACCATTGCACTCCAGGACGGGCAAAAAGAGAAAAACTCTGTCTAAAAAAAAAGAAACAGCCCAGCCTCTACCCACTACACATGAGCAAACAACTTCCCAGGTTGTGACAAGCAAACACGTCTCAGGCACTGCCAAATGTGCCCTGGAGGACGAAATTGTCCCCTGTTGAGAACCACTAGAGAAGGGTAAACCTGAATCCAAGTTCTATACCTCCTGTATGCCACTGTGCAATCACAAATGATAACCAAAATACTAGCCCTCATGTGCTGCAAAATCGTAAAACATCAAAGGACACAATCACTTCACTACCTTCTACTTACAAAAGCAGGAAAATATCCTACTCTGTTTTGCAAAGCGTTTCAGCAGCACTTAAACCAAAAGGAGTTTCCAGTTAAGTCTCAGCCAGAAAATGTGATGAATTATCATAGCTCCATCCCGAATCTTTCAATTAACTGTTTCATTTTCTTTACGTGGGCATACACACACATGCACGGTATCACCTGAAACCATGCTTACTTAGCCTCATAAAGAAATTCAACACTCAGCTGAAAGCATCTATTTTATTTAGGAGCCGTTGGGAGTATGAACTGGGAAAGCAATTGCAGAGGAGATAAAATGAAGTTTTGATCACCTCACTGGATGCTGTCTTTTTGGTTGTCCAGAGCTCGCTAATAAAAGCCACTGCAAGCCTAGAGACCGCTGCCTCCCCACATCCACAGCCAACCTATATACACAGCTCATACAGATCTTCAGACGCGTGTGCTTGCAAGTACACATGCCCACACACAGCCAGCCATCGATGCTGACACTTATGAATTATACACAGTCATGCCCTTGGGGCACAACATCAGTCCTAGATTCACAAGTGCCACAACTCAACTAACCTGATACATGAAAGTAGAAGTGGCCAGGGATAAGGCCACTCTCCAACCGAGACCCTCCCTCCACTCTTCTGGGTGCACAAGGGCCTCCAATATGCCTTGGGAGTTTTTCAGCTCTCTCCAAAGACAATGTAGCTGGCAGTGTCCAGAGGGATGCATTCCCTAAAACCCTAGGCAGTCGCCTGGATGTTGCAATCTTCTCAGGGCCCAAGACATACCTTGGGACATTTGCTGTTTCCCCCCAGAAAGACAGTGCGCCTCCAAAGCAAACAGGCCTCTCTCCCAAGCTAACAAGCAGAAACTTTTCATAAGTGAAAGAAAAACAAAGCCCGTTCCTCCCTAGGCATCTCGTCTCTCTCTAGGACTATCATTAAGAGACACTTGATTTCCACACACACCTTGGTCGTCCAAGGAGATCAATATGAAAATCAATTCATCCACTGATATATTTTATCAAGATACATGTGGCAATGCCACATTTCATTTATAGTGCGGCACTCAGAGAAGCCAAGGTCACTGGATAGAAAGCGGGCTGCAGGAGAGAACGAGGGGGAGAAGCCCATATTCTGCGCTGGCTGCAAATAGAAAAGTGAATGAAATAGGAACAGAGATAGAAAAGGGAGCCTAGGGATGCAACAATCACTGTATGTAGGAGGCACAGCGTCGTTGCAGCTTGCCAGCTTGTTTAAATGTGAAATCGTTGGTAGATTTAAAATGCTAACTATTTTTCTTCTGACCGTGGCAAATGAAAAATGGTTTCGCGAGTATGCCGGTCAGTAGAATAGAAAATATTCTGGGGCAGGAAATGAAGAGGGAGGAAGAAAAAAAGGGGGCGGGGGGGCAATAGAGATCAGATGGAATCTGGCCAAGACAAAGAATGAAAGGGAACGGGCAGGTGGGCCAAGGGGCGCGTACTGGGAGCTGGCGTAAGGCAGGAAGCAAATGGGCATTTCAACAAGCCTCAGGGAGGAAAATTATGATATCTGCATGGCTGCAAAGGGGCATATTTTTAGTAAATTTGAAAGTGATTTGCCACACACGACACTATCCTACTCTGAGGGTTCTCCGCCGGCTCCGGTGGCTGCGCCACGGATCAAATGTACTCACAGTAATTGCAGAGTCACTGCTACCCTCTCACCTCTAAACAGAGCAGATTAAAATAGCATGAACAGCTATAATAACAGGTTTGGGATTCAGCTTTTTTACAGCCAGAAAAATGCTTATGGAAATAAGGATTTTGCTGACTATTTTCAAAGTGAAGCAAAGGAGAGAAAGTAGCCACTGGAGCTGAAGACAAAACTGTACCTGGTACCAAGTGGTCTCTGGGCTACCACACGCCCCCACCCATACAGACCAAGATGCAAGTGACCAAACAGATTCTGGGCACCTGAATGCACATGGGGAGCTGCCCTCTGTCCCCTCCCAGCCTGCCACTGACACTGGGGCCTGTCTCTGTCCCTTTCCTTCCTATTCCAGAGCTCAAGAGGTCCTGCAAACTCTATTTGGGGTCGTGGAGACTCTATTTCTCCCTGGTGTTTGCAGCAGCCTCCTCTGGGCTGCTTCAGTGCCCCAGGGATTGGGCAGGGTAAATAGCACATCGGGGGCAGATGACAGGCGTGTGCCCACCTCTAGGGAAGGCACTAACTTAAACCCCTTCTAAACTAGCACAGGCTTTCAATGGCTAGAACCCAAAACCAGACACCACTTGTCTCTGAGGACTTGAACTTCACTTGACAAGATCACAAGTCTCCTCCAAACACACCCAGGATCTACAAGCACAGCTAACGCTCAGGCAGTGCTTACTATGTGCCAGGTGCTGAAAAGGGTTTATTGGCTTTGCCTCACTGCATCCCATAGAACACCCTAGGAGCTAGTTGCGGTTTTTACCCCCCATTTTGCAGGTGAGAAAGCTAAAGGTCAGCTGTTTAAGCAATGTGCCTGAGATCCTACAGCTGCAAGTGTCAGAGCCGGGATTCAAACCCAGGACTCTCTGACTCCAGAGACTGAGATCTTCACTTCATCCCACTGTGCCCATGTGGCTGGGGCCACGCAGAAGTGATGGGTGGCTGTGGTGTCCAGGAGGTGCTCTCAGGTATTCAGACTGGCATAGGGCAGGCGTCTGGGCAAATTGATACTGGTCATACAGGGTCATTGCTATTCCAAACCACCAACACCTTGGGATCCACCCCCAAGGCTCTCCTAAGGAAGCCACATAGCTCTAGTGGCTTCTCACCCATTGCTGCAATGGTGGACACACTGTACTAAAGTTAGGGACCAGACGGGATAGTAAAAAGGGGACAAGGGACTGAGTTCGCAGAGAGAGACAGAGATTTTTCCCAAGTCTATAAAAACTGAGCAAGAAAGGCTTAGATGCAGACAACTCCCAGCCCTGTACCCTTCCCACTGAATCTGTCTTGCTGCAAGTCACTAGCAATGCAGTCAGGAGGCTGGGGATGAAGGATGGACTTCCTTACTCTCAGTGCCAAGACCCTAGCCTTCCAAGGAGGACAGCACCAAGATTCTGCAGCTCCATCCCAAGACATATGCTGAGGTTAGCTGCGCTGTCCAGGGCACAAGGCTAATCACATAACCCAAAGCTCTACTCCTGGACTGTGGAGGAAGCACATATGGCATCAGATGGGAATCAGAGTCTGCATAGCCATGTGCTAACAGCGGAGGGAAGATTCAGGCTTCACCAGCAAGGCAGTAGGCCCCCTCTCTGAGTTCTTCTGCCTCCGAGCCCCCAAAGAACCCCATTCTGAGGTCCCCTTTCTGATCTTTCCCTCCTCTAACTATTAACACAATTCCTAGTCAAGAGCTCAAAATCAGGCACTGCCTCCTACCCATCCACGAACACCTGAAAAGCAAAGTCTTCTTAGCAGCAGCAGAAGCAGCCGGTTAACAGGATGTGTATGTGTGTGTGCATGTGTGTGTGTACTGGGGTGAGGTGTGTGAGGGACATCACACTGTTAAACAGTGGTTCTCTAACTTTAGTGTACATTGGAATTATCTGAGGGAGCTTATTTAACACAGAGTTCTGCTCCCACTTCAGGAATTCTGATTCTGGCCCATTCATGTGGGCTGAGGAATTTTCACATGCAACCCATGGGATTTCAATGCACGTAGCTCAGCAGGTCACTTTGAGAACCCCTTGATCTGCAGTGGAAGAGAAGAGACTTCTAGAATAAGGATCCTCATGAGAGGAGCTGTACTAGGAGGGCATATCACACGGGAAAGGTTTTGAAAATGCACATGACCCGCTCCCACCCGCATCCTGAGATGAAAGGGATCCAGGAGAATGATGGAGTTGGGGGACAAGGAGGAAGGTGCAAAAGCCAGGGAGTGCCAACCCTGGGGCCCAAGGCTGGGTCTAGAAGCCAGCATTCCCTAACCTCCGCTCCAGTGGAAGAAGAAAAGACAAGGTCCTGGCCTTCAAGATGCTTACAACCTGCTGTGGAGAAGAGAAGAGGGTATTACATCCAAAACAATCAAGGAACATGACAAGCTGATCTCAAAATAACTACATTTTTGTCAGGCAGAGACTCCGCTATAAAGTGGATTGGGAAGTGGAGAGATCAGGGTGGCCCCTCCTGGGTCAAGGAGCTCACTGAGTCCTCCGGCCATGCGTGGCTTCTCTCCCAAGGTCATGTGACCTAGGCCTGTAGTTTCAGCCAAGGACACACAGGGTCTCCCTCCAGTTTGTGAAAATCTCAGAGGAATAGACTTCTATAACCTAACTCAAGAGGCAGTAAGGTCTGACCACCCCTTCAACCTCTCACCTCACCACGGTCACTGCAACCAGATGCCTACCCCCATCCTTGATGAAGACAATGCCAGGGCCAGTCTCAACAACAACACTCAGCCTCCTTAAAATAGATGCGAAGGGCCTCACTACCTTCTCTTTTCTAGACCACATCCACCCAGCTCTACCCAGGAACAACCCCAGAAAACCCAGTTGAACAGGCTGGCCCAGACCTACATTTGCCCATAGCCACTACCACCTCAATAACTTGCCATGTCCCAGAGGTGGGAATGGGGCCAGAATGGGCAGCCGCCAGGAAAACTTTGCATGGATAATGAAACAGAGAGAAAGAGCTGTTAAGGTTCCTATTTTATGGCTCCTTCTAGATCACGTATTTCAATACAGAGAAGCAGATTCACCTCGTTTTAAGACCAGATGGGGCAGAGCTGGCATTAGACAAAAGCATTATCCATGCCTGGGCAAAAGGGATGGATTCCAATGAGAGATCACAGAAGCAAAAGGCTCAGTGCCAGAAAGATCCTAAAAATGGCAGAACCTATGGGCACATCTTGTTCCAACCTTTCCATCCAGGAGGACACATTTAGCAGAGGCAGGAGGTTGTGGGTATGACTGATGACTTGCTTCCCCATGTACTCTAGACCTCTCCTTTAACAAATAAGGACACATCATTGCAAGAGTTGGAGTTTGCAAATCCAGATCTGGCTCCAAAAGGCAGTGATATTTTCACCTCTTCATGAGAAGACTGCTTTGCTCATTTTGTTCCCTCTGTTGCCTCTTCATGTGAAAACAGACACGTACTGTGGAGTGAATTTCCTTTATGGGGGTCAAGTAGAGACCCTACAAGACCTCTAGTGGTCTGACATGAAGAAAGGTCTGAAGCAAGGTGGTGCTCCACCTGCAACAAGCAGCACCTGGACCCCCTCCAGCCGGCCCAGCTTCTGCCCTAGAGGGAAAACCAAAGGAGGCCAGGAGGGCCCGCTGGTCTGGGGGAGGAGACTGGGAGGGTGCCTTTTACCTTCTACTTTCCTGCAACCATTTCCTCCTTGCAAAGCAAAGAGAGGCCCCTTCTGCAGACTTGATTTAAAAAAAAAAAAAAAAGGCCTATGAGGAAAGACAAAAATGAAAACAAGAATGACATCATGGGGAATGTGTGTGGGAAACCTGTTGCCTGATAGTTAGATAACCCTGGGCACACTGCTCAACTCCTTGGGGCCACAGCTTTCTCACCTCCAACACAGAAAAAAATAATACCACCTGCCTCCTACCTCAAAAGGCTTCTCTATGGTTGCATGAAATCAGGAAGGAAACCCAGTGGGGCAAACTATTAAAAATCAGCAAACTCCAAGTGGGTAAAGTGATATGGGTGCTCTCTGTATTATTCTTGAAACTTTTCTGTAAGCTTGAAATTATCTCAAAAATAACACACATTCATTTCCCTAGAGGAGAGCTGAAATGGAGAGCAAACAAGGAACACTGTTAACTCTTTATAGATATCTTTGTACTGCCTCTCTTGTTAAAATGAGTGTGTGTGTTACTGTTGCTGCTGTCATTTCTTTTTAAACTCCAACAAAACTGTAAAGAAAAACAGGCAGATGGGGAAGGTAAAGGATCTGGGATCTGTGGCTGACCCCGAGAAGAGGGTCAGGCCCAGTAAATATCTGCCTCCCTCCCAACCCTTAGCCCACTCCCTTTGTGCTGGGAGAGAGAGAGTGTGGGCAAGACCATGCCTCCCCAAGCGCAGTACAAGCTTCCTGAGGTCAAGAGACTGCTTCTCTCTTCTTGCTCATGAACTCTCCTCCTCCATAACCCCCTCATGCTGCACTCCACACTCCATGGTCATTCAATACCTGTGTCCAACTGACAATGAGAGCAAGTGAGAGGCTGGAACAGGTGTACCCTGCACAGTCATTAGAACGGAGAGATTTTCATCAAGCTGACTTAGCTTAACTGTCTCCTTCTGGTACATGAAGCTCAGGTTTCGGGGATATGGCCAAGAGATGCTGATTTGTCAGTGGCCAAAATAGTGAGGTCTTCTCGGTGCTATGGACCCAAGGGGTTAACGTTTGGGTCGTCGTTTTTTTGTTTTTTGTTTTTTGTTTTTCCCCCTCTTCCCCCATCCCCTTTCCAAATGACTGGCCTTAATCCCAGAGCTTAGCAAGGGTGGAATTCCAGAATACCTCAGTTCCGGAGCTTGTATGGTAGGGGGTTGGGGAAGGAGGTTCAGGGAGAGATGGTAAAAGAGAAGAGAGAGTGGGAGAAGCATTTGGGGGTAAATCTGGGGACTCTGTTGCATGTCATGGCCTTTTCAGTCATCATAGCCATGAACACATGGCCACCCAGAGCCCCTCTTCTAACAACCCTTGGAATAAGCGCTAGTGACAGTGATGTATTAAAAAATAAAGAAGGCTGTTTGCTTCCATGAATTACCCTGACCCTGCGACGATGGCCTCGCATCACGCCTACGGTGACTGCTAAATTGAGCAAACATGACACAGATGTCCTAAGAGTCACAAAGAGTATCGGGCTGGACTTCACTCCCCATTACCGTCGACCATCTCCCCAAAGTAGAGTGACCTTAAAAGCAGAATACATCTGCTGAAACCCTGTTGAAATTATTCATATGTTTTGATTCCTAATTCAGAAATAATAAATGGTTCATGGGTTCCAAGTTTAAAAATATATTCATCATCTGGTCTCTGTTGTGGCATGTATCCCACTGACACGGGAAGAGATGCCACAAAAGGCTCCCGTAGCCACCTGGCGCCCGTATATCCATTTAGCCATAGGTGACAGGGTGGCTCCACTGCTCTTCTTTTCATTTTATTAAAACCCTATTTTAAGGCCATTGTCAAGAAGAGTGACTTAATTCCTTTGGAACATAGAGCTAAGAAACTGGCAAACTGTAAATCTGGCTCTTTCTTGACTATTCCTCAGAAAGTATAAGAAATGGGAATTTAGACTCAATTCCAAATACCGTGTGTAAACTGACACACAGGGCAGCTCATCAGGAGTATTCACAGTCAACAGGAACCTGAGGCCACCGTCAAACATTCCTTTTCCAGAAAATCCTCAATATATATACATATATATATATACACACACACACACACACACACACACACACAGACATGTATATACCTACATATGCATATATATCTACCTGTACATAGGTATACATATATATATATACACACACCTATGTATATGGATACACACACGCACAGCAGGGATTCACCCCAAGTGCAATGTGTTTGAGTTCGACAATGAGGTTTAGATTCTAATGTGGCACACGACATTGTCTCGGCAGGGTGTTCAGCCTTCTCATCTGCAGTGGTCTCCTTCTGGGGGAGCCAATGAGCCCCATTCTGTTCCCAAGACCCAAGAATGGATCCCAGCAGCCATGTTATCCCACACAACTGCTGCAGACTGAACTGTGCCCCTCTAAACTTAATATGGTGAAGCTCTAATCCACAATGTGACTGTTATTTGGAGACAGAACCCATAAGGAAGTAATTAAGGTTAAATGAGATACTAAGGCGGGGTGAGAGGGGGTCCCTGATCTGATAGAATAGCGTCCTTGTAAGAGGAGACACCACAGAGCTCACTGTCTCTTTCTCTACCCTGTGAGGACTTGGCGAGAAGGAGGCCATCAACAAGCCAGGAGAAGAGCCCTCCCCAAACACTAAATATACTGGCACCTTGATCTTGGATTTTCCAGCCTCCAGAACCGTGAGAAATAAATTTCTGTTGTTTAAGCCACCCAGTACGTAGCACTTTGTTATGATAGCCTGAGCAGACTTAGATAAACAACGCTCACCACAAAGCGTTTAGTGAGTGATCGGCGAAGAGTGGATACCTATCCAAGCTGCATCAGACAGACTGTGCCTCTTTCTAGAATCTGGGATACACACAGGGAAATCTGAATCAAGCCTGGTCACATATAAGGCTGGGAGTCCTGGGGTGGTCATTTTTAGACTCTGTGGCCTGCAAAGAGGTGAAAATGAAAGTAGGTGCAAAGACTAATACGAGCATGAGAAAGAGAGAGAGAATACCACCTAAGTTTCTAACAGCTCATTCTTAGTTCTATTCACTTGCCTTTCCAAGATGAGGCTATGTTCCTGTCCTTGGGCTCCATAAAACCCTCCTTTAGGATGACATTAAATCCCTGTGTTTAGCTTAGGCTGGCATAAATTGGTTATTTTACCTTCCACCAAAAAAGCCCTACGTAATATGCATTTACATAGACGTCGTGATCTTTAAGAGCCAAGGCAGTGTCTTCTGTTTGTTAGCCACCTACCCCCACAGTAAATGTGCATATTCTACAGAGACCAAATGACAAACATCCATTGAATTGAAACCAACAGGTACATCTGCCAAAGAACACGCCACAAACCAAACACGGCCCAACTCCAGATAAAAATCAGTCTGAAGCAACACGTATTTCTTTCCTGAGCCATAGATCTATTACAGATTTTAAGGATGCCATGTTTTTCCTCCTATATGCCTCACATACAAGGCGTGCATTCAGGAAGTGAAGAATAAAAGGCCGTTTCCATTTTTGATCCCACCCTCTCTGCCAACCATACCAGGCACACATCTGCTAGAATAAATGGTTGCTATAGAAATCACCATTTTTGGAACAGGCAAACTCAGTGTCTATGAAGAATGCAGCCATTTCAGTCCTCAGTGAAATCTGTGGACTTGGGACTCAGGAAGTGTCTTAGAGGACAGCCAGTACCTTGCAGCCAAACTTACCAAAGACAGGGTCATGACATCTCACATCTCAGGAAAACCATCTTGACAGTCCAAAATGAAGAGTTGCCAACAGCAACAAAGGTTATACTAGAGGACCCTGCATTGAGAGTAGACTCAGAATTTGGAGATGTCTGTGAAAAGCTACAAAACTGCGAGTAAAATATAACGGGCAACAATTTGGAATCTGGGATGAGACAGTCCAATTTCAAATTCCAGTTCTACCCATCAAAGGCTGCAGAACCCTGTGCAAATTACTGACCCACTCTGTGCCTCAGTTTCCTCACCTGCAAAGTGGAGGTAATACTAGTCCCTATGTCATGGGATTACTGGCATGACTAAATGAGATAATGGACGTAAGCAGTCAACCAATGGCAGCAGTATGAGTGGGATCCTGACTCAGTAGCCATGGTGCTAGCATGAGACTAAGAAAGACAACACAGCCAGGGTTCTGTGTTTTGATTCGGTGAGAAAACGACCTCCCCACCTTACCAGCAGCCCCACCAAGGATTTGCCACAATCAAGAACTAAGCATGAGACTAAGAAAGACAACATAGCCAGGGTTCTGTGTTTTGATTTGGTGAGAAAATGACCTCCCCACCTTACTGGCAGCCCCACCGGGGATTCAACTTCCACTCTAAAGCCTAGCAGCTAGGACTACTAGAGCCGTCACACCTGCATTCACAAGCCACGGCGCCCCGGAGCTGGCTCGCACCACTGTGCACACCTTTTCTCAACTCCACCTTCAGTGACCACACCAGCAGCTTGGAATAAGCCATGGTGGGAGTATTTACACCCACAATAGAAATCAGCAAACACTACCAATCTGGTGTTTTTCACCTGGATTAAACATTTCCTAGCACCTTAACAGAAGAATATTCTCACCAGGAAAGTGGGATCTGAAAAACCCAGTTTGATCGCTGAGGTTCTGTACAATTCTGTGGTGTCTCTGAACACAGGTCAAGCGGGATTCACATGAACTGCAAATGAGCATCCCTGGCTGGCTCTCTAGTCTTTTTTCCAACCATTTAACTACGCAGACTGAATCCCTGAGTTGGTGCTGCCCAAGGAGGCACCCTCTTGAAGCGGCCAAAGCTGTGTGACCTCCCAAGAGAGGGAAGGAAGAGTTGTAAAGGCTGAAGAGGAGACAGGTCCAGCACCCACACGGCTCTGCCCTCCTTCCCCTTTCTTTTCCAGCTTTCAGTGCTTCATGCCGACTCCAGCCAGTTGCCATCCTCACAACCTGCAGACTCTGACAAAGGCCCTCTGCTCCCTCGAGAGGCCCTAATGTGACACTGTCACCCTTTAGAGCCTGTGGTTGGCTTAAGTAAATAAAGCATTCAAAGAGATGCAGAGAAAGCGCGCAGGAGGATCTCAGACTCAGTGGTTGCCAGCAGTGAATGTGGAGCGAGGACCAAGGGGAAGAAGGGTTGAAAAAAATGGGACAAATTAGAAGAGCAACTTTCATTTCACAGGACAGTGATCTGAGGAGTCGGTATTTCCTTCTTTCCTCTTCAGGAAAGAGGATTCGGTTTTAAAGAATGAGGTACAGCTTGGACTTAAGGGATGAAACAGCAAAAGAGGTGAAGGGAGTTCAAGACGAACAAAGCCAGGGGAGCCAGGGGCAGTCTGGTGGAAGGGAACCCTCTCTAAGGTGGTCTTTAACCCCACCTGCTCCTGGCCTGCTGCCCTGCCCCTGGTCCCCATTCATCCCATAACAGGTTGTGTTGGCTCTGCCTGGAGTGGTTCTCAGGGAGCCTGAAACACAAAGACCTGAGGAGTCTGGGGTGGGTCCTGGGAAGATATGGAAAGATACTCTCTGGCCTCAGGAAATCGCCTTCCAAGTGATCGAAGGTAGAGTCCCATTTCATCCCCCTTACAGATTTCCCTCTTGAAAAGGCTCCAAGAGGACACTGGGTCATCCCACTGCCTCCAGACAAGAATCCCCCCAGCAACTGTGTCCACATGATTCTGCCCTTCTCATAATCATTAGAGAAGACTCTGAAGTCTTTCTCCGAGAAATTCCTCCTCTAAGAAAGGTGCTCACTCTAGAGTGAACTACCCCCAGTGGTGAGAGCTTTCCTCACTGAATACTGAAGATGGCAGCGTGCCGTGGTAGTGGGACAAGCTAGGGTGTTAGTCAAGATCCTCGCTGCACCACTTCCTAGCTGTGTGACACCAGGCAAAGCGCTTAACCACTCTGACCTTCCATTTATCATCTGTACTCTGATTTAACAATACTGCAAAATTGTGAAGATTAACAAAACTCTGGCTTTTAAAGAACCTAACGCAGAGACTGATATGATACAGGTGCTCATGAGATGAGAGCTACTACTCTTGTTAAAATCTGCATTTCCCCCATCACTGCAGAGACTCAAACAGAAGTTTTCTATCCATCCTTGAGTGCCCCACCAGCTCTAAACTTCTCTGATCCTACAACCCCCATGCAAAAAAAAACACAGCACCTGTTATGGTTTTTCTTTCCAGCTTCGCTGGGACAGCGTGTGCCTCATTGAGAATAGCGGTGGACACTGCATTACAGAGTTCCTGCTGGGAAATCCAGCAGGCCAGCACAGGTCAGCAAAGGGGAAAACAGTGGTAGAAAGTGACCCTGTGCACACACGTGCATGCACACATACACACACACATACACATGTGAACGCATATACAACACTCCCTAAATTCTTTTTTTGAGACAGAGTCTCACTGTCTCCCAGGCTGGAGTGCAGTGGCACAACCTCAGCCCACTACAACCTCAGCTTCCCAGGTTCAAGCAATTCTCCTGCCTCAGCCTCCCGAGTAGCTAGGACTAAGGCACCTGCTACCTGGCTAATTTTTTGTATTTTGAGTAGAGACAGGGTTTCATCTTGTTGGCCAGCTAATCTCAAACTCCTGACCTCAAGTGATCTGCCCACCTCAGCCTCCCAAAGTGCTGGGGTTACAGGTGTGAGTCACCACACCTGGCAGCCCCACTAAATTCTTTGTAACAAAAATCGACCTAAAACCTCAACCTGAACTCCAAGTCACTGTTGGAGCCATCTGTGCCTCCTCCATTCCTCACTGTTGTAATCTAGAGCTTGTTACTTTCAGACAGGGAGAACCATGAAAGCCAAAACACTCTGTCTCATCACAGAGACACACACCCTCCTTTTATTAGAAACATTTGTCTCTTCATAACCCCTCGCTCAACACAAATTATCTTTTATCTGTTCTCCTAGGGGTGACAGACTAGAAATGCAATATGAAACAGAAGGCCCCGGTTCCAGTCACTTCATCTCCCCAGGCCTAAGTGTCCTCAGGCAACATAACAAATTGTCTGATTCCCAAGTGCTAAGATTCCATGATAGACAATTGAGAATGACTCATGATGACAGATAGATAGGTAAAATAAACCCTTCCCAACTGCCCAATAAATAAATAAATAGATAAACAGATAAATAAACAAATCCTTCCCAAAACTCTACCTGCGCCAGGCCCAGTGGCTCATGCCTATAATCCCAGCACTTTGGGAGGCTAAGGTGAGCAGATCACTTGAGGCCAGGAGTTTGAGACCAGTCTGGCCAACACGGTGAAACCCTGTCTCTACTAAAAATACAAAAATTAGCCAGGCATGGTGGTGGGTGACTGTAGTCCCAGCTACCTGGGAGGCTAAAACAGGAGAATCGCTTAAACACGAGAGGCAGATATTGCAGTTAGCCAGGATCGCACCACTGCACTCCAGCCTGGGAAATAGAGTGAGACTCTGTCTCAACAACAACAAAACACCTCTAGCCTGTTTTCTCTAGACCCTGTGGATTTCAGAAACTAATCAAATATACAGTTAGATTCAAAACACTCATTTCAGACATACACACACCTGGGGTCCTGTGATAAACTCAGTTGTGCCTATACAGCCAAGGATTAAAATTTCATAGAGCCATGATTTCATCAGTCAGTAACTACAAAGGATTAATTAGGAGCAAGGGAAGAGTTTATAGCTCACGAACCCAGACCTAAAGAAAATACCTATCTCTGTTCTCCAGATGTCAGCACACACATGAATGAAGGTCTTTGATGAAAACACTTTACATTATTCAAGGGACTCCACAAATACTGTTTGCTGCCATGGAATTAAGATACTTCTCATTCTTGTTCATTCTAAAATATCAGAACTCAATGAATACAAGTGAATTAGTACACTGACAACTTCTGCTTATCAAAATATCTTCCCTTCAAGACCCACTGCAAATACACAGACTACCTCTACATAAAGTTTTTCTAAGACCTCCTCAACCACCATGTCCAGAACAGAGACTTGGGTTTTCCACTCAGAACTCCTTCTCGATTCCCACCATCCACCAGTTATGAAAGCCAAAAGCTCAGGAGTCTCAACCAACTCTTTCCTCAAACCTCACCCCCAACCAACAAGACCTGTTCGTCTCCCTCTACAATGTGCCCTTCCCTCTCCACCTCCTTTGCTACTTCTCTGACTCTGCTTGCATTCTCTCTCACCTAGACCACTCAATGGGCTCCCAGGCAGTGCCCCTGACTCCTACATATCCATCCTCAGTGCTGGTGCTCCAAGTCATAGTTCCTATTATTTCACTCCTGGGATTAAAATCTTTCAGTATCTTCTCCCAAATTACAGAATAAAAGATCAGCTTCTCTCTCTGCTGCGCAAGCAAGACCTTCGTGATAGGCTCACAACCACACCTCCAACTACCATCCCTGCCAACCTCTTTATACATCGCAAGCTCCGATGAAACCAAATGTCCTGCAGCCCTCTCTCTCTCCTTCCCCAGGCCTTGGCAGGTGCTGTTACTTCTACCTGGAATGCCTTTCCCTCTGATCTAACCAGTGATCTTCCTCTCATCTTTTAAGACCTTGCTTGCAAGTCACCTTCTCAGCAAAGTCTCATCTATAGCCCCTCCCAAAGCTAGTCAATTGCTGCTTCACCTCCATTTCCTCCATACTTGGTTCTACATTTTATTACCACTTGTATTCTACTATAAAGTGCTGCTATGTCCCAGGGTCTGCCTCCCCGACTAGCTTATCAGATTCTTGGGGACAAGGGTCAAGTTGTTGGATTTCTGTATCTCCACTGTCTGGTATATAGTAGGACTCAATAAATACACATTGAATAATTAAGTCAGATGTGATCATTCCCCACTTGGAGCTTTCACTGCATTTCTCAATTGTCTTAGGGAACATGTTTTATTCTATCTTTTATTACAGCCATGTGTGTACTAGTTGTAACCCCAAATTAAGAGCTAGGGAAGGATTACGCCTCACCATTACTTCTCCAACAGAGCCAAACACATCTAGTAGGTATTCAGTAAATATTTGATGAGTTGAATAAAGGGAGTTCAAAGCTGCTCCCCAGTGGAGACCTAGCTTTAAAGACAGAAGAGGAAGACAATGCAATGACGCAATGCTCAATCACCTACTCAGGAGGCCCTGAGAGGTTTCCAAATGCCCAAATATCCATCTTCTGAGCTGAGGGTTACAGAAGGTCAGATTCCAACCTAAGCATGAGGAGAAGTTCAGCAAAGCCTAGAGGAAGACTGTACCATTTCAGGTCAGTGGCTCCCCCGCCATTAATGTCCCCATCACCCCTCACTTCACCGAGGCTGTTCATTAAAACACACTTAAACACATGTACCATATTCTTATTTCTTCTAGAGCTTTCTGCCCCCAATTTCCGTAAACCTTGAATCTGGGAGTGAAAACCTTGAAGCTTGAAGTGAAAATTTGCTTGCAAATAAAAGAAGACAATGGGCCAGGCACAGTGGCTCATGCCTTAATCCCGGCACTTTGGGAGGCCTAGGTGGATGGATCACAAGGTCATGAGTTCAAGACCAGGCTGGCCAGCATAGTGAAACCCCATCCCTACTAAAAAATACAAAAATTAGCTGGGCATGGTGGCTCGTGCCTGTAATTCCAGCTACTTGGGAGGCTGAGGTAGGAGAATTGCTTGAATGGGGACCCGGGAGGCAGAGGTTGCAGTGAGCCGAGATTGCGCCACTGCACTCCAGCCTGGGCTACACAGTGAGACTCCATCTCAAAAAGGAAAAAAAAAGAAGAAGACAACATAAATTCATCTGCAGTAACTGTTTCCAGTGGTTTTGATGCCCTGCTTCATGGACAGGGTGGGGAGGGGATATAGCCAGCTGCCCATGGCTCTAAACTAAAATGTGAAGCCCAGGGCACAGTCCCCTGGAGTCAGCACATCAGCGCATGCTCACTGGGAGCCGGCATGGAGATCCCTTCTGCAGGGCAGGGGCAGCGCCTGCCTCTCTGTCCTTCTCCCCTCCCTTCCTCTGGGAAAGATAAATTAGCAGGCTGTCAGCGGAGGACAGCCACAGCAGTTGTGTTTCTGTAAAGGGGCAGTGGAAGTGTCTTTGATTAATGAAACCTTAATACGTGGCTGTTAGACAACCTCTCTTCAGCTGCTCTGAAGGAAGACAGATCCCTTCAGACAGGCTTTAAAAAGATGGGAAGGAAGGCTGGTGTACACCCAGTACCCCACTGGGCGACATCCTCAGCAAGCGGCAGAGAAGAGGTGAGGCACTGGCACCTTCTGCTCTAGGGGTAGGAATGTGCTGGGACCCACCTCTCTCCCCTAGAAGAGTGTGGGACTCTCGCCTGCTCACTAAAACCAACACCTGCTGATGTGCTAAAAGTCCTCTTGAAGTCCCAACAATAGACATCAAAGCTGATGTTTGGAAGTTGAGATAACAAGGAAAAGAAGTTAAAAAAAAAAAAAAAAAAGGAGGAAGGAGAGAGGGAAACAACACCAACAAAAAGTCTGTCTCACCTTTGACCTCTGGAGAGACAACAGACCAAACACTTTAAACTATGCTGGAGGACACACACCCGTCCCTGCTCACCAATAAAAGCAATGGTTCTTTTCTCTGGGAGGTCCTTCCTAAAGATGGTAGTAAAAGATTCCAATGTCTCAGGTGAGAGTACAGAAATTAAAGAAGTATACAGGTTTGCAGCAATATTCCATCCTTACACAACTTCCTCCTATGTCCCTCTTAACAAAAGAAGAAAAGGAAAAAAGAAAAGAATGAATGCCCTGAGATCTTTATTTCTGTGCCCCTGTAGCCCATCAACATGGAATGATCTGCGCTGGGCCTGGTGGCCCACACCTGTACTCCCAGCACTTTGGGAGGCTGAAGCAGGAGGATCACTTGAGCTCCGGAGTTTAAGACCAGCCTGGGCGACATGGCGAAAGCCTGTCTCTACAAAAAATATACAAAAACTAGCTGGGCATGGTGGTGCATGCCTTGTAGTTCCAACTACTCGGGAGGCTGACGTACGAGGAAAGCTTGAGCCTGGGAGGCAGAGGTTGCAGTGAGCCAAGATTGTGCCACTGCACTCTATCTAGCCTGGGTGACAGAGTGAGACCTTGCCTCAAGACAATACAAAACAAAACAGCAAAAACAAAAAAAAAGCATAGCGCAGAATGATCTGTAGGACTTCTGTGCAAATCAGCTCAGGGCTGAAACATTCTTGGGAACATATTTACTTCCACCCTGACTTCCATCCCATATAATGAAAAATGTGTTCTGTTCCTGGAAAGAACTTTTTGATAAGAACTGAAACAAACTCTTTTTACAAACGCTATGCCTTAAGTCATCTCCCTGTTCCCTCTATTGAGCTAAGGCTGGAACTTAGCAGCAAAGATAAAGATCAACCAAATGGGAGAATAGTAAGAAACTATTCAAATATTTCAAAAATTTGAAAGGTCTAACAAATGATAACAAACTACTCATATACACTGATGCCCCCATGGTTCCTCCCCAGTCAGGTTCCCCTCCCATCCCCCTCATCCCAAAGTGACATCTCTTATAAATTTCCTACCTTTGGACTTCATCTATTATTCTGTCTTTCAACAGACATTCATTGCTTCCCGACACTATGGCAGACATGTGCCAAGTCTCAGGGACATGTTCTCCAGAAATCGTCTCCAATTAGAATATCAAGTTATTCTGGACCCCAGTATCTCTACTTACTTCCTGAAGCTATATCGTGGAGATAGAAACAGCGCTATTTCTACTGAATCACCTGGAGGTTCTAAGACAGCCATGGGATGCATTTTTATCCCTACCACCCATTACTGCCACTAACATATCAGCTTTCTAATACAAAAGAAGTGGGAATTTCATCATCCCATGTATTTAAACATGGATAATTTAGCTAATATTGATTGTGCAACTTTTTGTTGAATGGCTAATTGAATAAATGAATACAAAAATAAAAGAATGAATTCCGAGTTTCAGTTCAGGACTAACTGGATGATTAGATAACTAACTTATGTCTGCCCCAATAACCTCCATAGAATTGATTTTGAAAAAGACAGCCACTAGCTTCATTTAGGAAGACGAACAGACAGAAGTAGTCAAAATGGAATAAGGGATTACATAGAAGGGTCATTTACAGAATGCCTCTATTTTTTTAAGCCCTCTTCCTGAACAAATTTTCTAAATCCCAAACTAGAGAACAGCTTCAGAAGGGCAAAGATCTTTACTTACTCCTATTTGCCCTATAGTGCCTCTCTCAAAGCAAAAGACTTGCCAGGTGCTCAATAAATATCGTTTAATAAGCTGCAATGGACCCACCTTTGGGAACAGGTTATGATTACAGGGTTTTTAGACTGGGAATATTCTAAAATCAATGCTACCAGCTCTGGAATTCCTTATTCCTTGGTTCTCTCCCCTTCCCTCTTCCCAAAATTCCAACCAGTTTCTTCAACCTAATTTATGCCAAATACCCAAAGTGTTGGACTTCAAGGCCCCAAATATTGCTTTTGAAGAATGTTCCAGAAGAACATACCGGAGTAAAGAATGAATAAGAATTGACCTGCCTGGTAAATCACTTATGTATTTATAAATTGTTATTACACACTACTAAAGACAGTATAGAATTCAAAGATGAGCGAGACAGAAGACAGGATCTCTGCTATCAAGTGACACTCTAAGAAGAAAGATTAGACATGCAGAAACGTATCTTCCATAAGCAGAAAACAGCAGGTACCCTGAGAGTAAAAATGAACAGTGTGAGCTGGGTGCAATGGCTTGTTTATGTAAGCCTGGCATTCTAGAAGTCCAAGGCGGGAGAATGGCTTGAGCCCAGGAGGTCATGATCAGCCTGGGCAACACAGCAAGATCTTATCTCTACGAAAAATTTTAAAAATATCCAGGAATGGTGGTGCATTCCCTGTGGTCCTAGCTACTTGGGAAACTGAGGAGGGAGGATCACTTGAGTCTGGAAGGTCAAAGCCACAGTGAACTATCATCAGGCCACTGCACTCCAGCCTGGGTGACAGTGTGAAACCAGGTCTTGAAAAAAAATAACATCTGTGGAAATAAAGATGGCTTTATGGAACCTACTTTTCAATTAAGTCTTAAAGACCAGGTAGAGCTATGAGAGAGAACAGTAGGACTGCTTTCTGGACAGGCAGCTCTTAGAAGAGGTCTCTTCAGAGTAGGAAAATCTTTATAATGCAAGTACATGCCAAAAGGACAATAGTCCCCTTAGAGAGAAGGGGTCTTCTGACGATAGCCAACATTTTTATAGGAAGAAAAATCAATCTTTTGACATGATTCATTCTCATCAATCTCTCTTCTCTTCCTCGTCCCTCCCTCCCTCACCTTTGTGCCCTCTCTATCCCTCCCCTGCTCTCCCTCTACCTTCTCTATCTCTCATTATCCAAATACTCTTCCCAAATTTAAATTATAAAATGCAACCGTCAGATGCTTTATAAAATCTACCCTACAGACATCATCGTGACATTTTTTGGTTAAATAAATTATAGAAATGTTCTATGATGAAAGGAACCATAATCAAAACTGTAGGACAAATGACAGACTGGGAAGAATCTTTGCCACGCATTTGGCAGATGAAAGATTCATATTTCTGATTTATATTGAAAGAGAACTAACAAGTGTGCAAGGAAAAGGCAAAAAAACAAAAGAAAGTCATGCAAAAAGTTTTACATTTTTGATGTAGTCAAATTTACACATATTTTCCTTTATAACATTTGGGTTTTATTTACCACCTTTTAAATATCTCTTATATTATTTAAAATACATATCCCCTACAAAAAAATACTGACACCAGAGAGAAATTCTTTCTTTATTGAAATGGGTCTGGAAGCTTCAAAAAAAAAAAAAAAAAAGACTTGGGGTAAAAAGGGAAGAGGAAGAATGTGTTTCAACAGTAGCCAACAAAAACATTCAAGATAAATAAATTCAGCATTCTGGCATCTGTGGACCCAGAAAAACTAGACTGCAGATTAACTTAATTAGGAAAACGACCCACAACAAACCAATGGCACCAGGAGAGGGAGACGAAAGGAGGAGACTGAGAGCCTGAAGCTTTGTCAAAACAGAGGTGTCAGAATCGCAAGTAAAATAACTCCCAAAGGAACTCTCAGCCCTTCGCAGGACATGGTGGTCTCTGCATCTCATTCATAATGTTTGCCTTGGCTGAGGTTCTAAACCACAAAAACATCTGTACAGAAGGAAGCAACCAATTTCAGTGAAATCATTCTGGAAACTTTTAACATTATTTAGAGTCATTTCATGAGAGGACAATGCAGTTAATGTTCCCCACTGGAAGGACCAACTTGTGGTTCGCAGCACTAGGCAGTTTCTCTCTCTCTCTCTCTCTCTCTCTCCTCTCTCTCTCTACTGGTTTGAAAGTGAAAGAGAAAGAAAAGGGAGATTTCAGAAATGGAGGGAAGAAAGAGATAAACCATTTAAGGAGCACAGCCAATTATATAGGTTGACTTTAATTTTCAAACTAGTGCTTAAATACCAATGGTATTGCCTTCAGCTCTCTGGAAACCAGAGTGTAATTAGGTTCACTCAACTTAACTTAAAACATGCCCAGTCATTAAAATTTTTCTTGATCCAGCCAAGTTATCACGCACTTGCGCGCGCACACACACACACACAGAGCCCTGATCTCTAAGCCAAAAGTACATCACGTCCCCAAGAAACAGCAAAAACATGTCACTGCTTTTCAGAAACCATGCTCATTTTTGGTGACCTTCCTTAAAGATAATGTTCTCACAATTAATTAATTTATGAATAGTTTTCCCCCCCAACAGGCACAACAGGTTCCATGCAAATTCTTGAGCTTTTAAATTATACTGTTAATGAAAGCAAATAAAGGCAGTTAAAAGGCAATTTGCTCAATTGGTGTTAATATTTAAGCACAGCATGTGTAAAAACAAGATCACAGAATTCAGTTTTTACCAAGAAAACTTTAACCCAACTTCATTTCCAAAAGATCAAACGTGTTGCCAAGAATCTTTTTTCCCTTTACCCTTCAGCATCAGGTAATGAAGCTTTTTATTAAGTAAATATTTCACGTTAACCTCATCAGTTTCTATCACTTAGAAATTTCAATCTATAGAATCAAATCAGCTTAATCATGTTTAGATTAGATCCTGCATCCTGAAGGCAAACTAAATTATTTACATCCTCACTCTCCTTGGCACATTCAAGCACCAAGACTTGAAGACATCAGAATGGAAAAGTTTCCTCCACCTTCCTATTCCTGAGGTCTCCTTGGACCTCCTTCTTTAAATCTGCATCAGTGAAACCAACATACCAGCCTTGGCATCGGCAAATTCTTCTAAACCAGCCTCACACAAAAGCCCTAAAAGTTTACTGACTGGTCAAAGGCTGTGGCTGTGGCTTTCCCTGGAGTATTTCTAGATTCTCCTATGAAAAAGAAAACTACCTAGGACACATTAGTAACAGTAACTTTCCCTGGTGACCCCAGATTGCTGCTTTGCGGGGGTCTGTGCACAGGCTGTCACAGAAGACTGCTCTATGCCTGGTCTTTGGCAGTAGGGTCGGCGTGACATGCTCCAAATCTCCAAGAAAGTCTGAGCCCCTCATAAGGATAGGAAAAGAGGGTTGAGGCAAAGTGGAAAGGGTTCGCTTCTCCATGACACAAGGGGCTCCATGTAGAGCCCTAAATATCCCCCAGCACACACATTCGCACCTAATTCCCCCACATTTTTCACACCCCTTCTCTGAAAGTCCAGTCTCCTCAAAACAGAGTTTCAAAATGTTATGACATTAAACAGATGTTGAAGGCCTTCAAAGGGCTTGAACTGTGGGCTCCTTCCAGAAGTCCTCCTGTGGCCGCCGCCATCCGCTCTTTCCCCTGTCCTGCTCTTCTAACACACGTCAGTTTCCCTTGCTGCTCTGCCCAGCTGTTCAGCCAAACCATGATTTCCCTTCCTTTCCCTCAACATATCACACTGAGAGAACCAAGTTCCCTAACAGAACCATCCAGTTTGCACTGCACCAACTCCATGAAGCCAGTTTTCTGTCAGGACCACTGGGAGGATGGCCCCCAGACAGCTCTCTCTAAGTTCCAACCCTAAATCTCTCCCCTCCCCCAACTCTTCCTCTCCTATCTCCCCTACTCCCAAGTTGCTCATCCCCAAACCATTTCTATTTGATTAAGGGGATGGCCTCGGCAAGGATGTTTACATTAGGCTCACTTCCAGGCCATAACCCGTCCTGCGGGAACACATTCCTGATCCGGGAAATGGAAGGAAGTATGCAAAACATCTCGGCCTCGCTGTGTTCCCCGACTCCAGCCTTGGAGAACTCCATCGACCTCCAGGTCTCTCCAACAGTGAGGGGCACCAGGGCATGGCAGACAGAGCTTGGCTGTAAGAATTTGAGATGTGAGGAAAAGGCACAGACATTTGCAGTTGAGCCAAAGACCTGACTAAGCCAAAGATGTCACACCTCAAGGTACAATGACCCAACCTAACTCACCACAGATCAGCTATTATTTCTAGGGAACCAGTATTTTCTAGGAGCAATGAAGCCACATAGTGCTAGGACAATATTACTGAGACAACTGCAACATTCAGATGGAGAGTTACTAAAAGGTCAAAGTGAACCCCACTAGAAAAACAGACATCTGGAGGATGCGGCATGCCCCGTGCTGCTCTCCTCCTTCCACCTGACTGCCCCCAAAGCCACCACTCCTGCAGTGCCAGGTCTCAGCTCCATTAGGCCTGTCATGGATTAGGACACAAATCTACCCCATCCCTACTCCAAAAGTGGGACAGCTCCCACCCTAGAGAAGCACATGCGGGAAGCAGGCATAGCTGCAATTTGGTGAAGCCAGGTCTGGCTGGGTACCCTTACCTGCCCATCGACACTGAGGCCAGCCTGTCCCAATAGCCAGAGAGAAAATCCAAGAGGCCATTAAGAGCTCAAGTCAAGCAATCAGGAAAACCTGAGCTTGATTTCCAGCCACCAAACTTAAAAGCATGAGCTAAACATCCAACCGCTTTGAACTTCTCTGTAAAGCTGAAGTTTCTCATCTGTAATGCCAGGATGCCAGAGGCCTGTTGCTGGGACTGAATGAGGATGTGTGTACCATCACTGCATTCAGAGGCGGGCAGATGGTAGGTGTTGAACCCAGGCAGCCACCCCCACCTAGCCTCATCAGCCCGGACTGGAAATTTCTTAATAGCTGCAGTGTCTTTTAGAGAGTTGAGCGGTGAAGGGGAAGGTGGAGGGGGACGAAGGGAGATGAGCTCATAGTTTCACCAATGTTAATGGAACTCCTTCCAGAACAAGAAGGCAGAGAGCAATTACTAAGGAGACCCACCACAAATAAGCCCATGACCATCAATTTCACTCTAAAAATCAGATACTGTGACTACTGCTACAGTAATAGAAGCTGGCTCACAGATTTGCACTGGGCTTTAAAAAAAAGACCTGAAAAGGGATTCTCTAGATGCTGGAGATGAGAGGTGTTCTAGCTCCTGAGCCGAAAGACTCGGGAGCAGCTTTCTAATGGCTGGAAATATTCTGCACACTCAGCTGCTCTCTGCACCCTCTTTTGTTAGGGCCTGGGGTCTCAGAGCTAATGCAGACACCAAAAGACCATCTGGGGCTGCATCTTACACACAAAAGTTTAAATAGCTCAATGAATGAATCCAGGAATTGATGAATGATAAAGCCGTATGGTCCCCTGTCAACCTTTCCTCTCACAAGCAGCATTCAAACCCTCCCAACGACCTTTACAATGCTTCCTAAGTACAAGCTAATGATGATGATAATCGTAATAAAGGTGAGAGGAAAGGAGGTGAAAATGGGATCCCACTATAAGGAACGCAGCCTTAAAAAAAAAAAAAAGTTCCATATTTCCCACTGCATTTTCTATTCACTTCAAATAATTTGAAAATCTCTCTCCTCAAATAAAACAGAAAACAAAAAAAGGAGACTGCACACTATCTCCAATCCAAGCTCCACTCTTCTCAGCTCAGCTCCGTTCCTCTTTGAAAAATACTCATCACCAAAGTCATTTTTACCAACATATTATAGAATCAGATGCATATGATGCATCTCCTCCCAAGATGCATATATCTCCACATCACACATTGAGAAAAAGTCAATGTTTCGCACCCACCCTGGGAAAAGAAAATAATCTTTTAGTTGCTTCTCATAGCTACACACTTGTTCTTCCAGGGTGGAAATTTTAGCACAGTAATCACTTTGGTAGGCTCAGAAATCATGCTCGTCGGAGGAGAGACACCAAGGGAGAAAGACGCCTTTGGAAAGTGACCTGCACAGAGAACCCCTTGGCAGAGTTGTTAGATTTGTTTACTCTAAACAAACAAGCATTTCATCACTGGGCAGGAAAGAACAGAACACAAGAACATAAGGTGAACCTGAGACTTGAGGGAGTGAAGCTAGATCTAAATGCAAAGTGTTTTATAATGCAGGTTACAAGGTCTGTAAGGTTCTTCTCTGGACATCATCAGAAACAAAACACAAGCAGGCTTCAAGGCAGGTGAGGCTTATACCTCCCGTGCGGCTGGAAAGTGGATCTCATTCTGGCTACGACCCTTGTTGACAGCATGACCTTGGGCAAGTCACTGATCCCTCTGTGATTCCATTCCCTTATCTCATCTAGAAAATCAGAGTGATCAGCAGGGCTCTGGCACCTTGTGGCTGGGATCACTCCAGCAGGTTCCAGAGCTGTCTTTCTCAGGGGCATCTATATGTATGTGCATTTATCTCCATCTGCATCCCACCCCTTCCCAAGTCCAGCTGGTAAAAATAAAACTCGTCAAAACTACTGTGCTTTCAAAAATAAAAAGCCCATCTAGCAGGGACTGGGCTATGAGGGCTGGTGTGAAGGGAAAATTCTGGGATCAGGGGAACTCCATTACAAAAAAAGGAAGACCAATGCCATGGAGACGTCACAACATCTTGGAAGCAGAGTAAGAAGGAATGAGAAAGAGCTAGATTTCTTTTTCATCAAAAAAGAGAAGATGGACCAGGCACGGTGGCTCACATCTGTAATCCCAGCACTTTGGGAGGCTGAGGTGGGAGGATCATTTGAGGTCAGGAGTTCAAGACCAGCCTGGCCAACACGATGAATCCCCGACTCTACTAAATAAATTTTTTTAAATGAGCCAGGTGTGGTGGTGTTTGCCTATAGTCCCAGCTGCCTGGGAGGCTGAGGCAGGAGAATCGCTTGAACCCAGGAGGTGGAGACAATAGTAAGCCAAGACTGTGACACTAGACTACAGCCTGGGTGACAGAGCTAGACCCTGTCTCAAAAAACAAAAAAAAGAGAGAGAGAGAAGATGGTGAAATCACAGACCAATATATAAAGTTTCTTCTAATCAAATCATTCAAAAGAATTCAGAGCTAAATGTTGGGGTTTTATTTTCGTGTTTTAAGTTTCCCATGTAATCCATCATAATGATGCTTTTTTTTTTTTTTTTTTTTTTTGAGACAGAGTCTTGCACTGTAGCCAGGCACCAGGCTGGAGTGCAGTGGCGCGATTTCAGCTCACCGCAACCTCCACCTCCCGGGTTCAAGCAATTCTCCTGCCTCGGCCTCCCGAGTGGCTGGGACTACAGCCACACACCACCATACCCAGCTAATTTGTGTATTTTTAGTAGAGACAAGGTTTCACCATATTGGCCAGGCTGGTCTTGAACTCCCGACCTCGTGATCCACCCACCTCGGCCTCCCAAAGTGCCGGGATTACAGGCATGAGCCACCGCGCCCAGCCCAATGATGCTTCTTAAAAGGCAGCAATCGGAGTAGGAGCCACAGTGACCCCTAAAAGAGAATAAATATAGGCATGAAACGGGCCAAGGGGGAAGGGATGAGTAGCCTCTTCCACACAGAAGCGGCAAAACTCTTCAGAAAGGCCTGCGGCTGTTGCATTGCTAAGAGTACTTGCTCAGTGGGAAGGGGAGGCAGAGAGGCACCATCCAGACCAGCATTTTCCTCCTAACAACCTTCTACTATGAAAGGTTAACACAGACTGGAGGAGTGGGGGTGAATGTGGGGGAGAGGGAGGGGATAGGAAAGCATTATGCAATACTAGAATGCCACTTTTATTTTAAAAGCCATCATGTGTAAAGCATTAGTGTTTTTGAAATTGCATTCTTGAGTTAATTAAATGGACAATCTTTTATACATAAAAGTGAAAGAAAGCAATTAAAAGCTAAATGAAGAAAAACCACTTTCCCCTGGTGATCTGGGCTACCCCAATCCCTCTGTAGTAACATGAAGCAAAGACAAGGATCTCCCCAGAACGACTGTCCAAATGTCTCTTTTATGGTACCCGCGGTGACAGTTTGAGAAGTATTTGTCTTCCTTCTAAGTTTACCTATGAGACTGCTAGGATAAGAGGGGGAGGAGAGAACAGCAGGGTGATGGAGGAGCAGGGGAAAAGTTCATTTAAGCAGTTTACAAACAAACAAGGAACCCAGGGAGGGGCCAGATCTCTGTCTCAAATGAAACTAAAATCAATATCCCAACTCTTTTTGGTTACCTCCACCAAAAAGCAGCCCCATCCAGCATGTCACTCAAGAGAATTGGACTGGACATGGTGGCTCATGCCTGTAATCCTCGCACTTTGGGAGGCTGACGTGGGTAGATCACCTGAGGTCAGGAGTTTGAGACCAGCCTGGCCAACATGGTGAAACCCTGTCTCTAATAAAATACAAAAATTAGCTGGGCATGGTGGCACGTGCCTGTAATCCCAGCTACTCCAGAGGCTAAGGCAGGAGAATTGCTTGAACCCAGGAAGCGGAGGTTGCAGTGAGCCGAGATTGTGCCACTGCACTCCAGCCTGGGCGACTGAGAGAGACTCCATATCTCAAAAAGAAAAAAAGAAAGAGACAGAATTAATTCAGCGTTTTGGGCTGTGGGGCCAACCTCCACTCACAGGCTTTTTCCAAGAATTAGAGAAGTATATTCAAATTACAGCAAGAAAAACTAGGTTACTTATCATGAGGAACTTCCTCAATGTACCACTGTCTACCTAACAGGTGCCAAGTCACCAACCTGTCTACTGTTTTGCAAATGTGTCTTCCGCAGGTGAGTGGGTGGTGAGGGGTAAAGCAGCTGTCCTGCTCTGCAAAATGGATCAGGAAAAGGCAAGTACCATTGCCTGTGCGGTAACAACAGCAGTGACACACTCCCCTTCTGATGCCCCAATGGACTTAATCTTTACTCAAAATGGTTGCAATGACCCTGGTGCCCCTACAAGAATGTCTAGATGACAAAAGATACCACCTTTCTCTTTGGTACCAGAAATAAGAAAAGCAAGAATTGGTCTACGTCCATTCAACAGATTGTTTTCCAGTGGAACATGATGCTAATGCTACAATAAGGTTTCCTATTTTGCAGACGGAGTCCTGTGGTGAGTTGTTCCCAGGGCCCAGGCCTCCGGGTTCCCAGGCTATGGGATCTCCTATCTCTCAGCTGTCTGGAGGTCCATCCGTTCACTGAATCGGACAGTCATCCAAGACAGATTTTGGAAAATGCACGCAAACCACAGCAAAACAACACTGATCCACTCTTTCTTAGAGGGCCCAGGGCTGACTGCTGGCTGCTCGGGGGTACTTTACTTTCCCTTCCTGCCATGGAAGAAGGAGGTAGAAAGAAAAGGCATGAAAGAAAGGGCAAAGCAGAGATAGTCTGATCCAGGAAGAGTAAGAAATGTTTACATCTTGGGTGCTGGAAGTGAAGACTGATGTATTTCACCAGCTAAAACTCTGTCTTTCCCCAGCAAGCAGGCAATGTCTGCAGGCTCGCACATGCTTGGTATTTACTTGTACTTATGGTAAACCACTCCCTATGCTACTTCTATCCTTTCTGCCTTTATCAATGACCATGAGACTGAAGAGAAGAACATGGTTAGGTACCAGTTTTCTACACATGTTCAGACTGGGATAAAACAGAAAATCTAAAGCTGTGCAGAATCCAAATGCACCATTGTAGAAAAGGGCCTTGTGCTGTCAGACAGGTGCCTAAGTTGGCTTCTACTCCCTTCCCTACTTACCTTTGGCAAATGAGTTCAAACTGGGCACCGTGGCCAAAATCCTGGTCTGCGAGGAAGGAGGGAGGATGAGAAGAGAGAAGAAACTGGTGTGGGTAACACACAAATTCATTCAGCCCACACATGAAAAAGAATAGTTTGGTTTCTCTTTGATTCCCTGGGCTCCAAACCTACACACTAGGGTCAGGGAGGGGTATTCAGTACGCCACTGATGCCACGACAAGCCCCCACACCTCCGTTCGAAATAGAAGGCCTGACATTGTTTGCTCCAGCCAAGCCTCCCTCTGCTCTGTAGTTGAGTTCATGAAAGGAATCCAGGATGGGTTAAACGTTACCTCTATCTCCAGCCCGCATCTCCAAAAACATCTGATAAGTGCTAGAGAAAACATCCTGTGTGCAGAGGTTTAGATGCTGACACAGGGTGGGGGAGCACCAACGACCCAGGGGCCTCAAGGAGTTAATCCCCCGAGAGATAGGGGCCTACTCTTTGGAAAGTTCAGAGAAAGCAAAGAGAAGAAAGATTCTACCGGCTGTTACATGTGGTTACCAAAACACAAATGTAGGTAGAGACTCTGTAGCCCAAAATTAAGAAAACAACGACCAGAAACTTCTTTAGTCCAAGCAGACGGTACACACAAAAAAGAAAAGAAAAAGTTTTTAAGCAGAGTGTTCAGCCAACTGCTAATTCTGCACATGACCCACGACAGAGTTAACCTGTACTCTGGTCTCAGGCTTGGGGGTGGTGGGGGGTCCACCTTCTGAATTCCAGGTCACCATCTATTTTAATTCCCTCCCCACACACTCCACATTTGTCTCTCCCGCTTATAACACAGGCCTGGCCAAAAGGCAGGAGAATGTTTTCAATGGCCTCGAGGCTCCCTCAGCCCTTACAGTTGAACCTCAATAATCACAGTGTTGTGGCTCAAAGCAGAAACAATTATCAACGCAATGAAGTGCCATTGACAGACCTCCCGTTTCAGCATCACTGATACAGTAATGTTTGCCTTCAAATAAGGTCTTTTAATGTGCGCAGCAGCTGAGAGGAGCAAGACATAATGGTTTGGAAGGGTACCCATGGGTTAATATGGGCACACACAAAGGAAGAGCTTTAGCTGGCTCTTTTGTCGCTCCCCAATATGTGGGTGGCATTGGGGGCTACTATGAATGTTGGCGAGCATCAAAGGCTTCAAGCCCAAGAAGCAAGCCACACAAAAAGCTCTAGGATTGGCCTTTTTTCTGGAATTGCTCTAGGTTCTCCTGCCTATAAAATTCACCAGGCACCCCATAAATAATTAAATGACTGTTCAGCTCTTACTAAACCACTCAGGATCACAGGACCAACTCATGGGCTATCAACAAAAAGCACCCCTCTTTCTACATATGCCAAAATCATCCCAATCCCAGAATAACAGGCCCATGCATTTCCTAACACATTCACTTCCCAGAAAACAGGGAAGGGTGGGAGAAGGGGAGCGGGGGAACGGGGGCGACTTACCTGGAAGAAAAAAAAAATTTGAACAACTGATTCTACTTTCTCCCTCTAACCACTGCTGTGATGAATGAGAAGAGTGATGATCAATGACAAACCTTTCTCCTGAAAACCCCAGAGTAAAAAAAAAATTCACCAAGGATCCAGAAGACGGTCTATGCATAAAAACGCAAGGGCATGTTAGGAATAGCAGTTCAGCAGCCTCAACCCCCAGTGAGATTTAAACCCAAACTTGGCTGCCAACAACCCACCAGCACCTTAGGGCCATGATAAGAAAGCTTTCCCAAAGCATTTTGTTAAGGATTTTTTTTTCCCCTAGAAAGGGAAATAGCAACGGATAATAAGCCTACCAGGCAAAGCAGCTGAGGGCCCATGTTTTAGAGGTCTGGGAATGAGGACGTCCCAACTATCACTGGTGTTTTCACTACCAACCCCGACACGCTCAGACAAGACTCACACCACCAAACCAACAGAAAGATGTCCTCACTACAGGGGCCAAAAGGCAAAGGAAAACGTGACTGTCCCAGAGATATCTATTCCCTAGAGCCACATCCAATTTCATAAAGAAGTTAAAAGCCAGTGATATAACCTTACCTGCCCCTACCCATCTGGGATACCACCAGTTTCTCAATCACCACCACAACATGTACAAAAATGAGCAACAAACAGATGAATGTATCTCTCTTTGTGCAATGACATGAAAAATGCAAAGAAATAAAATCAGGTCTTCTGCTCTCAAGAAGAAAAAGGAGGATAAGGGAACTAACATTTATTGGGCACTCCAATAATAGCCAGGAGATCTACGTGTATTTTTTCATTTGATCTTTGCAAGAACCTTACAAGTTAGGCAATATCGTCCCCAACTCACAGGAGAGAAAACTGAGTCTCAGAATGTTTATGCGGCTAAGGACACAAAATTTTAAAAGTGGCCAAGCTATCAATCTAGGCCTGTCTTGACTCCAAAATTCGGGGTCTTTCTACCAAATCACACCATGTTGCTCTCTTCAGTCACTCAGCTTCTATCAAACCCTTCAAAAAACCGGGTGAAATACACAAACCAATCAGTCTTGGGAAAACATACTTCTGTGGCCCCAAAGAACCTCAGTGCTAGGGAATGCAGGAAAGTCTGGATCATAAATGAGTGGGTATTCTGAACTAACTATCCAAACACACAGACACATACACACACACACACACACACACACACACACACACACACAAATGAGGCCTAGCGCAGTGGCTCACACCTGTCATCTCAGCACTTTGAGAGGCCAAGGTGGGAAGACTGAGCCCAGGAGTTCGAGATCAGCCTGGGCAATGCAGTGAAACCTCATCTCTACAAAAACTTTAAAAATTAGCAGGATGCAGTGGCATATGCCTGTAATCCCAGCTACTTGGGAGGCTGAAGTGTGAGAACTGCTTAAGCTAGGGAGGGCAAGTAAGGTTGTAGTGAGCTGAGATTATGCCACTGCATTCCAGCCTAGGCAACAGAGTGAGACCCTAACACAAAACAACCAGCTTGCAACTTTCTGGCTACGAACCCCACTGTGGACCCCCGACATGCTGGCTGCCACGAGTATCTCCTCACTAAAAACCACTCTAGATCACTCACCATGCTAGGGGCTGTCTGGATTTCCAAGTCAGCGTTAAGTTTTGTGAAAGCAGTAGATCGCTGATCTTTAGAAGAGAGGATTCTGACAGTCACTGTCCGGCCCTGCTGTACGTTTATAAGTATCCCAGTCTTATAAAAGGTTAGTAATTCCATAAAGCAAAATCTGCAGCATCTTACAAAAGGGCCCATCAGAAACGTCAGTCGCATCAGTTCTCAGTACTGTTTGACAAAAGTCTTCCCCCAAAACCAAAATAACTAGAAGGGTCCTCACTGAGTTTCATCTTTTTCTATCTGTGTCTGAGTAAACTCAAGAGGAAAGGGGCCAGCCTTGCCAGCACCTCCAAATCCCCACACTGTTCTATGCCCATAGTCTCCCAAGAGGGAAGATAAAATACTTGCTCAAATCGGTCTTGGTTTAAACACTTTTGTCATACAGCCAGGTCAGGGCTACAAAAATTAGATGAAATATTAAATACATACTAGGTCCCTCAAAATAAGTCAACCCCCATGCCTACTATATTACTGGGGAGTAGGGGGGGCATAGTAGGTGGTAAAGAAATAGTATTTTTACTTGAATCCCTGGATCACAACTCAGCCTTTGAACCGGCTGTGCAGATATAGCTTCAGTTTCCCCAGGTTTGACCTAGTGCAGCCAAAATCACCACGTCCTACCCCAAGCTACCTCCATCCAATTTTTTTTTTTTTTTTTTGAGACAGAGTCTCACTCTGTAGCCCAGACTGGAGTGCAGTGGTGTGATCTCAGCTCACTGCAACCTCTGCTTCCCAGGTCCTGGTTCAAGCAGTTCTCCTGCCTCAGCCTCCCTAGTAGCTGAGATTACAGGCACGCACCACCATGCCCAGCTAATTTTTGTATTTTTAGTAGAGACGGGGTTTCACCATGTTGGCCAGGCTGGTCTCAAACTCTTGACCTCAGGTGATCCACCCACCTCAGCCTCCCAAAGTGCTGGGACTACAGGCGTGAGCTCCAGCGCCCGGCCCCTCCATCCAATTTTCAGTGTCACCTTGGGCTGACCACGAGCAGAGAGAGATGACTGGATGAGCCATTTAGCATTACATGGAGAAAGGAAAGAGACATTTTGCCACTATTGATTAAGGAGAACCTGCCAACCTGGGTTAAAAAACACACAAACAAAAAAATCAGATCTCAGAATACATTAGTGTCATTAAGAGATCATGTCCCCAGTCCATGGGAATCCCAGTGCAGGGCAGCAACTCAAGAATGCGACTGCTTCTGGGGTGCTCTGAAAGAGAGCTCATGTTTCTTTTTAAATTTTTTAAGGAGGACCTGACGGTGTATGTAACAATCCACTAGAAGTCAGAGGACACACACTAGGGTTGAGAAAGACACCTCTCAAGAAGGCACAGGAACATTGAAAAGTATGTGTCATGGGCACCCACAAGTGCACCAACACAATGCATGTTTTTTGTTTGTTTGTTTGTTTGTTTTGAGACAGTCTCGCTCTATTGCCAGGCTAGAGTGCAGTGGCACAGTCTCAGCTCACCACAACCTCCGCCTCCCAGGTTCAAGCGATTCTCCTGCCTCAGCCTCCCGAGTAGCTGGGGTTACAGGCAGGTGCCACCACGCCCAGCTATTTCTTTTGCATTTTTAGTAGAGACAGGGTTTCACCATGTTTTGGCCAGGATGGTCTCGATCTCTTGACCTCGTGATCCGCCTGCCTTGGCCTCCCGAAGTGCTGAGATTACAGGTGTGAGCCACCACGCCCGGCCCACAGTGCATGCTTTACACTTTGAAGTTCATTGACTTTAGAGCAATGTGTTTGGAAATGTATTATTTTTTCTACTGAATCCCTTAAGCAAGAAGATAAGTTGTATAATCGCTCCTGTTTTCCAAAATGGAAGGCCAAGTCAAGAAGACCCAGGCTGTCTTCCTTCTCTCTCCAAGGCTGACTACCTCACATAGCCCCTCACCCTCCAACGCACACACACCACACACTGCTTCACTCACTTGAGCTGACACCACACAGCTTTAAGAACCACTGACTCACCAGCAGGCTAAGCCATGAGACTACAGTATCATCCACTGGTTAAACTAAAACCACACTGGAGACTTAGATTTAAATGCATGCTTCCCAGAAGCTGCTATGTTTCTTGTTACTACCTTTTTTTTAAGCCAGGTGCCAAGAGAGGAGATAAATCTAAATAATACCTACACTTCCTTATTATGAACTATACTCCTTTTTTAACTGACCACACCATAAACATTATAAAATAGATTTATTTTATACATGTGTGTGTGTGTATGTATATATTCAGAGTATCTCCATCTCCTCCTCATGGGGAAAAAAACTACGGGCTATAAGACCACTATTTAGAAGTGTAATTCCATACTTAGAAAAACTAAAATCAATATCTGCTGTAGCACCTCTCTCTCTGCAGTAAGATCATGGTTGTTTTAGGAGGATACGAGCTTCTGAAATGCAGCCTTAACAAACAGAACATTGCTCAACTGTTCTAGAGGCAGGTGTCATAAACAAGCAGCCACATGGCAAACATATTGATTTCTCAGCCCTTATCTCACAGCAACCAGTGCTCAGTTACCAGGCTACTTTAATATGTAATTTACTGCAGGGAAAGGAGAACAGGGCTGAGGATGTCTGAAATATTTACTGTAGAATTCGGCAGTGCCATAGAGGCTTGCAAGCAAATATGAAGAATTCTGGGCTGAAAACCACAAATAATCATTAGCATTTCCAAACTGTTGAATGAAAAGACCCCTCCTCCATTTCCTTTTTCCCTCGCCAAGAACCCATTATTTGATATTATTGATCTTCAGCAACTATGTTTATGCTATGAAAATCCAACCCACCACCACCTTTATCTAAACACAGATGCTTAATTTCTGTCAAAACAGTCCAAGGAAATTACTTCTATCTATTATGTATGTTACATTGGACTCTTCCCTTGCCTCTCAGCCCACCTGACTCAAGATGAAAATAAAGGGGACAAGGAGGTTAGGATTTCTAAGGCTCCCGTGCTGGTTTTTGCAAGACTCGTGAGAATGTCAGGAGTTAGCTTTCTTTTTTTTAAGTCAGACTTTTTATATATCCCAAGCTGCAAAACACCAAAAAAGATCCAACACTAATTAAAAGCAATCAATGTATAGTTACATTAAGTGGGAAAGAAGCTCTGTGTCTGGCGTTAAAGGTTGTAAGTTTAAAATAAACCTAGAAATGCCAAACTTAAGCTTTTTCAGATCCGTGCCAGCGTGCCCACACGCCTGGTACTATATATATGGTGCGCCTCTACCTTCACGTGCAGGCCATTAAACCTTCAAAAGCACAGAACGAGGCTGCTGGCTATGATACCACCACGGGGGCAGAGGAAACTTCCATTTCCAGAACTTATATTTTCATCTTGAGATCCTGACTTATTTGGGCATAGATTTTCACTTTGAATTTCCTTATGAGTCTTTACATTTTCATGTGAATAAAAAGCAAACAAAGAGGAAGGGAAGAAGAGCAGGAAAAAGATACTGTTGAGAAGCTCACAAAGTCTCTGGCTACATCTGCCACCAGTTGCAGGAGGAGACAAGGCCCATCGCAGATGGTAAATATAAAACCTCTAAAAACCTGACCACATAAGTACCAAGTCTAAAAACAGAAACACCTCTCCCATAATTTTCAGACATTTTGCAAATATAGTTGAATTTTCTTCCTTACTGAAACCTCCCTGTGTTGTAAGACCACAGATATTATTTAATTATTTAAATACAAAAAAAAAAAATCAGAGTGGAACATTTTCCTTAACTTCCCTCTGGGAAGAAGTCAACTAGACAAAGTCTCAGAGCCAAAAATGGAGAGCCTTTTCAAGAATCACATGACAAATACCAACAGAAGACCTCAACAAGTAATCATACCACTTGAGAGATAGCACCTATTAATGACCACTTTAACGATAACCGTAATGATAGTTAAAGGGCAATGCTAGACTGATCACTGATACTCAAGAGTACAGGCAACGTGTGTTTTTAAAAAAATTAGCAGAGGGTTTTTATCAGTATGATATTCTCAGTATTTTCTAAAAATTTTTTGTCTCAAATGCCAGGTATTGCAATTAGCATAAAATACATTTTTATTGTAATAAAACTATGTAACTAAAAGTTACCATCTTAATGTTTGTCGTTTAGTATATTCCTGATGTTATGCTACCATTACTACCATACAGCAACAGAACTTTTTCATCTTATTCATCTGAAACTCTGTACCCATTCAACCTTAACTCCTCATTCCCCTCTCTCCCCAGCTCCTGGCAACATCTATTCTATTTTGTATCTCTACAAATTTGCTTTATATAAGCATAGTTACCTCATATAGACGGAACCATACACTATCTGTCCTTTGCTATCTAGCTTATTTCACCTCGTATAATGTCCTCCAAGTTGATCTGTGTTATAGCATGTGTCAGAATTTCCTTCCTGGTTAAGGCTGAATAATATTCCATTATATGTCTATACCACATTTTGTCTATTTATCCACGGGTCAATGAACATTTGAATTATTTCTATCTTTTGGCTATTTTAGCTAATGCTGCTATGAACATGGTTATACAAATATCTGTTCGAGTTCTTGCTTTCCATTATTTAGGGTGTGTGTGTGTGTACATGCGTGCATGTGTACGTATACACACACACACACACACACACACATACACACACACACACATACACTCCATGAAGTAAAATTGCTCACAAAATATATTTTTGTTCTTTTAAAAGGAATCCATCGTTTGTGCTTTGGTATCCAACATTCTCATCAAAACCAAAAAAGAAAAAAGACAGAATTAGGTTAGAAAACCGAAATTAACAATGCTACTGAAGCGGAAAGCCACGCTAGGGCACGCAGTTGCGCAGTTGCAAAAGTGCCAGTAAAATGCTGGGCTGCAACCCCTCAACTTTCCTTACTTGATGAGGGTGTGCAGTTTTGGTTCAACCCCAGAAGTGCACCTTAATAAAGGGTTCCTAGGGTGCAGGAAATGCGGCTGACCTGTTTATGAACAGTCTCAATATGCCATGACTGCTTGGTACCTTTATGAGACAACCATGTTAAAAACATAGGCATATTTTTTGACACACCTTATTTAAATCTGCTGGGGACTTACTGTACCAGGCAGCACATGAAAATCAGCATGCTGACATTTTAGGACGAGGAAGCACGCAGGAGACCACAGAGGTCTATTCTCCCATCTCTCAACAGCTTAATAACTTAAAATGCCAAGATAAAATGTGTGTGTATCTCTTTAAGACAGCATATTTTAGAGGTTTATGTCTTACCACAAATCAGAAATAATAGATAAGTCAAAACCTCCAAATTTTAATGAAAGCCGAAACCACATCGGCTCTCCAATATCCAAAGCCTGGCAACATATTTCAGAAGCTGAACCGGAGATAAAAACTACAGACAAGGGAAAAGGCAATTTTAGGTGCCTCCAAGGGAAGTCTGGAGCTTTGATATTAAAATATCCCTGGTTGCTCAGACCATGAGGAATTTACTTTTTCATAGAATAAACTTTTCTTTTATACTCCTTTTTTAATACAGTGTCTTAAGTAGATCTTTTGGAATTTACAAGATAAATACTGGTAATTTGATTCTTATCTTCTCTAAATCCAATTCTAAGCCAATTTTGTGTAAAGGACACTAATTATAGCCTACAGGGAGAGAAAGGGTAACCTATCAGAGAGAATACACTTGAAACATTTAAAAGGCTAGGGGACCCTGAAAAGTTAAATAGATTTCAAATCTATTGGAGTAAGAATAATAATTAGTTAAATGGAAATTATTCTCAGAGCCTGGTCTGCTTCTCATAGGTGCTTCAGAGTCTTGTCAACATAGCACCCAAGCATGCTAAGGTAAAGGGGATTTAGGGTTTACTCTCCTTGCCCCCAGGCCTGAGCCTCTGCAGTTGCTTTCAAAAGACCCTGCCTTGGTGAGTAAAAGTATGAGAAAGTGGGTGAGTGAAGGAGGTTTTCTTGCAAAGGTCCCAATTCTGCCTTGTTTGCATATCTCTTTCTCCCCACTCCATATTCTACGTATAAGAAATTGGTGGCCGGGTGCAGTGGTTCACGCCTGTAATCCCAGCACTTTGGGAGGATGAGGTGGGCAGATGATGAGGTCAGGAGACCAAGACCATCCTGGCTAACACGGTGAAATTCCATCTCTATTAAAAATACCAAAAATTAGCTAGATGTGGTGACGCGTGCCTGTAGTCCCAGCTACTTGGGAGCCTGAGGCAGGAAAATCGCTTGAACCCAGAAGGCAGAGGTGGCAGTGAGCCAAGATCATACCACTGCACTCCAGCCTGCTGAAAGAGCGATACTCCATATCAAAAAAAAAAAAAAAAAAAATGATTACATAAGATGCTGTGGTTTTCCAAACTAAACCCTAAAGATGCATTGACTAAGACTGCAGGGCGTGTGCATATGCATCCTCATTCCTCACCACTCCTACCTCTTTGTGCTATTTTTCTTGGCCTTGGTCATAAGAGACAGTCATGCTAAAAGGGTGCCATAAACCCCATCTCACGTTTGCAGGCAGCTTTATGGATGTTAGAACATTCAGACAGGCCCCCAGCTTCTCTGGTGTGGAGCCGTGCGGTGACCTACAGCCCGGTGTGAAGCACCCTGGAGGGGTCTCTGGGCTAATGGGGCACATAAGCTGGATGAAGGATCAGTGAAAGCGATCCCAGAGTCCTTGGCCTTTGGAAACTTTGAACTGATAGCTCAAAACATCTCACCAAAACAGCTTTCAGTTCACAACCACTCCAACCATTGAAACCCCTTGGGCCAGGGACCTCCTGCTTCTGATTGAGGGGCAAACAGGTTTGAGATCCAGCCCCAACCAGCTCACCAAGGGACAGACCCTAGTTAAGAGCCACACCCACCCACAACAAGGGTGCTTTTTAAATTCACACAAAAGCACTGTGCGGGCCATTAGCAACCATGCTTGAGCCCAGAAAGAAACTTCTTGAGCCCAGCAATGGCTCTCTCTGGAAGCTACCTCCTCCTTCCTACTGCCTGCACACCCAAGTTTGCCACCAACCCCTAGAAGCTGGGTGCCACAGCATTGCAATCCATAGGGTGGCCCGGGCCCTTCATCAATTAGGAGAGTAAACCTTCCAAAGTGGTCTATTCCAATATCCCAGTGCTGAGATGAACCAACATCTTAGACTTTACATGGACTCATTTGGTTTTATGTTTTACTGAAAAGTCAAAACAAAAAAAAAATTTTTTTTTTTTTGAGACGGAGTCTTGCTCTGTTGCCAGGCTGGAGTACAGTGGCGCAATCTCGGCTCACTGCAACCTCCGCCTCCTGGGTTCAAGCGATTCTTCCGCCTCAGACTCCCAAGTAGCTGGGACCACAGGCACATGCCACCACGCCCAGATAATTTTTGTATTTTTAGTAGAGACAGGGTTTCACCATGTTGGTCAGGATGGTCTCGATCTCCTGACTTCATGATCCGCCTACCTAGGTCTCCCAAAGTGCTGGGATTATAGGCGTGAGCCACCGAGCCCAGCCCAACAACAATATTTTTAAGGGCTTATACCAAAGAGCCTAACCAGAAGAGGGCTCAAAGTCTGAACCAATGATGTGGCCACTATTCCAAACACACAAATACAGGAAGCAAAAGATGTCTGTTGACAATTCAGTTTCATTCCACCCAAAACCAACAGTTGCATATGGCACATTGTTTCAAAGAGATGGTGTGATGCCTTTTTTAGAAACTATCTAGAAACTATCTAGAAAATGGACACAGGTTAAAGGGCAGAAATAAAGCTTTCTACTCTGTTTACAGATTAGGCATCCTGAGAAACCAGGCAGCAGAGAAATCAGTGCTGGCTGAACAGGAAAACTTCCTGGACCATGTCTTTCCCATCTTTCTTCTACAAGCTCCGGCTGCTTCCAGCTACTGGACACAGGAGTGGCCTGAGAAGTGAGAAAATGGTGAAGAGAGTCTCGGAGGCTGGTCCTAGTTCTACCTTTCAGGGCAATGCTCCGTCATCCTTGGGCCCTTCTCCTTCTAGGGGTCCTGTTGCTTCTACGTGCCTTGCTGATTATTCACCACCTCCCTAAAGGATGGGCAAGGACAAGAGAGGGAGTTGTCCCTTGGGAGCAGCAGCAGTGGTGAGTGTAGTGGAGGAAGAGAGGGGAACCAGGGAACAAAAGGCTGAAAAGGAAGCCCGGCCCCTCTGAAGCAGGGAAACAGCAACACCCCCTGCAATACGGTGTTCACCTCTCCACAATACAGACCACCCAGAACTTTTCAGACAAGCCAAGCCTCTCTGGGATAGGCCTACACTGAACCATTCTGTGCCACTGCTAAACTGTGGCTGTGATTTCTGGTTCTGAAAATATGGTCCTGAAGACACAATTAAAGTGCACAGGCAAAAACACATGGGACCTTAACACCCCATGTGGACTCAGCTACTGAAGTAAGGCAGATCCGTGCAGTCTGCATGATCAGGCTTGTCAGAGTTTACCCATGTAGGGCAGGCACTGTTGGTTTTTTAATCTTCTTTAAAAGGGTGATTTTGGGGTGTGGTGTGGTATGTGTGTGTTTTCACATATTCTACAATCTCAAACTTTAATCTTTCAAATATACTTCTGGAGAATTTTTTCTCTTCCCTTATCACAATGAAGACCAGAAGGGGACAAGCCCAAAGAATCCCCAAGAGCCAGGGAGAAGTGGAAGGAAGATTGGGGGCACTAGAAAATGGAGTCTTCATTTTGGGTCCTCAGATTCATAAAAGGACCATGGCCTGATCAGTCTGAAAGGAGAGAGCCCTGTGCAAGCCAAACCCATGAGTTATCTGACCTGAGCCTTACAACGGCCCTACCTATTAGGTAGGGGCTAGCACCTTCCAGCCCATTTTAGAGATGCACAAACTAAGGCCCAGCAAGATAATCAGGGAGAAGAAGAATCAAGAAATGAAAGCTACAAGGAACAAAGACCCCACAGAAGTCTACCGCTGTCCCCGACACTTCTCTTTGGAGAGAAGAGGAGGAGCGGAGGAGAGGAGGAGCGGAGGAGAGCAGGGTCTCCTCCACACTGTATCCTCAACCATGGCTGCTGTGAGGACAACAGACCATCCGGAGAACACAAGGAGAGAGGAATCACTTGCTCCACACAACAAGAGGATCGAGGCAGTGTGCCCCCACCCCACCCCAGGCCACAAAATGGGTTTTAAGGAGTAGCCTGGAGCTGTCTAAACAGGCACTTGCTCACAACCCCAAGGCAGCTCCCACACTGGCTCTCCCTCGCTTCTCCCCTAAGCCAAACTACCAATGACAAAAATCCCCTTCAGTGCTCCGGGTGCCCCCACCTTTGTAACTAGCCCTGGAAGGCCTGAATGCACAAACACAGTGCCCTTTCACCGGAGCCTCTCGGGGCTCCTGTTTCAGTGGGGCCGTGAAAGAGAGCACTGTAAATAAAAGAGGCCTGTTTGACCTGCCCCTCTGGCTGGGACCTCCTTCCACTCTACTGTAACAGAGCTGTCGGCCAGCACGGCCTCAGCTCCTCTGCTCAGCCCTGCTGCTCACGCCCACTGGGCACCAAGGGGCAGCGAGACAAAAGGGTGAGGCCCAGCCTGGTCTAAGGGTGTCAGTGAGAAGGGGCGCACAGGCCTGGTCACTCCAATGACTCATAAGCATCAAAGCACTTGTTTAAACGGTTGCAAGGAAAATCATCCCAGAACACCACTGCTTGACCGGTTTAGGAGAGGGGGAGGGGAGGCCATTTGGTTTTGTTCTCTTTGTCCAGCCAACTGGACAAAAACAAGAGGAAGGGGAGTGGGCTGGGACACTGGAACCCACCCTCAATGGCAGCATACAGAGGAGACTGTCCCAGCAAGTCTGAGGAATAAATAGGAACTGTGTCATGCTAGGTGCAGCCATATATTTTAAACAGGAAAGCAGAAGAAAGGAAGGAAGGAAGGAAGGAAGGAAGGAAGGAAGGAAGGAAGGAAGGAAGGAAGGAAGGAAGGAGGGAGAGAGGGAGGGAGGGAGGGAGGGAGGGAGGGAGGGAAGATTGGGGAAAGGAAAGAAAAAGCAAGCACAAAGAAGAGCAGAAGTGGCAACCACATTCACAAGTACAGAGAAACACAAGCCAAAGCCCCAGACCTGCTGGGACATCTACTGTGACCACTCAGCACTAGCATTTACAGAAACGAACATCCACAGGCTCAGAGTTGAGAGTTCAGGCAGGGGGTAGAGGAGAGGAAGAGAAAGACATAAGAATATGGTCTGGTCTGGTCTTTTTTTTTTTTTTTTTTTTTGAGACAAGGTCCCACTCTGTCACCCAGCTGAGGTGTAGTGGTGCAATCTCGGCTCACTGCAGTCTCCACCTCTCAGGTTCAAGCACTTCTCACGCCTCAGCCTCCTGAGTAGCTGGGAATATAGGTGCATGCCACTACCCCTGGCTAAATTTTATATTTTTTTAGAGATGTGGTTTCACCATGCTGCCCAAGCTGGTCTCAAACTCCAGGGCTCAAGCGATCCTCCATCTCGGCCTCCCAAAGCGCTGGGATTATAGGTATAAGCCACTGCACCCAGCTGAGAGGGTCTTTACTAAGGAAGGTTCATTGTCTTAGTCTGTATCACATGGTATGAGGATGTACGGCTCTTTAACCATCCCACTACATCCGCAGCGATTTGCACTAGCCCCACCTTAGGGCAGCAGGAAGGGGTGGAGAAGGATGAAATCTGAAACTCGGAGGGGAAAATAAATAAGTGGAAACAAAAAATCCATATTTATGTTTCTTACAATTTCCCACAAAGACAAAATGCTACAGAAAACAAAGCAGAAACAAACTGAGAGTTTGGGAGGGATATTAGTATCTTCCAGGAATCGGGCAGCAGGGAAGCCATGGGTACACACTCCCAGCCTGTCCAGGAAACTGAAGGGGATTTCAGGTCTCTCCACAACAGCCCAGGAACTGCCCACACAGCATCCAATAGAATGAAGTCCTTTTTTAAGTTTTTAAATGAGTCTCCCAGGATTGAGGGATGAAAAGGCTGAGAATCGAAGCCACACATTTGGAAGCTCTTGCCTGCCCAGACCTCAGCCCGGCCCTCCAAAACCATCTTCTCACCACCAGAAAGTCCAGACGTGTTTATGATGGGGGTGGAAAGGGGGGCAGCAGAGGGGAGAGAGGGAGCTCCCCTAGCTAGGCCAGGCATCCCTACCCTGCTTTCCATGCCAGCAGCCTCCCAGAGTTTGCCAGACAAGGCCTCGACCCAGAAAGAGCCAAAAGTTCCAGAGGCCATTCTGTCTTCCTCCATCCTTCCTCCCCATTACAATCCTAGGAAGAGAACCAGGACATTCCCCAACACGCTCAGGCCAAAGACACCTAAGTGACAAAAATGACCTCACTCCACAGAAAATACACCTCATTAGCTAAGGCAAGATCCCTCCCCTAACCATCCACAGAATATCCTGGCAGAGAACAGAAGAACAGGGAGCCACATTTAATGGCTAGAATAGCCACTGTGCCACTGCAGGCCTTTGTCACTTATCCACAAAGTGGGCATGAGAGCAGTAATGCCACTTTTCTTGCCTGAGAGCCATGGGATGACCTAGATGACCTCTGAATGTCCCTTATGGACCTAAGATCTTAATTGCAGGAACAATCGCAGCAGCAGCAAGCAAGCAAGCAAGAGCAGGCAAGTGACCCAGAATCAGCGGCTTCCTGCCCTGAGCCTGGCTGGCCGCCCCAGGGAGGCCCCAAGCAGAGGCAGAGACCCACACGTGCTATCTGGATGCCTATAAAACCTCTGAACCTCTACATGGCAAACACCTTGGGATTTACCTGCAAAGTCTATTGTGGGGGCAGCCAGATCTCCTAACTGCAAAGTCTAGAGAGGAAGCAGCCAGACTTCCTAGACTTTTTCACCTCTGTTTTCCGCTCATACTCATACCAGGTTCACAAATTCTGCAAAGAACGCACAACACATTGACTAACTCAGATGCAGGAAGATGATTCCCTGACGGGTACATTAGGACCACAGCTAGGTCATCATCTTCTCTGCCTCCCTGCCAGCTACTTCAGCAGCCTCCGTCTCCCACTGGCCAAGCCCAAGTTGAAGAGAGGAGGATTCACAGGCAGTCTGGAGCAGACTGATATTCTCCCGTCTTTGGGATCAGAGACCTCCTCTACAATTCAACCCATCAAACATATGGTGGATCATTACACTGTGCTACCTGCCAGGTTGGGCACTAGGGTAGAGAAAAGAAAAGGTCACAGTCCTGCCCTCAATGATCTCCCAATCTTCCTGAAGAAAATGGCATGAAAAATCAATATAGTGGTATAACAACTGGGTTAATCAAACCAGCAAGAGGTACTGAATACCTATGATGGACAAATGAGACCGTCCCTGCCTGCCAAAGATCAGACACCTGCCTGTCCCTCCAGGATCTACGCTTCACAGGAAATCATCCATAGGAAAGCCCCAGCTGTGAACCAGCAATGCTCCCCCCAGATCCCTGCCCGCCACTCCCAGCAAAGCTCTTCATCAAGGCTCTTCCACTGCCTCTTACTGCGATGTGGCCCAGTCAGGTGGGTACTGAGTGGGCTGAGGAAGCAGAAAAGAGGACCCAGCTGCGGGGCTCGCCGTCACCCTGCAGGTGCGCACACACTGCAATGTGTTCATACCTATCCTGCACAATCAGGCCTTGTGTGTGGGGCCCCCAGCCACCTCCCTTCACACAGACTTCACACTCCCCCAGCCCTGCCTGGCCTATTCCCACCACAATAAAGATGCCAATTAGGACAAGGTTTCCCCCAATTAAAAAAAAAAAAAGAAAAGAAAGAAAAGAAAAGATAAAAGAAAAAGCTTCAGAGCAAAGATGACTCTGCTTTGACAATACCTGAGTCTGGGCCTGCTTCTGGTGCCCCTCCCCACCAGTACTGCCTGAGTAGTTAACCCCTTCCCACAATGCAGATATTCACCCCAGCTTCAGAGGAACACGCCTGTCCATCAGGCATCCTCCTATTCCTAAGCCGACAAGAGGTACTGAATACCTATGATGTCCAGGACACTAAACTCTGAAAGGGAGCAGTGGACAAAGGGTGGCTGTATAACTGAATAGGACTCCAGATACTACTCACAAAGACGTACGGTTTCTTAGGGAAGAAATAAACAGAAATACCAATAATAAAAGATCCAGGCCGGGCGCCATGGCTCACACCTATAATCCCAGCAGTTTGGGTGGCCGAGGCGGGCAAATCACTTGAGGCGAGGAGTTCGAGACCAGCCAGGCCAACATGGGAAAACCCCATCTCTACTAAAAATACAAAAATTAGCCAGGCATGGGGGTCGGCACCTGTAAGCCCAGCTACTTGGAGGCTGAGACAGGAGAACCATGTGAACCTGAGAGAAACAGGCTGCAGTGAATCGAGGTCATGCCACTACATTCCAGCCTGGGCAAGAGTAAGACTCTATCTCAAAAAAAAAAAAAAAAAAAAAAAGATCTGGCTTTATCTATACCTCTTTTGGTGTGGGAGTTCAACAGAGGGACATATTATTTCCAACTGGATGCAAGGAGGAAGAATGCCTCAGGAAAGGATGCCTGAAGGAGAAAGCATTGATGCTGGAGCATGAGAGATCGGCCCTGTTGCGATGAGCAGAGAAGGCTCTGGCACAGGAAGGAAAGCATGAGAGTTCATTCAACAGCAACATATGCTGAGCCGCCGCATGCTAGAGAGTGGACTGAAAGGTTGCAGCACAGATGTGAAAAGGATGGTCCTTGCCTTGAGGGGTGTACATTCTAAGAAATATGCTGAGAAAGGGAAGAGGAGAGCAAATGTAGCTGGAATCTAGGAACCCAGATGGCTTTGAATGTCATGCTAAGAATTCTCTCGTTTCTTCTTTAGAATAGGCCATAGTGAGCCACTGCAGGTTTTGGAGCAGGACGGCAACCCCATCAGAGCCCTACTCTGCTCAGGGAAGTAGGGTGATGAGCCTTGGGGAGGGGTGCTGCAGGAAGGCTGGTGAGGAAATCAGGACAGCCATCTGGTTAAGTAGGCTGGAGAGGCAAATGGTGGATGTGGAAGGCAAAGGGAAGGTAGGAACCACAGGTGATGGCAAAGTCTGCAGCGGGGTGCCTGGGGAGAGGGCAGAGCCCACAGAACATGAGGACACAGGAGGTGATTCCAGAGGAATGATGTTGAACTAGCTCAAACACATGACGTTCTAGATCCTTGCCGGACTGGCCTCAACTCAGAAAGATCCAAAAGGTTCCCGAGGCCATTCTGTCTTCCTCCATCCTGCCCCCACGTTACAACCCTAGGAAGAGAACCAGGACATTCCCCAACACGCTCAGGCCTCCGACATCTGAGAATATGTGAAACCCAAGAAAAGACAACGAAAAATAACTAGAGGGAGAGATCTGGAAATCACCCACAGAGGGGTGCTTGCGGAAACCATGAGACTGTCAAGAAAGAGACTGGAGAGACAAGGGAACTGGTAAGGTCATCTTCTTCTGAAGCATCTACGTTAGGCAGAGAGGGTCACATTCAGTTTCAACAGATGTAGACGAACAGCCACCACCTTTCCTGTGAGAGGAGAAACTATCAGTGTTTTGCAGATGATGAAGCAGACTCAGGGAGATGGGGAGGTGGCCAAAGTGCGTGCCACTTAGAAAGGGGCAATGTCAGGCTTCAAACACGGATCCCAGGGGTTCCAGGCATCACACAGCACTCACCCTAGGGAGGGAGTTTCAGGAAATACCAGAGAAGGAGGGGTAGAAGTGGTCAGAGACAGGAGGGTTCAGATGGAGCCAATGCTGGAGTCCAAGAAAGTATTAGCTGTCACAAAAGTAACTGCAGATTTTGCCATTGAAAGTAATGTCAAAAATAGCAATTACTTTTGCACCAACCTAATACAATGCTCTTGAGAACTGAGAGGTCAGAAGCAACCTTTGAAAGGACAGCATCAATATAGTTGAGGAGCTCTTAGTGCAAATGAATCGAGAGATCCAAAGTTGGAGAGAATAGCTCTGAAAGCACCCAAGCACTCCTTTTAACAGTATTCACCTCACACTTGTGAGGATGGGATGTGTTAATGCAAGTAAAATACCTTGTCCATAGCACATGCTCAATTAGCTATTATTTACTGAGTACCTACTATGTGTTCAGCATGGTGTCTGCAGATAGCTGAGTGAGAGAGGATAAACCACAATCGCTATCCTTACAGAACTTAGGTTTTGGCTGGGGGGACAAAACTTAAACTCAAACAAGGCAGCGGAACTTATACTCAAACGGTGTGAACCAGAGATGGCACAGGAGACAGAAGAAGAGGAGGTCAGCAAGCACCAAGACAGACAGCGCTTCCCAGAGAAGCCTGACTTGAGGAGGTCTTGAAGGCTGGACAGGAGAAAAACGACAATCCAAGTGGCAGTGGGGCTGGGGGAGTAGTGAACAACAAAAACAAAAGCACTTCCGTTCCAAATTCTGCTCTCCTGACCACGCCTGGCTCCCCTGAGGCCCAAGGCTGAGTTTGCACTGCTGCATCATGTTTGCGAAGGGTACACCATGAATGTGAAAAAGGACAGGTGTGTGACTAGCCTATGCCCCAGTCAGTGTCGCTCACCTGCAGGCTCCACAGAGCAGGGCAAGAGTTAGGTATGAGAACTTCAGAAACAAACTGCAAGCCAGGCTGCCTGCAAGGCTCTTTACCACCCCCACCCCTACCACTAAATGCGCAGAGACGGCTGGGACCACAGAGGGGCTCCGCGTTCCGCATTCTGAGCAGCCATATGGTCTCACGACCTCCCCAGTTTTCTCTTCCAATAACATCTCAGTGATTGATCCAACCCTCTACCAAGTACACTTTGCAAATGTCCAGAATGCTAGCTTGGTATTCAAATCATTCTAGGACCTGGCCCCAATCCACTTTCCCTGCTTGATCTCCCCTCCTGCCCCATGCCCATCTCCCCATTCCAGCATACTACCCTGTATATGGGCACCTGTCTCTGCTCATGCACTGCCACATCTTAGCTCATCTCCTACCTCAGAATGGTAGCTCCTATCTCCACTGTCCAAAGCCTAGCCATCCTCCAAAACCTGGCCAAATGCCACCTCCTCCATGAAGCCCTCCTGAATCTTCAATCAAAATTCAAAATTCAATTCCTCTCCTCTGCTCCCCTGTACCTCACTTATGTAATATTTGACCACACAGTCTGATATATATATATATATATGCATACACACACACACACACACACACACACAAAGTCATACATATATGGCTGTCATTTCTGTTTCACAGTGAGCTCTTACAGGGATTTATTAATTTCTCTGGATTACCCCCATAGCATTTAGCAACCACCTGGTACACAGCCGATGCTCAGTAAATATTTTCTGAATTGACTATCCATGGCTAAGGCCTCACTGTTTGGGACTTCCTCAAACCATGGGTGGCAATCCATTAGTGAGTCTTCATTAACGTCCTCAAATGAAATAAGATAGAATGGAAGAGAAGATACCAGAGCATACAGTAAGGATAAACAGAGTTTCGCTGAACCTCTGGTTTGAGGTGCGTTTGTGGGTGCACTGGGTTGAGATGGAAAACGTATTGCTTGCTGTCGGCCATGGCCTCCATTCTAGGATAAACCAACAAATTAAAAACCCAACTTATCAGAGGTAGCATCAAAAACACAACTTCTGAAGAATTCCTGGGGGTCACGACACACTCCATTCAATCACCGCCTACCACAGCTTCGGAACAGCATCATCGTGGTAGCTTTTTGGCATTTGCACAAGAATCCTCAATCACTGAACATTCCACAGGTCCCCCAGACTCTGCCCACGAAGGCAGGAAAGCACAGGGCTCCAAGATGGGCAGATCTGAACTGGCTGGAGGACACAAACAGTATGCAGGATTTAACTCTTGACTAACCAGACCACATGCCTGAACAGCAGTTCATGTAAACACTATATTTTAAACCCAGACAGCAACATTCCCAGATGATCCCGAGCAATGAGGCTTCCTCCCAGGACTTCTAACTTGGGGCCCCACGTGGAGAAGGGTGTCTGATCTGGGCTTGGTGGAACAGGGCTCTGGGCTGACGCATGGGGGTGGGGGCTCCCTCCCCTGCCGGACCCTGGCACCTGCTCTGGGTCTCCCCACCTCCCATCAACCCCCACCCCCTCACCTGCTACCTGAGAATCATGCAGCTGGCCTCAGATCTCTAAATTAGTTCAAAGGCCACCTCCTCCAGAACTCTTATCCCTCTAAATAATGAATTTCTCAGACCTAATTAATGCAAGAAAAGGGATGATATACATTTCTCTGTTGCTTTAAGTTACAGCTAGTTGGACACTTGGAGGGAAGAGCAGCCTCTAGCTAAAAGGTTAGATAAGCTAAAATCAATGTAAGCCACTGCCTCCAAATCTTTTAAATCACTACCTTCTCTCCTCTGACCATCTCTAAGCCAGATGCCGACAGTGGGCATGGACAATGCGTAAGCCTAGAAGTGACTACCCATTCAAGCTAATGGTAAGGGAGAAATCAATCCCCTACTCCCGCCAATAAATAAAATAAATAAAATAACTGCAGCCCCTGGGGGCAGTCAGACAGCCAAGAACAAAGGAAATAACCTGACAGCATGCAATGGAAACAGGATGGAGACACTCAGTGGACAGATTAGTAAAAACATAACATCTTCAACAATGGAGGTGAGAGCCTAGTTCTTCCACTAACTGATCAAAGCCTCCGGTTTATGTCACTGAATATAGTCACCCTGATGTGATCAGCTGAAACAGTGATATACAATTTATCATCCTGGAAGTATCTGAGAGAGGTTATGAGAATCACGAGAGGAACTAAAATCACAGACAAGAAACTGCTGCCTAAATCAGGAAGCCATGTCACTACCTTATAAATATCACTCACAGAGCAGAATTCCTGGAGGGTGGGGCATTAAGAATACCTTGAAAATGAAACGTCCTGCTCAAAGAACAGTTACATCCCTCTCCTGGCTACGGGGAGGGGGGTCCAAGGAGAAGCTGCGTGGTATGGAACACACGAGAGTCTCTGAAGTCCCTTCCAGCCCATCTCCCATCACAGTAGAACAGAGCAACCCCAGATGCCAGGGTACTGGATTCTATCACCCTAAGAGGGCAGAGGGCACAGTGCTGGGGCTCAGCTCATCTGAAAGGGCTGTAGGTGGCTGAGGAAGCTTGAAGGGAAAGGCAGCTTATGAAGTACAATATATGTTCCACCACAGCTTCCTGGAGCCAGCGACTGGGACGTGAGACAGGTGGGTGTGGCTCCTTTTCAAGCCAGAGTCTCCAAAACCAATTCCTTAAAGCCAGCCTCCAGTGGCCAGTGGGCTTCAGGCAGGAAGGAGGATGTCTATACTGCAGGTTGAAGTTTAATTTCTATTTAGGAACTGTTTGTTTTATTTTGTTTTGGGTTAAAGGTGGTAGGTGCCAAGCCAAGCTGTCCCCCTTTCAACTTCTTTTTTTAAAAAAAGACAAAGAAGAGAGAAAAACAAAACAACCAAACACCCGTAGCCCAAGGCCATGCTGTGCTGTGGGCGGCCTACATGAGCTTCCTTTATCCAACCACAAAAAGGCATCCGTGGAACCAGCGAGGGGCCCTGGAACGGCGTTTCCAAGGCCGGCCCACTCCTCCGTTGAGGTTAGCAGTTACCCAGGGGCCAGGAGCCACTCGGGCAAACAGCCCATGCCCCTCGTTACACAACGTCAGGGCCCTTATCTCCCCGTGCCACTGTCGGTTTGCAGACATTGCGTAGTGCTACGACCACAGCCGAGACTGGCCCGCAGGAGATAGCGTCGCAGCTCACTATCAGGGAGGCAAGAGGGGAGACTGGGTTTCTATTAAAAGAGAGTCGGAGAGACGGGTAACAGTCCGGCAGACCAGCTTCAGAGTGTCACTTCCTTTGATCCTGACAGCTAAAGACCCCCTCTCCCCAGGCCCCTCTCCCAGCTCCCCCGCCCACTGAGAGGAGGTGGCAAGGGTCCATTTCACGTCCTTTCATCAGATCTTGGTAGAGTGCCAGGTACAAGATGCAGGGGAGAGGTCTCTTGAGGAGCTGATGATCACCCTCTAAACTCCTTTTCAGACGGGCTGGTGAAGGCAGGGAAGGAGCAAGGGGCAGTCAGATACATGCAGAGTAGATATCACATCAGTGTTGAGCACTCCAGTCACATCATTCTCCTTTTCAAATGCCTTCCGAGGCTCCAACTGCCCCAGGATAAAGTCCAAAAACAAACAACAGTTATGTTTATTGAGCAACTACATTGTTCTAGGCACTGTGCAGGGTATGTTAAGTACACTACACCAAATCCTCAGAATATCCCACACAATAACTGCACTGTAGGAATGAAGGAACTACAGTTCATGGGGTGGGTGTGTGGGTGTGGGGGTGTGTGTGTGTATGTGTGTGTTTAAATAGAGATAGGGTCCTACTTTGTTGCCCAGGCTGGAGTGCAGTGGCATGATCATAGCTCACCGCAGCCTCAAACTCCTAGGTTCAAGCCGTCCTCCCTCTTCAGCTACCTAAGGAGCTGGAATTATAGGCACACACAGCCGCACCCAGCTGATTTTTTATTATTTTATTTTTGTAAAGATGGGAGTCTTGCTATGTTACCTGGGCTGTTCTCAAACTTCTAGCCTCACACAATCCTCCTGCCTTGGCCTCCCAAAGCACTGGGATGACAGGTGTGAGCCACTGCGCCCAGCCAGTTCGCAGTGCTTGATGGCCAAGATCACACAGTTTGCAAGTGGCAGCATGAAAATCTGAACCCGGGTCTGCTCGGCTTCAAGCCCATTTTCTCTCCATTCTTCAAGCTGCCTTCTCTAATCTCTCTCCCCGCACTTGCAGCACCACAGTCTGACCCCGGCCTACCATTCCAGCATGAATCACCCTCATTCCTGCCAAAGGAAGTTATTCCTCATTTTCTCCCCTGGCCCTGACCACGATTTTCCCTTCTTTCTGTCCCATCTTCAAATCCGACTTATCCTGATAATATCCTGCTCATGCGCTACTTCATCCAGGATTCCAACACGTATCAAAATCGCCCTTAACACAGTTATGGGCAGAACCGCTAACTAAGGATCTTTCTCTCCGGTTAGGGAAGTCCCAGGAGGGCAGACGTCTCGTCTGTCTTGCTCATCGCAGTATTCCCAGGGCCTACCCGGGTGCCCAGCAGACAGTAAGTGCTCAAAAAGGTTTTAAAATTTAAAATGAATCACACCAGACTGAAGTCATTTCAACTCTGAATATATATATATTTATCATAGTCTTTCCATTTTCTATTCTCTGTCATAGTTATAAACATACATATTTTAACTCTTCTGTTCAAAATATAAGCTCTCCAAGGGAAAGTCCCACGTCTTAGCAATCTCTGTATCTCAAAACCTGTAACATAGGACATTGCCTGTAAGTCCTAAGGAACTGGCGTACATTAGTCTGCTCAGGCTGAGCAACAGAGGTTAACGAGTGCTCCAGGAGGCAAGTCATTATGCCCAAACCACCCAGCATCCCTCACAAAGATCTGAAAATGCCCTCAAGTCACAGTCTAGTCTTGCCTCCCCCTTGGTAGAAGCAGAGAACAGACCTGGGCAGTCACAGGCAGGCTTGTGAAGGAGGAATTAAAGTGGGCTGGGAGTGAGAGATAGAGTCTGGTGCTGGTTTTGCTACTAGCTTGCTGTGTGACCTTGGGAAAATCACAGAACCTCTCTGGACCTCCACTTCTTCCTCCCTAAATAAGCATGTTAAAATAAATGATTCTAAGGTGCTAAAGCTCTGACATTCTGTGATTCCTGGACACCTTGAGAGCCCACACAGGCAAAGCAGGTGGAGAATGCCTTCCTCAACAGGTGCCAAGAGGAGGAATGGAGACAGGGACACTTAGACGACCCCTCTGTGCTATTCCTCAACCTTCCAAAAATAAACAAACCTTAGCTGGTGAATAAGCCATTCCCTCTCGTTAGCCAGAACAACAAGCATGATATGAATATGGATCTGAAGTAAATAGAAGGGAGAAAGCAGATACTGAAATGGATTTTCAATAAATAACTTCCCTCTAGTTAAACCTGATTTTTTTCCCACATATGTATGCTTTCACAGATCCAGTTTGGGAGCATTCAAATTAGCACAACCTGGCCTTAAATACTGCACAAAACACATAGTAAGCATTTTGCTTTTATTTATGTCATCGATGGTTTCAATGGGAATGACTCATCCTTCCCCTCTTTAACACTCCGTTCTAATATGGTTTACTATAAATAATGCAGAGAGAGAGAGCGCACCAGAGAGAGTGAGCCTGTGCAGCTCAGCACAGGGCCCCTGCACCGCTAGGTCACAAAAGAGTCGAGTCCAACAGACAATCCTAAGGTGAATCTCAGCTCAGCGCATGGGTGGATGATGGTTCAACGAAGAGGAAAAGCAAACATTCCTCTCTCCGCTATACAAGTGATCGGGGCAAGGAACGTTGTCAGGAAAGGGGAAAAAAATACACGCTGGGTATATGCCAGGTTCCAGGCTAGGATTTGAACACATAAGCTCCTTTAACCTTCCAGAGCTTTCCAAAGAGGCAGAGTCAGAATTCAAACTCAGGCCACTGTGCCTCCCAGGCCTGCCTACTCCCTCGGGGCATAGGGCTCAAAACTCAATCCATTCTTTCTAACCCCAAGCAACATCTACCAGTGACAGTCCTGGTTTTTTTTTTTTTTAACAACAGAAGTGCCTCCCAGGAGCCCAAACTCACAGGAGGCCAAACCACAAACGTAGAAACATTACAGTCAAGAGGAGTCTTCCCAGTCCCAGGGAATCCATGGCAGCGACTCCTTCCTCATTGGGAGTCTAGCCACAGTAGTTGGAAATCAAAAGCCCCTTGGCCTTGTCCACTTCCCACCTAAGAAGTGAGGCCAACACTCACCCCAGAGCTGAGCCAACAAGCCTTCCCCACACACCCCTTCCAAAATCTGCCTTCCGAGTCAGACACAGCAGCCGACGGCGGTGCTTATCACACACTATACACCAGATCTGTTAGTGCATTACTTTGACCATTTCCAAAAGTCAAATCTGCCCTCTCAAAAGGCAAAGCCAAAGAATGCGGCATGGACTTCAGAAGGAATTCCCAAAGATTTCCAGACTCTGTGGGGCTGTGGCAGCATCACAGGATTAAGCAATTATTTATTAGAAATCTGGCTTCTTTAGAACAGCAGTAGCACTTCGCAAATGGAGACTTTTATATTTACAATGCACTAACATTATTCACCTATTATTTCACCTGCTGGCTGCTAGCACAGGGTTAGTACTATCATCAATTAGCAGTGCCCAAAACAAAAGATTTCACTGATTCCTTTCATAGTTTCTCCCCTGGGGCCATAACAGATCTACAGCACAATCGTACCTGTCTACCCAGCACACCTTCACTCTGCTATGCACTTTACATGTATTTTATCCTCATCACCACAGACAAGGTGGTCATTTTTCATAAGAAAAGTAAACAGGGGCTCAGAGAACTTAAGCCACTTGCCCAAGATATGTAGTTAACAAATTCTGGAGCTTGAGTCTTCATCCAGGGTGCCTTCTTTTTTTCTTTTTTTGAGACTGAGTCTTACTCTTGTTGCCCAGGCTGGAGTTCAATGGTGTGATCTCGGCTCACCGCTACCTCTGCCTCCTGGATTCAAGTGATTCTCCTGTCTCAGCCTCCTGAGTAGCTGGAATTACAGGCATGCACCACCTCACCCGGCTAATTTCGTGTTTTTAGTAGAGATGGGGTTTCTCCATGTTGGTCAGGCTGGTCTTGAACCCCCAACCTCAGGTGATCCCGCCTAGGCCTCCCAAAGTGCTGGGATGACAAGCATGAGCCACCGCACCTCTTTTTTTTTTTTTTTTTTTTGAGACAAAATCTCACTCTGTCGCTCAGGCTGGAGTGCAATGGCACGATCTAGGCTCACTGCAACCTCCACCTCCCAGGTTCAAGTGATTCTCCTGTCTCAGCCTCCTGACTAGCTGGGATTACAGGCACCCACCACCACACCCAGCTAATTTTTATATTTTTATAAAAATTAGAGATGGGGTTTCACCATATTGGCCAGGCTGGTCTCGACCTCCTGACCTCAGGTAACCCACCCACCTCAGCCTCTCACAGGGTGCCTCCTTCTAAAGCCTACCTTCTTCCCTTCATTCCATGCTGTCCACTCCCGCCCCCTCCCAGAAAGTCTCCTTCTTGAGGAGCCCCCTCCCCCTCAATTCCTGGGCTGTATTTCACTATCTTTAGCATCTCTTGGACTTTGAGCTAGCTGTTTCAACTTCCCAGTGAGTCTGTTCAGTAGATGCCCCCTGCTCTAAATAGCACCCTCCGTGATCCGCAAACATTACAAGGACATCAAAACAAAGCTATCAGCTGGGTCCTAGCTTTAGCAGCCAGTCTAAACTCTTTTGTTTGATTATCAGGCAGGTTATTGACTAGGTGATGAGGTCAGAAGTTTTCTTTTCACCTAGCCTTTTCCAGAAGCAGTGGCAAAGTCAGGGCAGTTAGAAAAAGTCCACCCATTTAAGATTTCAGATGTACATCGTTTTTCTGAGCACCAACTGCTTACTAGCCAACAACCTGCAGGGGTGGGAGAGGACTAAGGGAGAAAAAGACCGGAACTTAAAAAGCAAAGATAACCTCCACTCTTTCCCATCTTGTATTAATGTAGGCATAGGCAACCCACTCAATGAAATGTTCTCAGAGACTTTGCATGTCCACATGAAGGAGGAGAAAAGTAGATGAGGGCAGGAAGCTGATCCACCGTGTGATAAATGCAGCTGCTATATGTGACAAGCTACCTGCTCTCTTTCATCAGGCTCTTTCACACTTCTCCACCCCATCTAAAAGAGGGTCCCGGCTCCCCACCTGTCCCCTCCTTCATAACACACCACCCCTCACCCTGACCCCAACAGTTTATCTTTCCATATTGGAAAAACTGGCATTTATCAAGTAATCTACTCCTCATAGGTTGTTAAACAGACCACAGGGGTTATCAGTGGGGCTGATATAGGAAGATAAATAGCAACCTCTTATGCAAATAGCACTAAGAATGTGGGACTGGCCACAGGACAAAAGCACAATTCAGGAGAACGTGAATCTTAACACTTTTCTTCAGTTGCAACCCTGGAAACCCACAGGAGCCTGGAGAAGGTTCTGTTGGGTGGGTTTTCTTCTCCCTTTCTTGCAGGGAGGGGCAGGTGCGTCAGGAGGGGCAGGTGTGTCGAGAGGTGCAGACTGCTTTGCAGAAGAGTGGCAGCTTCACATCCGATGAGACAACTCCTTTCTGTGGCCACAACCTTCTCCGTGCAATAGCCGTTTCATTTTTTCTGAGATTTCAGACCCACTGGAACGTGCTTAGTTCGGGTTGAGGAGGTGTCGGACTAATTGAGAAAAAGAGAAGGTGTTCTCCAAGGTGAGAGTGGGGGTCAGAGGGCAGTAGGAAAACACACACACACACACACACACACACACACACACACACACACACACACACATAGAAAACCAGGAGTTCTGGGTTCCAAGCTGCAACCCATGTGACCAAAAGATGCTCTTCAGATCTGCCTTTGTTGGGAAAGAGGTGGGCGGCAGCCTGGGGTCCAGGTGGCATCTTTTCAAACCCTCCTCATTATTTTAAGGGCAAACTCACATCAAGAACCAAGACGAGAGTGGCTCCAAGTGACAAAAGAATTACACTTGGAGGAAGCGAGCAAGCGGCTTCTCACACCAGGCTGCAGGCTGAGGAGGGGGAAAATGGGAGCAGAATGACAGAATCCAGGGCTGGCCAGAATGAAAGACTGAATGGAATAGGGTAATTTACACAGGAAGTAAGCACTTACCAGACCCTTCATCTCAACACACAAAACCCTCCGCCATATCTGGAAGCAATTACATCCAGTTAACATGATCTGCTTGCCACTAAAATTAACTGCAAACAGAAATATTTTTCACTTTTGCAACAGGGGATGCCAAAGTTTGGCCTATTCTCCCCCACCCCAGCCATTGAATCTGGCTGCTGGGGAATATTTAGCAGCTCCTCAGCTCAAAAAAACAAAACTACTCTTGTAGCTGTCAGGACACAGAAAGTAAAATCGTGGATAATTATGAAGAGGGGAAAGGCACGGGAGAGGTGGCGATGAAAACCATTGTGCTGGAAATTGAGGAAAGGGGGCCAGGCACATGGGCCCTATATAGGTCTGCATCCCTGACAAGTCCAGTCTGGTTTTCCACACTGAACTTCAAGGAAAGAAAAATGTTTTTAGAGTGACTCGATTTAGCAGCCGCTTCACATTGTTTTTAGGTACCATCTTTATCCCTTCTGCCAAGGGGGCGGGGGTGGGGGTGGGGGGGATGCAGGGAGGTAGACTCACAAATGTTAGCGGATCCTTAATTTAGCAGATCATTTAGGGGACAACTGTCACGATTTAACTTTTGCATTGAACATTTCCAATCCCTACTCTACAAACGCCTTCGAAGCAGCTTTCACCGGCTCTAAGCGGGGCAAGAGCTGCTTTTAATTTGAGACGTACATAGTTTTTCCACGTAAAGTGAAGAGAAGCCCACGAGGAGGTGAGAACTGGCCTCTGTGAGCATTTGTGCCCAGAAATGAGTCAATGGCCCTTTCTCCAAAACTCCAGATCCAGCCGCCCCGACTGGCTGGTCATTCCAGTCCTTTGGCTTTGCACCCAACCCCGCCATCAGATAAGAACTTATTTTTATTTTTCCTTGAACTGCTGTCAACGATGCCATAAATGCCAGAGACAGATGGACAGATTTCTTTTAAAGTTCCTGAGGAGGCGTCATCTCCAAACCCTTCCCCCAACAGCCCCTCTTTTCTGGGCCAGATTCTGGCATGCTTTCCCCGAAAGTGCAGTTCACTCCTTTGTCACCAGGGGCTTTTAAAACGGCAGTGGCAGTAACAGCAGCAAAAGTAATGCATCCATTTGCCAGACAACTCACAAACATTTTTTCCTCAAGAAGAGGCAAGCAGAAAAGTTCCCCTCAAGAATGAGGTCAGACACTGCTGTTCTCTGCAAAAACCACACTTAGAAACATTACTCATGGGAGAAACAAAAGAAAAGGAACAACTTAAGTAGCCTTTCTTTAGGACTTCGGGCTATAAGGCGGTGGGGAGGGCATGGTCTTGAGCTGTTAAAAAGCGAAAAAGCACTTTGCCATTCTTTTTAATTTTTAAAAACTTAGGCCCGGCACAGTGGCTCACGCCTGTAATCTCAGCACTTTGGGAGGCCAAGGCAGGTAGATCATCTGAGGTCAGGAGTTCGAGACCAGCATGGCCAACATGGCGAAATCTCGTCTCTACTAAAAATATATATATATATATACAAAAATCAGGAGGTCATGGTGGTACACGCCTGTGGTCCCAGCTACTTGGGAGGCTGAGGCACAAGAATCGCTTGGACTCAGGAGGCGGAAGTTGCAGTAAGCCGAGATCGTACCGCAGTACTCAAGCCTGGGCAACAAAGTAGGACTCTCTGTCTCAAGAGAAAAAAAAAAAAAACTTAATTTTACAATGGAAAAAATACGAAGTATACACATCCTTTCAAGTATGCAAGCCGAGGCCACACCACTGGCCTGACGCTGTGTAAGTGTTCTCTATACATCACCTGCTTAACACTACACCACCGGTATGAATCAGAAGTTATTAATTTCATTTCACAGATGAAAAAGTGAGTGGTGAGGAATCTTGCCATGGTCACACAGCCTCTAAGAAACAGACGATTAATTCAAACCCAGGTTCAATTCCAGACACAATGCTCTCCAGCTTCTCACCACTTTGCAGCCAGCAACCGTAGGAAATTTAGATGCTACAAGAATGCAAGGAAAAGATAAAAGAAAAGAAATCCTCTCCTGAAACCCACTCCCTCCCAGAAACAGCCACTGTTAGCAAGTGGGGATCTCTCCTTCCCCTTGACCACCCCACACACACACACACCTAGGCACATACACTCACAACACGGCTCTGTCACCGCATAGCCGTCCAGGCATGGAAACGGTTAAGTCGCCCTCACTGCATAAATCAAAAGTTCAAGGCTGCAACATACCACAATGATTCCCTCTTTACATATGACAAGAACCAGAGAGGGGCTGAAATCCCAAGCATCCTGCGCAGGGTCTCCCCGGCCCGCACAGGTTATGCCGCCAGGGTCAGGGCCTCGGACCTTTAGCGGCAACATTCATTTCCTGAACAGGACAAGTTCTCCTGACCATAAAGCTAATAGGAACTTCCTCGCACGGCGAGCTCCGGCTGACAGGACTACTTGTCACTGGCCACGCAGGAGGAGAGCACTGGTTCCCATTAGTGGGTTATGATGCCAGGTGCTACTAATAAGGTACATCGGCAAGAAACAAGAGCCTGCTAAGTTGTCTCTCCAACTCTGGAAGTAATCAGGCCTGGGCTTCGGGGTTGGGGAGGGGCCTTCTTTAAAGAGATGGTGGGGGGAGCTGAGGTTTTGCCACAGTAGACCCCAGCAGCACCTACCCTGCTGAACAGCTTAAATAAATAAATTTCCAACAATCCCTCCACATTTCCCCCAGCTACCATAAAAGGCTCCCCCAAATTAACACTAATAATGGCCGCCCCAGCACTGCGGGCCCGATGGATCACCCTAAGGGCCATTACTGTCGGCCACATCTGCTTCTCACTATGGCAAGGCAAGCCGTGCCAACAGGCCTAATGGCATTAAGATCACGACGCTGAGCTAATCCACTTAGAGCACAACGCCAGGCGAGGGTGGCAGGGGGCTCAGCAGCTCCCTTGTCAGGCTGGGGTCACGAGAGAAGTGGGAAGTACGGAGGTGGCCTCACACTCGTGTGCTTTAGGTTACAAGTGATCTCACTAATATGCTTTAAAAACCACACTGAGAGGTAGGGGCTAACCTCGCTTCACAGAAGAGGATACTGCTGCTTCACAGAGGTGAAGTCATTTACCCAAATTCACCACAGAGCACTAGCACCCAAACCCAAGTGGACCAGACGTCAGTCTTTCTGTGCCTGTGCTGCCACCCCGCCTCCCAGGAAGACAATGGTTTCATGGCACATTTGACTTGTTTTTAGCAAGGTGGTGTTTTATGTGTGTGTATCACTTCTCTTCTTATTTCAGGGGGATACAAATGGCCCTAAAGAGGGAAGAACTCTAAAAACCGCTTCAACTAGCCCAAAATGTCCCCTCTTCATCAAAATGTCTGTGACAGTCTTCTAACAACTTTCTCAGTAACACCCCAGTGTCTCAGGGAGTCCTTTCGCTTACCTAACTTGGACCCTTTCTACTGCAATGCTGAGCACAATCTGTTCACACCAAAGAAAATCAGGTCTTGAGGACAGAGTCGAAAGTGAGCTAGGAATTTAGAATGAAGCAGGTTTTTGTAAGCATTTAGCCGAAGTTTCCATGCTGACAACAAAGTACCAGATCCCCTCCTTGCAGCTGCAGAGATAAGCCTCACGTAGGCAAAACCCAACCATAGTTTTTCCAGACTGCACCAGCATAATAAGGACACCGGGGCTTTTAAGGGGAAACAGTAGAAAGGGGAATTTCTGATTATGCTGGCATGAAATTAACAGCATGAGATTTTTATTTTTGTAAATGGGTTTCTTTTTTCTCTTTTTCTGTTTTGCGAGTCAGCATAAAAGGCCTCTATCACTAGAAGCTGATCTCTCTGTGTTGGTAAGAGATGACGTAGTAGTCCTTGGATCCATGTGGCCTGGGCCCCCGAAGAGCTGAACCCTCTGCAGTAACCTTCCGCCTCTCAAGAAGCCACCAGAGGAACTGAGGAGGCCAGAGCTGGTGAAGTAATGAGCCCCCTGGTCACCCAGCTGCAGAGAGCATGGAGCCAGAAGACCGGGGCACAAATCCTGGTGCAACTCTTTACTACGGAAAAGTCCACTAACCTTTTGGGCTTCCTTCGGCCCATCTGACAATATGAAACTGATACTGACCTTACAGGACAGCTAGAGGGCTTACGGAGATGCCGGCTGTGAGTGCACTTAGCACAGAACCTGACATGTAGCCAGCACTCAAAACGATGTCTGCTGAGTCCATGCTTTAGAAGCATCCTGCACTGACAGGCAGGCAAGGGAAGGAGCTCTGGATACCCCAACACCCACAAGCCCAGCCCCAGGACCCCCATCAGTAAGGTGATGTCTGTGCTCCTCATCTCTGCCATAAACACAGTGATGTGCACGCCTGGCCGTGTGCACAGGCAACAGGACACCGCATCAGGGAGCCTCCCCGGCATTTGGACCCGATGGCAGTGGAGCGCTGCCCAGCTAAATTTAAACAAGAACTGAAATGACTCACCAGGCCTCAGGTCAATGGGACAAAGAGTACCCTGGCCACCACAGTACAAGGGATCAGCTTCTGGGGAAGATGCAGGTGCAGTGTCTCAGCCCCAAACACAAGGCGCCTAAGGCAGCAGTTTTACAGTGCTGTACAGATGGACGCCTGTTTAGAAGAACGATCTCTGGGAGAAAGCAGGACCCGGCCCAACATGAACACATTTTTCACCCTGCACGGGTAGCATGACCTGCTTCACACAATGACAAGAAAAACACCCCAGCAAACACCTGTGGAGCACTTACTTTGTGCTACCCTTCCTCACACAGGATAAATACTTTCTGATGAATCCTATAACAACCCAATGAAGTAGGTGCTACTATTATTTCTGTTTCACAAATGAGGCAAACAGGTACAGAGAAGTTAAATAACATAAATACCGTCACAGTTAGCAAGTAGCAAAATCAAGATTCCGACCTGGACAGTCAAAATGCATATTTCCTATGGGTAAAACGTGGAGGGTGGGGGGAGTTGTAGCAAATTTCTTACTACTTAAATAACTGCCAGAGAGTAAGAGCTTTTACCGCACACACACAGCCAAAACAGAACAGAAACTCTTTAGGTATGGAAAATTCAGAAACTCTCCAACGGACAAACTGAGGCACACCTTTTTTCATTTAGTAAGACTCTAAGTTATATATACTCAGGCTTTCAGCAGGATTTGCTTTAAATTTATTAATAAAAAAAATTAAAGTGATTGGAAAGGTTTCTCTCCTGAATTAGCAAGAAATCAAAGAGCTGTGAATAGAATTTGATTTTAACAGTTTAGGATAATCACTATTTTAAAGATTCATAATGGTTTTCCTAGAATGAGCAGGAGGAAAATCTGTGGCTAAACTATAGCTTTCTCCCTCCCAGCAATTAGCAGCTCCATCCAATAGTGACAGCAAATTAAAATGGGACTTCTCACTGAGATGAAAGAGCGGGCAACTTTCCTCCATTGAAAATAAAATAAAGGAAATCATCTTCAAAAGTTCCAAGAGTTCAGTCTAGATCCCAGATGGCTCAGTAACCCTAAGCAGGTTAAAGTATTTAAAAAAAAAAAAAAAAAAAAAAGTAAGTCAGAGCACACAGAATCAAATCAAACTGACCCCCTACTTAGCTGGCTGAACTGCCAATCCAGATTCCAAAACAGCAAAATTCAATTAACCAAAAGGACTTCATGAAGATATAAGTGGGTACACAAAGAATAAAAGAATTTTTTAAAGAGCTCAACAATCAGAAAGAGCTCACTGAAGTGCCTAGTTTTAAAAATGAACAAGTTAAGGCTCAGGATGAAAAAAAACTATGTCAATGGTGACAGAGCTGAAAAACGCAGAGCTGGGTCTAGACCTGGCTTCCCCACTGCAAAGTCTTCTACCATCTTCCTATCTTCACAACCAACAACCTCTCCAAAAGACCAGATTTCCAGGAGCCCAGGAGATTATAAACTTAAGTCATTCATTATCCCTAAAAAGGATACTTCCTGGAAATAGAAATGGATTCAAAAAGGATTTGGGCAAATCTGTGAATGACAAGGCAGCCATAAATAGCTACTAAGAGAAGCTGGTATACACCTGACCTTTAGGATTGACGTCAAGGAAGATGTCTGTAGCCTCCAATGGTGGTATCTTAGGGATGATGTTGGCAACCAAAGACTAGCTCAGATGGTTTTGACCCAGAAGAGCAATGCTCATGTTCTTATATGGCGTGGTGCAGAGCACCCTGGACTGTGAATTAGAAAGCAAGCTGAGTGCCTGGTTCTACCCATTTATAGCTGTGTGACCTTGGGCAAGTCACTTGTTTGCTCCAAATCTCATTTTCCCATTTGCCAGTAGAGAATGATAATCATTCACAATTCCTTATCCAAAACCTGTGGGTGCTCCAACAACCAAAATCGTTCAGATTTTAGAAAGGTGCTCTTGACACCTATCATGTTTAACAGCCCCAGCAGAGTCTAGGGCAGCACTCTGTAATCAAACACATTAATATTTTTGCAGCAAAACATGAATATTCAAAATAAGCAAGATAAATATAGCATCACATCAGTTCAGATCAGGTTTTGCCACTAAATGAGTTTACTGCAAACCTTTTAGTTTTCAGGGCTTTTCAGACTTCATTATCACAGATACGGGATTATGGACCTGTACCCCACTCAGGGGAAGCTGTGAGGGTAAGAGAGATAAAGTCCTTAGAGGTGCTTTCCAAAGAAGAAAATGCTGCAACCGATAAAAGGTATTATTAATATTACTGCTGTGGCTATCATTATTCTACAGCATGCCCTTTTCTAAACAGAATTTAGTTTGACATCAGAGGTTCTGGGCAGGATGATGAAAGAAAACAAAGAGTCTCAGGTAACCTCAAAAATCCCAAAAGTAGCCTAAACCAAGGTCAACACCTGTTGGCCTTCTACATGATCAACCACTAGAAACAGAGCAGCTGGCCATCTGAGAGAGACCAAGGCCAAGGGCCAGGCAGAACTCTGAAATCTTGGCCACATGGCTCATGCACCGTAGAGATGGCTCCACAAAGCTTCCAGGAAGGGCTGTACACATGCATCCAGAAAGCTGGCTGAGACATTCCCTGTGGTTCCTGAGAATTCCCTTCAAGACCAGACAAGAGCTGTGACGGTGTCTGTGCAGGACAGACACTGCAGCTGACCTAAGCGTTTGTCTGTATAAGAACCAGACCCCACGGTGATTCTGCAGCACTAAACTCAGAAACACATAAGGACCAGGCTGTATGAGCCATGGGAGACTGAGAACTATAAATGAGGACTAGGTTCACATTTAAGTCTACTACACTATTCCCTGCAATCTTATCACACATGTGTGTAACTCTGAGAATGATAAGGTGCACCTGGTCCAGTTGAGCTGGTTCCTAGACCATATCCAGAGACGCCTATATGCACAACTGCTCCAGCCTTTCAGAATAAGAAAGGGATAGTCCAGTGTTCCAGAATCCTAAGATGACCTTCCCCTTCCTCAGACATTATCCTCTGTAATGTGGACACACTGGTGAAGGTCTGGGGGCCCAAACTTTGCTCCTTCATCTGCCTCCAGAATACTGCTTATTTATCAGATCTTCTCACTGTTCTGACTTCCTTCTGGCTCATTTAGGTAAGTCAGTCCCATGTTATTTACCTGTGTGGTACCTTTGCCTGGTCTTCCCATCCATCCATGACTACACTTAACATTGCATCCCTTTTACACACATCGCGCCTGCACTGGATGGCTTGTACATCTTGCTGTCCACTGTAGGGAGCAGGACCTACAACACCGCTAAGTTTGATTCTATCTGTTGAGCCAACAGGTTACCCCTCACTCCACCCCAGCTCGGGATCAAATCACGGGGAAACCTACCGATGACATTCCATAATAAACTGCCTGACTTCCTGCCTTACCAGCAATCTACCTTCATTTCTTCTCCATTCCCTTCTGCCCCCTACCAAAAGAAGAAATGTAAGAAGGACTGCCGGGTATCCAATCTTTACTAACACTCAGGCCTATTGGCTTAGAAATAAAATAAACCCTGTAGCCTGTTATTTCATCACTGATATATTTCCAGCAAATGCCACGGCTTCCTGGCATCAAAATCTCCCCTTCCGATCTTTTTTTCTTGGTTTTTTTGTTTGTACTGGTTATAAGGCTGTGTTTTCTTCTACCAGAGCATTTCTCAGACTGCTGATGGATTGGGGGAAAGACAGAGAACAGTAAGAAAAAGGGAATAGCACATTAATCTTGGAGTTTGGAGGGTGAGGGGGAGAAAAAAGCCTTCCACAAAGTACATCTAGCTGGGACCTGAGGGGCTGCTGATCTGAGTGAGGACCAAGCACAAACACAAATATTTTCTCCCCTTTCTGATTTCTTTAGATCCCCAAGCTTCCCACCAAAGGCACTGCCCTTGGCTCTAGTTTCCTGAGCTGCAGCTGCTGACCTTCCACGCTCAGTCAAAAGCACATTCTCGGCCAAGCACGGTGGCTCAAACCTGTAATCCCAGCACTTTGGGAGGCCAAGGTGAGTGGATCACTTAAGGCCAGGAGTTCCAGACCAGCCTGGCCAACATGGTGAAACCCCATCTCTACTAAAAATACAAAAATTAGCCAGGCATGGTGGTGCACGCCTGTAGTCCCAGCTGCTCAGGAGGCTGAGGCAGCAGAATCCCTTGAACCTGGGAGGTGGGGGGTTGCAGTGAGTCAAGATCGTGCCACTGCACTCCAGCCTAGGTGACAGAGTAAGACTCTGCCTCAACAACAACAACAACAAAAAGCACATTCTCCCTGTCAGCAGCCCAAAGCGTGATGCCAAGGATTCCAGGGCCAGTGTCTTGCTGTCATATGCTCTCAAGGACAGGGACATCCTCTGCACCACCTCACCGTCAACACAACCCCCATGGAGGGTAGCCCTGTGGACACTACACACTAGAACTCAGAGCCAATGGGGACCGTGCAGAGATGAGGCCTAAACAACACAGGGTACTGAGGGTCAGTTCTTCACCGCTGCAGTGACTATGTGCCCATCACAGCTCTAGTGATTTCTGGATCTTACTTCGTTAATTCAGTACCAACCCTGTTGACCATCTCCATTTTAACAAGTGAGTGAAACAAGGCCCAGAAAGGTTAAATAGCTATCACAAGCTCTCCCCACTAAATATGGCCAATTTCACCACCCAGGCTCTTTGTAACATAACACAGCCAACCCTCCCTCTCTCCCCAGCGGAATGAGGGTCTTGCTGAAGAGGAACTTGGAACTCTCAGGAGAGTGCTATCTTTTGTGGCCCTCTCGGGTAAAGAAAAGCAACCAAGAACCAGGACCTGATCAGAGTCAGAAAAACAATCACTTCCCACCATATCCCAGTTCTCACAGCACACAGCTGAAATAATGCATATCCGGAGAAGATGATACATGTATCTGGTCAAGTTTGGGGAGAGGGTTTCCTTTTTAGGAAAGTTTGAGCAACAACAAACACAACCTCAGTCTATTTTTGAGCAGTACAAGCATCAAGAAGACACACCTCAGTGGCAGTTAATTTTCGCACCCACTGGAAAAAGTCGGCTACGTTTAGCTCTGCCACACTTTCCACAAGGTAAGCCTCTGAGCTGTCGAGGAGGTAGGGTCAGAGCAGATTCCGGCTAGGGGTGATGAGATCAACTTCCCAATATCCACACCCCAACCCCTCTCAATCACATCCCCCATACCTGAATGAGCAACAGAGGAATGGGGGTGAAGCGGGGGAAGTGGAGAATCTACCCAAGATCAGCAAAACAGCAGACCAGAGGATGTACAGCAAAATGCTGTCATCAATACAACAGAAAGCTGGATTTCTTGACTCCATTCATCTGACCCAGAAACTAGAGGGTAAAATGATGGGCATATGGTTTATGACAGAAGCAAGGAAAAAAAAAAAAACTCTCTACTGATCCTCTCTGTTATTTACTCCACTTCCAATAAGCAATCTTCCAAACCCTCTGTTCCATAGACATGATCCTCTTCAAGCCTAAATGACTCCAAGAGGCAGCAAACTACCAGGGGGTAAAGATCTAAATTTGAATCCAGCTCTGCCTCTTACTATCCATGTGACTCTGGAAAAGTGACTTGACATCTGAGCCTTAGTATAGTTCTATGTAAAAGAAGGACACTACCAGCCGGGCGTGGTGGCTCACACCTGTAATCCCAGAACTTTGGGAGGCTGAGGTGGGCAGATCACCTGAGGTCCGGAGTTGGGAGACCAGCCTGACCAACATGGAGAAACCCCGTCTCTACTAAAAACACAAAACTTAGCCAGGTGTGGTGGCACAAGCTTATAATCCCAGCTACTCAGGAGGCTGAGGCAGGAGAATCCCTTGAACCCAGGAAACGGAGGTTGCAGTAAGCCGAGATCACGCCACTGCACTCCAGCCTGGGCAACAAGAGCGAAACTCCATCTCAAAAAAAAAGGACATTACCTACCTCAAAGGGCTTCTGTAATGAAAATGCAACTGATGCAAAGTCCTTAGTACTGAACCAAACATGTCATAAGAGCTCAATGAATGGTTATTTCATAAAGAAGGAAACGGAAGCCGGAGGGAAGCCAATGCTAGCCTGAAGCAGCATTTAATTCAATGTGAGCAGAGATGGGATAAGAATGAGGCTTCACAGGCTGCAAGACCAAGACTCTTATACCAGTCCTTTCCCCTTGCATTTAAATCAATTCCTCCTAAATGCATGTGCAGGATCAGAGAACGAGAAGGGAGACAGAGCAAGGAGATGAATGCTCACCAGGAATAAGGTTTGGACCTACAGCTGCTCTTGTGGCCTAAGTAGCCTCCAGGCACTCCCATTCGCCCAAGCAGCAGAAAGGGACTGCCTCTTCGCAGGAACCACTGCATGGGAACTTGAGGACCTGAAACCTAGGACCATGATCAGATCCAGGCCACAGGAGACCTTCATCCCACTTCCTTTTCTCCTTCTCTCCATTTTATCAGTCACTCCAAGCAAAGGAGAACAGACCAGACCGCAGAAAAAACAAACAGGAGCAAAAAAGCAAAAAACAGAGGGAAGGGCCTATTAAGAAGCTGGGCCCATGAGTGTCCCCTGGTGCTCTTTGGAAAGATCCTAGGCCCCCTCACCACAGTGTAAAAAATCTGCTCCCCTCCCCTTCCCCCTGAACTTTGGAAGAAGTGTTTTGGTTCTTTTACAAATTGCCAAGAAGTCAGGGGAGCCAGGCCCCTAACGTGGGAGCAGCCAGGATGTGAAGGAAGGGTGTGAGGGCCTCAAGTCCCACATCAGCGGGGCTGGAGCAGGGCCTACCTGTGCTGCTCCACAGCCTCGTTATCAGGAAGCTCGACACCACACACGCTGCACTGCTCCCCGATGGTCCGGCTCTCTGACTTCATGCCCACGGCCAGCTCCCCCAGCTTGCTGAACAGCTCCCTCTGGATGAAGCCCTGGGGCAGCAGCCCCCCATAGGTGCTAAAGTCCATGGAGACGGCCAGGGCAGGCTGCACATGGAGGCCAGAGGTCACTGAAGATGGCATGCTCAACACAGCGTCAGCCTTGTGGTTGGGCAACACGGAGTAGATGCCCAGATGCTTCTCAGCCGGGGGTGCTGGGTGCTCAGGTCGGCTGGTGGGGGCCTGGCCAGCCTCAGCTGCGGATGGCAGCTGCTCAGCATTCTCCTCTCGCCCATAGTGCAGCTCCCTAGCACTGGTGATGACGCTGCTTCGAGTCGGGGTCCCGGGCCCCTCTTTGCCTCTTTCCTCAACCTTGTCCCCCATCCCTCCTGAGATGCTGGACTCAGCTGCCCCAGGGCTGTCCTGGCTGGGCACCTCATCCACCTGCATCATCTCCGTCTTCACCTCTGCCACCCCAGGGTGCCGCCCACCCCCAGCCAGAGTTGGCTCCTCGGGCCCTGCAGGTGGCTGAAGAGTTCCCTGCAGGAGAGACTGTCCTATGGTCATCAAACTGTCCACTGCAGCCTTGGTGGGACTCATGGCTGAAAGACCAAATGAGGTGGAGACTGAAGGGCTCTGGTCCACCATGGGCCCAGGGAGGCTCTGTCCAGCCACACTGGCATACCCACTCTCCTCGCTGGAATGCTTCGAGATGAAGATGTTCTTGAGGTACCGAGCCTTGCGGTCCTCTTCTTCCTCGGCCCCGCCGTCGGCCATGGTGGCCTCTGTGTCATTGTCATCTGAGGCCTGGATGGTCTCCAGGATCTTCAGGCACTGCTCCTCCAGGTACTCGATCTCCAGGATCTCAGCCGCATACAGCAGGTCATCCAGGTCCTCCGCCTTGGCTTGTAGCGTGGCTGTGTATGCATACTCCAGAATCTGCTGGAAGGTCTTTGGCGAGAGGAAGTCCAGAGTATAGTGCTGGCTGTTGCGGTGGAAGAGGATCTCAAACATCTTGCTGGTGCAGGCCAGCACCGTCCGGTGGGCGTGGAACTCCTGGCTGTCCACCATGATGACCACATCGCACAGAGTCCCGGCCAGCCGCATCTGGTTGGCCTTGCACAGCAACCCCGTGGGGTGGCTGGGGTTCTGCAGTTGGATCATGCCCATTTTTGTCAGATCCATGGTGCTCCCCTCGGCTCAGGCATGAGGCTCTCTTTCCTTCTGGGCTCTGCGTGGCGGGGCAGGGTGGGCTTCCTGGGCCAACAGAAGGGACTAGAGGAAAAAAGAGGGGAAGAAGCAAAAGAGATGAGAGAACAAAAGACAAATTCATGTGTCCCTAAAAGTAAGAATTCGACCGTTACGACATGCCCCCTCCTCCCTCCTGCCAAGCCCCCAGCAAGAGGAACTTAGAGATTTTAATTGAAGTAGCTTCCCAGAAATCTACAAATCTGCCTTTCAAGCCCAGGGATGCTGAGAGTAAAAAGAAGGTTCTGCCACAGCAGATGCCTAATTCACTACTCTATGACATCTGTTAGATGAAGTGAAATGAAAATGGCAGTGAAGTCCTGTGAGTCCTCAGCTTTCTCCATAGAGAGTAGGGGCTCCCTAGGCAAGTCCAATATTCATTATGACAAGGTACATTTACTTAAAATTAGCAAGACTTTAGCCTCTTCCTTATCAGCTTCACGCCAACCTCCTGGATGTCAAACCTCATCTTCAAAACAAAGTTTTCCTAAACTCTGCCTCCTGCAGGAGCCCCAGGAACAGAGTCAGACTCTTTGGAGGCCAGCAGCCTGTAGTCATGACCCACAGAAATCTATGGGCACTGGGCTCTACTGGGCTTTCCTCCCCAAAGCCTGTCCTCTCACCATCAGCCTTGGCCTCTGGCCTTCTACAGTTCTCAGGATTGCAAAGCACTGGCAGACCCAAGCCCTGTCCCCATCTCAGGGTACTAACAAGAACACACACACAACCCACACACTAACTTGGGTCATTTCTACCTGCCGAAGACTCAAAGTTATTGTATATATAATCTAAAATCTGGATTGTGTGTATGCGTGTATGTACATCAGCCAGAGACAAAGAGAAAGATGTGTGGGGTTGGGCGCCGGTGGCTCATGCCTGTAATCCCAGCACTTTGGGAGACCGAGGTGGGTGGATCACTTGAGGTCAAGAGTTCGAGACCAGCCTGACCAATGGAGAAATTCCATCTCTACTAAAAATACAAAATTAGCTGGGTGTGGTGGCTCACACTTGTAATCCCAGCTATTCAGGAGACTGAGGCAGTAGAATCACTTAAACTGGGAGGTGGAGGTTATGGTGAGTCAAGATCACGCCATTGCACTCCAGCCTGGGCAAATAGAGCGAAACTCTATCTAAAAAAAAAAAAAAAAAAGCGTGTGCACACACACACTTACATAAGGTGTTGTACCTACCCTCATACCCATAACTGCCCAGTGGACAAGAGGATCTAAAAAACAAAGAAGGATGAGTCATTAAGGTATGGAGAGAGACAGTAGTAAATATGCGCCCCTACAGCCAGTAGGGCTCATGCTGGCCTGGGTGTGTGAACTCCACGTGTGTCCCACAGGCTCCAAGGAGTCTGCAAGTCCTGTGACCACGGGCAGCAAGGGATGCTGGACATGGCTCAGAGGCGCTGGAAGTAATATTGGCACCAGCATCTGTGGTGTGAGTTACAACCAGTACGAAGGGAAGACAGGGCTGGGAAACAAAGGCCTCTCCCTGAGCCTGTTCGGGATCAATAAGAGGGCTCCTGGACTCCAAACCCCACTTAAGGAGTGTTAGAAAGACCGCGCAGGCCCAGGGCCCTCCCCGTGTCTGCCTTGCAGCGGCCAATATTGCAGTGAATGAACTGGGAGCAAGGAACAGCAAGGTCTATCCCTCACTCTTCAAACACTGCTTGCCTCCACCCCCAGAAGGAGCGCTATCATTTCAGGAGCCTCCAAGCTCACGTAGAAAGGATTCACAGGACGTCTGATCAAGACACTTTTGCTGCCCACCCCGGGGTGGGGACGGAGGCCGTCAAAGGTGGGATGACCATTCAGCCGAGCCTCGCCACCGCGTGCTTTCCCGCAGACATCGGGCTTCTGAGAACTAGGAGGGAGCAGCCAAAAGAATGGACGCTTGGCGCCCCAAAACAAGCCCTTTGGGTCCCAAGGGAAATCGGGGCACCCTCAGGCAGCCGTCTTCCCCACCCACTGCTCAGCGCCCGCGATCCGGCAGGAGCTGGCTGCAGCTTCCAGCCCGGCGGCGCGGGGAGAACCGGCGCTAACCCGCCAGAGCTTCAGGATCGACCGCGCTCTCACACGCCCCCAGTTCCCAGCGACCCCCACCGAGACTTGGAGACGACTTCAGCAAACTTGGGGAAGCAACTTTTCCCGAAGAGCTAGACGCCTGAAAGAAGGAAAACTGAGCTAGGGGCCTGGGAAAGCGAAAGAGACGGGGAGGAAAAGCCATAGTCCGGGCGGGCTGGACTCCGAGGCGGCAGGAGGCGGACCTGCCCCGCGGCGAAGGGGAAGCACAAAAGCCCCGCAGCGAGTTGTGGGAGGAAAGGCGAGAAGGGGTCTGCCGGCCCTCCCTCTCCGACCCAAGACCGTGACCCCCAGGAGCGACCGGCTGGGTCCCGGGCCCTGGCCAGCAGCGCTAGCGACCGGCGCGCACGGCCCAGGCTCGGTGCGAGCGTCTCGGGGAGCCGACGAGCGAGACGGTGCGGAGCGCTCTGTGCGTTCCGGTGGGTCTGCGGGCCGGCGGGACCGTGCGCATATCCAGCGCGTGCAGGAGTGTGCCAGGCGCTGTGCGAGCGAGCGGCGGGCGCGCCAGGGTGGGAAAGGCATCCCAAACGCATCAGGTGCAGAGCCTGGCACCCACCAAGAGCGGCCCGGAGCGCACGGCGAGCTTCGGCGTCACCGCCCGTCCCGCCGAGAGCCGAGGAGGGCCCGGAGCGCTGGAGACCCTCTGGAGCTTCCCTCCCTCCCCTGTAAAAAAGGGATCAAGTCTAATCAAGAAAAAGCCCACCACGTTTCTCAAAGAGAAACAAAACGTAAGCTGTCCCAGTCCTGCTCTCCTCCGCCCCCACATCTACTCATCAGCTCCTCCAATTCTAGCTTCCCAGCCGGCCGGCGAATAAACACACAAATAAATAAACCACAACCCTATCTCGCGCCCGCGCACCGGTCGGCATACATGAGAGCACCCACGGGCTCTGCTCCTCCGCCGGCCCCTGGCAGTACAATACAAAGCCTCCGGATCCCCGACCCCCTGCTCACGCCCTCAGCCCCCGCAGACCGCTACGCCCCCCGACCGTGCCCGGATAGGAAGGGCTGGGGAGGCAGCTGCGTCCAAGCTGACAGCCGGGGTTCCCCCTTCCAGCCGATCCCCAACCGGTGGCGGCGACGGCTGCAGCGGCAGTAACGGAACACGCCAAATAAAAAAAGCACAAGCCCAGCGGCCGAGTGGCCGAAGCGAGCGCGCGCCCCCCAGACCTCTCCAGCCCCGGGGAGCCCCGGCGCGCGGCGCTCGCTGGGCGGTGCGCCTCTCCCCGGCCCCTCACTCACCGCAGCCGAGTCGGGCACTGTGGGGTGGGTGTGCGTGCCTATCGGGGGGTGTGTGCCTGTGTCTGGGAGGGGTGTTGCTGGGGAACTGTTGCTCTCCGTATCACGGCGGCAGCGACGGCATCGCCCAGCAGTTCGCAGTACCCGCTCTCATCGCCCTCAACTCCTCTCTGCTGAGAGGTTAGCAAATCACCACCGGCTGCTGCGCCTCCGCCGCGTCCCACGTCAACGCCGAGCCCCCTCCCCTGCAAGGCCCCGGCGCCTCTCCATCTTTAGTGCTGGCGGCCGAGCCCGGCTCCCTGCCCACAGCTGCCCCCCTTCCCTCCCCCCTCCCGCGCCGTCCCTGGGCTCAGCCCGCCCACCACCCCGCACTGGCCGAGCCCGCGCCCGCTCCCCGCCCCACCCCTCCTTCCCCCCCGCCTCCCTTCCCCGCGCTCCGCGCTCCGGGCTTCGCCTGACATCTAGCTGCTGCTGGGGCGCCGGCGGCCGCTGCTCACCGGCCGAGCAGAGAGGAAGCAGGGAGCTAGAGGACAGGAGTGCAGGGAACTCGGAACCCTTAATGGGGACACTGAGGGTGAAGGGCGCGCAGCAGCCCCCACCTACTCTCAGGATTTTAATTTCCATCGGATACGGGTTTGTACCCCCTCCCCCGCACCCCGATGCTCAAGCACGCAGTTTTGCCCCCTCTTTAAATGTTTGCCCCAATTCAGTACGTGTCATCTCGCCTTTAACTTTTTTTCTCTTGGCTCGGGGCTGCATTCCCAGTAGCCCCTGACATCAGTTTTAAAAGGCCGCTTTCCTAGCCCAAGCCCGGGCCTCTCATCCTCCTGGCTACTGCGCGCCTCCCGGCTTGAGCATCCGGATTTCAAGAAGTCTCCAGATGCAGAGTTCGCGGGCCCTGGTGAACCAGGTGCCAGAAGGTCCGCGGGAATCTATTGTAGAAAGCGAGACGCCCCTTTTTAGCTTTCGCGGTTGCTGGAGGCCAAGGTCGAGTCCTGGTAAAAACTTTTCTGTCTCCTAGACTTGGACAACCTCTCAGCTCTGCCCCGCCCCCCCGCCCCCCCCCCACACACACAGAGCAATCTGGGTGGAAACAGTTCCCTAGAACTGCCCCCAGCTCAGCACACAGTCTTCAGGGGGCAGGGGGAAGCTTGGAAAAGCTCTGGGCCCCTCAGAAGTGCGTCCTCCTCTCAGCTGGCCGCCCTACTTTAGAGGGTAGAGCAGCCAAAGAAAATGTACCCTTCCTTCCTCTGCTCATGTGAAGCTAAAAAAGGGAAAAAAAATTTTTGAAAAAAAGAAAATGTACCCTTCCTCTGACTGCAGAAAGCTGTCCTCTCCCCTTTTCCCTGGAGCTGAGCGAAGGTAGGGAGCCAGAGGCACGGGCTGTGGATTCTGACTGAAGCTTAGGAGGTTGGGGTGGGAGGTGGGGGTGGCTGAGAACGCCATGCAGGGATCTCAGGCTAGTCAGCCCTCGAGGTCATGCGGTTTTAGCAAGGCAGAGCTTACGTCACCGAGGCCTGAGCTTGCACGTTCCGTCCGTGACTCGTAGGTGGGCCAAAGGTTTTCCGCAGAACTCGCCTAGAATCTCATATCCATGCGTGCCTCTGGCATTGCCGCAGACCGAAGAGTCAAGTCACTGCCCCAGACCCAGTCCCATGAACTGTAGGGTCATGGAAAATGGCAGAAATCTGTATCTGGACCCTGAAGGCCAGGCAACAGAGTGTACACATCGGAACTGATCCGGGTTCACAAGAGCCGCTCATGAGGCAGCCCCAAGGACGGGTCATTCCATCCCATCAAGAGCCGCTCCTGACTCCCAGGAGCAGGGAAAGCTCAGCCCAGCAGGAGTCTGCAGAGTGAGCTGGGCAGAGGAGCACACCTGAGTGAAGGAAGGGCTCTGGATACAACCACATAAAACTCAGGGCAAGGGGAAGGGGGAGCCAGTTCCTGGGTATTCATTTCATTAACAATGAAGAGCAATCGCTATTTAGAGACTACCTACTTTTCTAACTACTATCTACATACCTGTTAGAGGAAAGAGATTTAAAGAAAGGCAAGAACTGGTCTGCAAGGAGAGCAAGAGTGGAGGGATGTAAGAAGAGGAGAAAAGACTCTCCTGGTGCCTCACCAGGGAAACAGAAGAGAGAATCGCTACACTTGTTGAGAGCTTCTGCCTAGATAGTGCCTGCTGGAGATTTCCGCTTTGCTGTCCACATCCACCTACCAGCCTCTCCTCAGTGCAGTAGCAGGAGAAGCAGACAATTAACCCCTGATCCTAATCTCCTATTAATCCTCAAATCAGAGAAAGAGAGAATCTCTGAAAACAATGAGAGAGAAAGCACAATCCTCCACGGCCCTGGCCTCCCCACCCCGGTGCCATATTCACTGTATGTGAAAATCTCCCTTGCTTCATAAACTCTGCCCATTAAAAAGCCCAGCCCTTGTTAGTAAGTGTTAAAGAGAGATTAATGCCTGAATTTAAGAGGTGGAGAAGGTAACAAAAAGGAAGAAGGCCGGCGAGGCTGTGGGCTGAGTGCCAGCATTGGGCTCCAAGCATTTCCACTCAGCGCTAAAGGCTGGCTGCACAGCAGTTTGATAAGGTTTATTGGACCCAGATAAAGCAGCAGCAGCTCCCCCACCAAAACTGGCACCATTTATAGCCAGAGCTATGTCCTTGGGTCCTGGGAAGGCTGATGAGAATCCTCAGTTCAGAGATTTCATATGGCAGCACCTAAAAACAAGCAGAATGGAAAATTACAGGAGAAAATCTCTCACGTGCACGCACACTCGCTGTCTCTCTCAGTTCATGTATTTAGAGTGATTTTTCGTTCATATTTTTTCTTGAAGGGTCTACTAAGGGAAACCTGGGTATCAGTTCTAAAACTACAGGATCAGTCTTAGGGGGAGATCATGCTAGAGACGAAGGAATAGATGAGCGGGCCTTTGCATAGAATTCCATTGCTAAATCTTCTTAATCCTTCATCTCCTCCTTTACCCATATACCTCCCACCACTGGCAGCCTTTCAGAGCTCAGTTAGTGGAAGAGGAGGGTATAGCAGTTCTAAGAGATCATACAGGAAGGAGACAGTGAAAATAATAACTCATTCTGAGCACTGACTACGAACCTTAACACATTACCTATGTTGTTTTCTTTAATCCACATAACAGCCCTATTAATGTGGATGCTATTATTTTCCCAATATCTGTGGACATGAAAACTGAGGCTCAGAGAGATTAAGTGCCTTACTCCAGACTGTAGCTCTATTAAACATCAGAGCTGAAACTTTAAATCAGACCATTCTGACTGCAAAGTTCATGCTCTTAACTTCTAGATTATATAGCCTCTAGTGAAATAGATCAAGGAAACAAGGACTTTTAATTTTCCTTCTTCTCTTACTCTACTGAGGCCAAAATCTGTGCAGCAACCAGCCAAGCTGCGACCAAATGGTTCTCAGCTTGGTCACCAGATAAACAGATTCTCCCAGGATCTTATACTTTTTCTCCTCCCTCAGAATCTCAGGCAGAAGTTGGGGAGGGGGCTTTGAGTTACCAAAAAAAAAAAAAAAAAACTTCAACTAAAGAGGTAGGAAGAAGAATATAGTGGTGTTTTGAGTATTCTGATTCAGTATGAACGGAATGTTGCAACTCTTTAAGTTCCAACTCTTAATTTGGAACATATATTTAATTTTTTTATTTCAAAGTAAACTTTTCTATCATGATAAATAAATCAAGGATTCCTACCTTTTGGGGAGGAGATGCTACTTTGCATTTCCCCCAAAACTTGTGAAGAGTGGAGAATGAAGCATGTTCAGCGAGAGGTGTAGACAGTGATGCCCCTGAATAGAGGAAAATTCTCTGCAGCTGAGAACTCCAGACTGCCACTGGGGAACGCACCAGGGCATTAGACCTTTACCTACCGAGGACTGTTAAGGGAAGATGCAGAGAGCCTATTGTGTCCTTTTCTGGAGTCCAAAAAATCTTTCAGTCTTACAGTCCTTCAGATCATCATTCCAGACATCTACTATAGAGCTGTAGGTAATGTCAACAATTAGTAGTAGGCCAGGTGCAGTGGCTCATGCCTATAATCCCAGGACTGTAGGAGACCGAGGCAGGCAGATCAAACTCCTGAGGTTAGGAGTTCGAGACCAGCCTGGCCAACATGGTGAAACCCTGTCTCTACTAAAAATACAAAAATTAGCTGGGCGTGGTGGCACACGCCTGTAATCCCAGCTACTTAAGAGGCTGAGGCAGGAGAATCGCTTGAACCCAGGAGGTGGTGGCTGCAGTGAGCTGAGATTGTGCCACTGCACTCCAGCCTGGGTGACAGAGCAAGATCTCATCTCAAAAAAAAATAGGTAAGAGTAGAATTTACTCCTGTATATGTTGACATTTTTGTTTGTTTTTAAAGTTTAATTCTTTCACATTACTTCCTTAGATATCCCCTCCAAAAAACAGAGGGGGAAATAATCAGGTGATATGTGTGTTCTGGTCAGTTGAGGCTCAGCAAACCAAATACGACAGCTTCTTTGATTAGTGATTGCCATCATCCCTCATCCCCCACCCCATCACCACCACCATCACCACCCCAACCAACAGAGGCCTGGTTAGTGGTGTTCACAAACTTGAGTTTCTCTTCCAGGTGCCAAGTATGCCCTTCCCTCATCTGTAGAGCAGAGAGTGACTTTTCAAAAGGGTAGGAGGAGGAATTTTTTTTTTTAGCCCCTGAGTTCTTAGGTCACTGTGACCCCAAGATCTTTGTGATTGCGAAAGAAAAAGCTTTTTCTTCTCTATCTCTTTCCCTAGCATATTGCAAATGGTGTTGGGACCTAATGTTGTCAACTCAGATAGCAAATCTGAGTTGTTATTAGTGCAAAGATGCCCTAAGGGGGTAGGCAGTGAGGATGAGATCTGCAGCAAATGTTATGGGGGAGTGTGTTTATAATTATAATGGGATTTAATGTACACTGGGACCAGATGATGGCAGCCATTTAAAAAAGAGATGCTTAATAAGAGAGGTCCCTTAATGACAGGCAGCAGGGCTCAGGATATTATGGAAGAAGCACAGTGTTTCACTGGGTGTCACAAACCATGTGCCAGGTTTTATGGGGTTCCTAACAAAGCTTTGGGGTGAAACATAGCAACCACTGATCGCTGTCAGCTATTGGCGTAATGTTTGAATATTATCTTTGAAAGGGGCATATGCACATAGAGGAAGACATTTTCTCCCTTTCGGATGCACATACAGACATAAGCACGGACACATGGGCTCTAAGCCAACATTGAATAGTTTTTGGTATTTCTGGAAATCTGCTTTGTTCTGCAAAAGATAGCCTCAATTTCAAAACTAAAATTTTGTCACTAGAGAAGGGTGCGTTTTCCATATCGTGTGCATGAAATGAAGCAGCATGAGTTCTATTATGCGTAATGGGAGTCTCACAGATAGATCCCCAGACACCACACTGAAAATTAACCCCCAAGTCCTCATGGGGAGACATGGGCTTTTTTTTTTTTTTTTTTTTTTTGAGATGGAGTCTTGCTCTGTCACCCAGGCTGGAGTGCAGTGGCACAATCTCGGCTCACTGCAACCTCTGCCTCCCAGGTTCAAGCAATTCTCCTGTCTCAGCCTCCCAACTAGCTGGGGTTACAGGCACCCACCACCACACCTGGCTAATTTTTATATTTTTTAGTAGAGACAGGGTTTCACAATCTTGACCAGGCTGGTCTTGAACTCCTGACCTCGTGATCTAACCACCTCGGCCTCCCAAAGTACTGGGATTAAAGGCGTGAGCCACTGCGTCCGGGACACATGGGTTTTTTTTTTAACAGTTTGATGTTTCTTTGGTGGAGGCCCAGGAAGAGGGGCATGTAACAGTTTCTTATGCTATTTAACTATAATAGCAGACTGCTTAACTTTGAGTTAACTTTATGGATTTCAATCCACGGCAGATATTTTATAACAGGAGCGTTATAGTAATGGACAAAGCCATGCAAAGGGAAAACCATGCTCCTTGCAGGCGCCACCACAGTCCAAACTACAAGTCGTCTACCACTGGGGAACGCACCAGGGCATTAGACCTTTACCTACCGAGGACTGTTAAGGGAAGACGCAGAGAGCCTATTGTGTCCTTTTCTGGAGTCCAAAAAATCTTTCAGTCTTACAGTCCTTCAGATCATCATTCCAGACATCTACTATAGAGCTGTAGGTAATGTCAACAATTAGTAGTAGGCCAGGCGCAGCGGCTCATGCCTATAATCCCAGGACTGTAGGAGACCGAGGCAGGCAGATCAAACTCCTGAGGTCCTCTACCAAGTTTATTATTCTTTTTTTTTCTCTCTCCCTCTCCTGATATGAAAAAAGTGTATGAAAACTTCATTCACCTCATACAGGCCTCAACCATAGTTACTGTGTTGGCTGTTCACAAAACATGAAATGGCCAGCCTTAGGGTCCTTAAAGCAAAATATTCCATTTATCCTAATGGAGAAAACGCTAGGGATAAGCAAACACTGAGCTTCCAGTCACTTATTCTCAGAAGCTGAGTTTCTGGAGAAGCCACTTTTCAAATAGCTGTGGTATGTCAGGGGTACACAAGCCGCAAGATGGAACTATTTTACTTGCTAACAGGTAATTTATGCCAATCATATTAAAATTATTATAGCAAGACAAACGCTGATATCTTGTGGAAGGGAACTGCAAATTTGTATGGATTTGTAAGATGAAATGAGAGAAATCCTTGGAGTTTTCCCTTGAGAAAAGCTCAGTGCCTTTCCCCATTAGGACTGAGTGGGTTACGGGAGGTGCCCGGTGGGCTCTGAGCCAGACACTTGGACTCTGACTCCCTTGCCAGGCCAGGTTCATTTGTCTCTTTTGGAAGTCATTGCTGGCTCTTGGATGTAATCTTCTCCACCCACCCTTGAGTCAGAATTAATTTCTCCCATTCTCCATAAGCCCCTGAGCACTATTTGAACATTTATCATAGTATTCTCCACCATCTGCCTTGTTTCTGACTGAGTCATGTGCATTCTGACCACCCCCTCCTTTGTGAGTTTCTGGAAGGCAAGGCCTCAGTCTCGTTCAATTTAGTATTTCCACTCCTAAGTCCCAGAGCCTAGCACACTGTCAAACAGAGTAGATGTAAATGTTTGACGATGAGCTAATTGAAAGCATGCATGCATGAATGAATGAAAGAACACAGAGATCAAATATTTTAGGAATCAGGGGGAGAGGGGACCATTCTGTATTCAAACATTTAGGGCAGAATTCTTTGTGCTATGAGGTTTTCACCAACCTTTGAAAGATGAATGGGTTATAGATAAGGGTTGAAGATATCTGTTGAATTTAATTGTATACAGCTAATTGAGGGTATAACTGGGCTGTTTCAGTTGATGTCTTCCCCAAGGGCCTAGAACCAAGCTTTTCCCAGTAGCCTAAGAGTTTTAATAGATATTTATTAAATTGTCTGGGCATGGTGGCTTACACCTGTCATCCCAGCATTTTGGGAGGCTGAAGTGGGAGGATGGCTTGAGCCCAGGAGTTGGACACCAGCCTGGGCAACATAGTGAGACCTCCTGTCTACAAAAAAATTAAAAATAAATTGGCCGAACATGGCGGCGTGCACCTGCAGTCCCAGCTACTTGGGGAAGCTGAGGAGGGAGAATTGCTCGAGCCCAGGAGGCTGCAGTGAGCCATAATTGCACCACTGTGCACCAGTGTGGGCAACAGCGTTGAAAGCCCGTCTCAAAATAAATCAATAAATAAAAATTAAATGGCATTGAATTGAAGGGAAATGAATTTGTCCGAATCACATTGTTCATCACTCCCACAATGACCTTGTCATCCCAATCCCAAGCAGTTAACCCGGGCAGAGTGGAGAGCATATGACCCCTCGTAGTAGATGGAAGACTGCTGAATGAATCCAGCACTAGCATACGAGACACGCATTAGGCACGACTACTGACAGATTCACCCTGCTGTTACCAGGTGTGGCAGAGACTGGCTAGCTGTTCCCCAAACTTCTTCTTCGGCACACCTACATTTTTTGGATTACTTTGCAGTTAGGTACAGGCCATGTGAGTGAGTTCTGGCCAATGGATTGTGAGCAGAAATCCTCTGTGCCGCTTCCAGGGCTGGCCCATAAAAACTTCCAAGTGGAACTCCCCATTCCCTTTTCTTTTCTGCTACTTGACTTCATGAGCATAGAGATATCTTAGAAGCTGAGCAATGGATGATGGCAGAGCTAAGATGGATGGAGGCTAGAGCCCTAAATTACAGCTTGGAGAAGAGCTGCCTGCCTACATCTATTCTGGACTTTATATAAAGAAGAAATAAACTTTTGATATCTTCCATCTGGTTGCCAAATAAATTAATGAAAATGTAAAATTTGAATTTCAGATGAACAATGAATAACTGTTTAGTATGCCTCAAATATTGCATGGAACATAATTATACTAAAAAAATTGTTTCTCTGAAACTCAAAAATTTCAATTTTTTTTGTTTGTTTTCATTTTACTAAATCTGGCAACACTAATTTTTAGCTATTACATATTTTGCAGCTTATTAGAGTAGCTAGCATTACCTTAACTAATACACCTTGGTTTCTTTTGTCAGAAGCAGCAAGGATACAGCACCTGAGCTGGGATTCCACCTGGGACACGGAGACGCCCCAGGTCTGCTTGACCCTGAGGAAATTATGCATGGGCTGTGCAGACATTGCCAAAGGGAAAATGAGGAAAGATCCTGACAGTTTCTAGCTTACCCTTTTTCCTATAAGCCTCTTTTTCCTTAGCAGCCTCTTCCACTCAACTGTGAGTTCCTACGAGTGCAAGGATGGGGGCAGAAAGGAAAGCATCATAATATGGACCTATTCAAGACCTCGGTCAAGCCAGCGATTTTCTCATCCTCCTCTTCCTCCTTTGTACCATAAATACACAGTGTGGCATTAAGGCTGAGAGCTTGGGCTCTGATTTAGTCAGGTGGGTCTGTATTCAATATGTCCACCACCTTGATCCTGGGTGGTCTCAGGAAAATTATTTAAGCTCTCTGGATTGCAACATGCTCGCCTGTAAACTGAGGACAATTAGAATATCCACCTCACTAAAGTGTCTGTGAGGATGCTCACATAGTGCCTGGACCACAGTAAAAGATCTGAAAATATTAGGTAATATTAGTGTTGTCAGGTAATCTTTCTTCCTACCCTCCGCCTCCAAAATACTTTACTATAAATATTTGGAGTAAGGTGTTGTAATTAATTTTGTTTTGGTTTTGGTTTTTGAGATGGAGTCTTGCTCTGTCACCCAGGCTGGAGTACAATGACATGATCTTGGCTCACTGCAACCTCTGCCTCCCTGGTTCAAGTGATTCTCCTGCCTCAGCCTCTCAAGTAGCTGGGATTACAGGCTCCCGCCACCATGCCCAGCTAATTTTTGGTTTTTTTGGTAGAGACAGGGTTTCGCCATGTTGGCCAGGCTGGTCTCAAACTTCTGACCTCAGGAGTGATCCATCCACCTTGGCCTCCCAAAATGCTGGGATTACAGGTGTGAACCACCGTGCCCAGCCAATTTTAAATCTTTTTAAAAGAACGAAGCATGACCTGTGTTTCTTGGCTTCTAATTGCAGCTGAGCGCAGCTGTTTGTGGCCCTGTTCTCCCAGGCTCGTCTCGTTCATTCTGTTGGGAGTAAGGTAAGCAGGCAAATGGAGAGCCAGGCAGGGTGTGCAGGGAGTGGTGTTAATTTTCACTTCGTAGCATGACATGTTTATTAGTGTGTACGTACGTTAAGCGCAGCAGCCTGGTTTCCTTGAGTTAAATAGCAGTCATGCCCAACTGGCTCTCCATGTACCATTACTCCAAGTGATTGAGCCAATTTCTCCCTCTGCCATGAGTTTAAGTTGTAAACCTCTCAGCCAGACAGGGAGGCAATGATGGGATGCCTATTGTGATTATTATTAACCTTTAGCATTACACTCACAAGATCAGGGGGGTCTGTAGAGACGCCCAGGGTGATGCAGGCACAGACTGCGGGATTCCATCCACCCACCTCAGTTCAGCTGCGCCTCTTCTCAACAAGAAAGGCAAGCATGTGAGTGTTCACTTTGCCATGCTAGGAGGCTCCAGCCCAGCAATCTGAGGTGAGAGATGGCTTGTGCCGGGTGAATAGAGAAATGTTGGGCGTGCTCTGTTCCATTTAGGCAAAGGAAAAGAAAGGGCATTGCAGGAAAGCTGGAAAATAGATTTTATTTTATTTTATTTTACTTTACTTTTCTTGAGAGGGAGTTTCACTCTTGTTGTCCAGGCTGGAGTGCAATGGCACAATCTCGGCTCACTGCAATCTCTACCTCCTGGGTTCAAACAATTCTCTGACCTCAGACTCAAGAGTAGCTGGAATTACAGGCACCTGCCACCACACCCAGCTAATTTTTTTGTATTTTTATTAGAGACGGGGGTTTCACTATGTTGACCAGGCTGGTCTTGAACTCCTAACTCCACCCTCCTCGGCCTCCCAAAGTGCTGGGATTACAGGCGTGAGCCACCGCACCTGTCCAGAAAAGAGATTTTCTAGGGATGCATCCATATTCAGAAATCATTTGCCAGCCATAATTTTTTCTCTTTGCCATATATTTGTCAGCCAGCTGCTAAGTTATCCAGCCAAAATTTGCAGGGACAGTGGCCACCCCCTCACTGTTAGCTAGTTGACCAGGACCACATATATTTAGCATAATTATACAAGGAACCTGGAGTCACAGAGGGCTACACAGAAGGAGAAAGTGATAAGGAAGCTGTCCATCCCAGATCCTCAGCTCTCCATTGCTTTCCCTCTTCAGTCCATATTTCTTTTATTTTTCTTCAAGGAACCAACCTTCTTCCTTGTTGATTAATCACGAATTGGCAGGGATGGCAGTTCCCTGAATGTGGACAGCTTGTTTTGCTTTTCTGAACAGTTTGGTCTCTGCAAAACTCTAAGAAGAAAAAAAAGTCCACCGCCCAGCCCTAGGGTGCTTGTGTTGCTTCTTGGTTAAAAATCCAAGTGTACCTTTGGGCTGGCACTGGGGAAGTCTGCGGTCAAAGAAAAAAATAATTCTGCCCTCAGGAAGGTTACAGTTGAATAAGCAAGGCTGGAATCAGGAAGGGCAGATGGTAGAGGCTTTGTGTGATTATTGTTTCTCAAAATGAAAGAGGAAGGGGGAGGAGGAAGCATTTGGGAGGACAAGCGACACAAGAGCCTGAATGGGTCAAATGTAACAGAGTAACCAATGAAGCCCAAATCTGACATTTCCATTTCCTGTGATCTTGCTGAGCAATTTCCCACAGCCTCTTGGAGAAGCCCTCACCAGCAGTATGATAAACTCCATTGTTTATGTAGAATGGACACTGATCCAATAGGCATAAACAAAGTTAAGCCATACCTTCCATTTATTTTTGCCGTGACATTTATGAAATACTGCTTACCTATGGCTAACACATACTGAGTCAGGCACTGGCTCTTGACATGTGTCATCTCCTTCACTCGTCCAAATAATCCCATGAAGTGCGGACTGTTGTCACACTCATTTTACACCTGAAAAAATGGAGGCAGAGAGATAAAGCTGCCTTCCTGAGGCCACACAGCTAAAGCGAAGCCAGCTCCCACAGACTCCACGTTGGACCACTTGTCCTCATGCTTCCTCTTTGGATTAATTTCCATTCCTAGTGGCAGAGGCATTTGGTCCTGCATCAAGAGAAGGGAAGGAGATGGGGCTGGGCGCATGGCTTATGCCTGTAATCTCAGCACTTCAGGAGGCTGAGGCAGGCAGATCACTTGAACTCTGGAGTTAAGACCAGTCTGGGCAACATGGCGAAAACCTGTCTCTACAAAAAAATATATAAAAATCAGCAGAGCCGGGCATGGTGGCCTGCCTGTAGTCCCAGCTACTCAGGAGGCTAAGGTGGGAGAATCAGTTGAGCCCAGGAGTTTGAGGTTGCAGTAAGCTATGATCACACCACTGCACTCCAGCCCTCTGTGACTCCAGGTTCCTGGTATAATTATGCTAAATAGACATGGTCCTGGTCAGCTAGCTAACAAGGGGCTGTTCATTGCCCTGCACATTTTAGCTGGATAACTCAGCATCTGGCTGATAAATACATGGCAAAGAGAAAAAATTCTGGCTGGCAAATGATTTCTGAATATGGAGACACTCCTAGAAGTCTGTTCTGGCTTTCCTGCCATGACCCTTCCTTTCCCCTGCCAAATATAACAGAGGACACTCAACATTTCTCTTTATTTGTTTTTTTTTTTTTTTTTAGATGGAGTCTCACTCTGTCCCCACGCTGGAGTGCAGTGGCACAATCTTGGCTCACAGCAACCTCCGCCTCCAGGGGTCAAGTGATTCTCCTGCCTCAGCCTAGCAAGTAGCTGGGACTACAAGTGTGTGCCACCATGCCCAGCTAATTTTTGTATTTTAAGTAGAGACGGGGTTTCATCATGCTGGCCAGGCTGGTCTCAAACTCCTTTCCTCGTAATCCGCCCACCACAGCCTCCGCACCCGGCCCACCCAACATTTCTCTATTCACCCGGCACAAGCCATCTCCAACCTTGGTGACAGTAAAACCCTGTCTAAATAAAATAAAAATCAAAAGGGAAGGAGATAGGATGAGGCAGATTTGTAAATGACTGAGCTTTTCAGATCTAGCCATCAGAAGCAGATGCAGGGCTCTGTTTCTCAGAGATTGAATACTGGGATCCCCCCTCAAGCTTGCTGGGGAGCAAGTATGCAGATCTGTAATTGGCTTTCCTCACAGCCTGAGCTTCCTCACAGTTCTCTACAAATGAAGAAGAAAAGGAATTTACCAGCCTAACCCATTGAGAAGCAGTATAGCAAAAGTTGGGCAGGAGCTTTACCAAGGGACCTCCTTTGCAGTGACAACACGTGAGGAAGGACATTCATGGTGCTAGTGTAACACTGCAGGAATCAGGAGATGTGAGCTCTAGTCCTGGAAGGAAGTAGTGAAAGCCACCCCCCGCCATGCGCCACCAGACAGGTGGGTGGTAAGGAGATGGGACTTTCCAGACTTTTTCTTTCTTCGAGGGTGAGGAGAGGAAATGGGGCGGTAGGTTAATATGAAAAATAGATAGGCTGGTAAAACTGTTATGTTCATTTTTAAATGAGTATTCACCAGGCGCTCAAGCCTATTCACGTATATTAGGTATAACTAAAAGGCAAGGCAGTTCATGTTTCCATTTTCTTTCTTTTTTCTTTTTTTTTTTTTTTTTTTGAGATGAAGTCTCGTTCTGTCGCCAGGCTGGAGCGCAGTGGCATGATCTTGTCTCACTGCAATCTCCACCTCCAGGGTTCAAGCAGTTCTCCTGCCTCAGCCTCCCGAGTAGCTGGGATTACAGACGTGCACCACCACGCCCTGCTAATTTTTGTATTTTTAGTAGAGACGGGGTTTCTCCAAGCTGGCAGGATGGACTTGATCTCCTGACCTCGTGATCCACCTGCCTCAGCCTCCCAAAGTGCTTGGATTTACAGGTGTGCGCCACCGCACCTGGCCTCCATGTTCCCATTTTCAAACTCACACAAGAGTTTGCCCTCTTCAAAACAGTTGCCCTCTTCAAAATGCCAGATAGACTCTTAAAAGCAAAAGAGACTTGAAATATCAACTAGTCTTAAGGTGGGTGGTGGGACTCAACTCCACAGGGTGTGCTCAGACCCTAGACCAAATCGAGGGGTAGCTAAAACACAGACAGGCAGAAGCACTTCCATAACGCAGCCCACCTGTGTGCCGTGTCAGTTTACCACTGTCATGGCAATACTTGGGAGTTACTGCCCCTTTCCTTGGCAATGAACTAATGACCCAAAAGTTACTACCCCTTCCCTGGAAACTTCTGCATAAACCACCCTTTAATTTGCATGTAATTAAAAGTAGGTATAAATATGACTGCAAAACAGCCCCGAGCTGCTGCTCTCTGCCAATGGAGTAGCCCCGGTCTGCAGGAGCAGTCACAGAACTTAACACCGCTGGAGCTGTAACACGGCTGCTTCAGTACAGCTGTTTTCTTCTACCTCAGCTTGCCCTTGAATTTTTTCCTGGGTGAAGCCAACAACTCTCATGGGCTAAGTCCCACGTTGGGGTTCACCTGCCCTGCATCAGTCCAATCTCACCATTTTAAAAGAGAGGAAGCAGAACAGAGAGGTGGTACAGCATTCCCAAAGCCATATGGCCAATGAGAGCCAGGACTTGGGACCCGAGCCAGTTTGGGGCCATCATGAGGATGTCATTGAAGCCATTCAGCCATTCTTGGAGATCTTTTGATATTGCTTTCCAAGTACATAGCATTAATCTTTTGAAAGTCTTCAGCCTTGCCCATAGAGGGAGATTTGATTTTCAAAACTAGCACCAATATCTCAAGAGGGTGATGAAACTGGGTAATAAAATTTGAGGTCACAAACAACGGGGACTGGGGAGCGGTAAAGTTGAAATCCTCCTGTGGCTCATAACCCAGCAATAACAGCAACAGAGTGGTAAGAATAATATTCTCAGGGCCGGGAGCAGTGGCTCATGCCTGTAATCTCAGCACTTTGGGAGGCCAAGATGGGTGGATCACCTAAGGTCAGGAGTTCGAGACCATCCTGGCCAACATGGTGAAACTCTATCTCTACTAAAAATACAAAAATTAGTCAGATGTGGTAGTGGGCGCCTGTAATCCCAGCTACTTGGCAGGCTGAGACAGGAGAATTGCTTGAATCCAGGAGGCAGAGGTTGCAGCAAGGTGAGATCACACCACTGCACTCCAGCCTGGATGACAGAGTGAGATTCCATCTAAAAAAAAAAAAAAAAAAAGGAATTACATTCTCTTTCTCAATGTGTAATATATATTTTCTCAACATGTAATCTACATTTGGAGATATGTTCTCTCTCTTTATCTGTTTATATATGTATGTATGTATACATACCTATGTGTATAAACACCCACATAGGTGTGTGTACTCATTCTGACATACTAGTTTAAAACTGATCCTGTTACTTGACAGTTGTGATTTCTACATGCACAATCCATTAATGTTTTTCGTTGGGGTTAGAGATGATGAGATTCCATGGAGATGCAATGTATGGTGTAAGATCTAGGCTTTGGAAATCATACTAATGTGGGTCTCAAACCCAGATCTGTCATTTAATAGCTACGTAAGTTTGGCAGATTTCTTAAGCCTCAGTTTCTTTACCAATATAATGATGATACCTAAGGTCTCTGTAACTTTGAAGAAGTTAAGGAACATGTCCACAATCTCCCATTCATAAGAAACAAAGCTGGAAGGAAACCGAAGTCTATCGGGTTCCCAAAGCTGGCTCTCTCCTGGACGCCCCTCTGCCTGCACCCCATGCATAGGGAAGCAGAGGGCATTTCCCCGGAAATGAATATCACTCTTGGGTTGGAAATGAGGTGCCGATCCTACCCAATCTTTTCTTTTTAAAGCTACCGCTTTTGCCCTGTGTGAAAGCCAGTAAATAGGTTAAGATTATGTATGATTCTAGTGATATGTATATTAGACTGCAGTAAAAAAACCAAAATCCTCTCCCACTCTCTCATCCATGAATAAAAATAAAATGCCAAAAATATTGCCAGGAAGAGAAATTTGGTGAAAGCAGGAAAGACTATAAATTGACTACCGTCTACTGCAAGACATAGATTTCTCCCTACCGTCTACTGCAAGACATAGGTTTCTTCGTTCTGCATAAACTCTCAGTCATCAGAAGAGATTTTCTTTCAAGGGAAAGCGTTTAAATAAACTACACCAATATTTGACTACGTAGAAGTTCTTCTCAAAGAAAGACAATATCCAGTCTTTCCAGAAAGATAATTTTTCTTTATTGAGTTTACTACCTGCTGAGTACCTTTAGTAATGAGAAAAAAATCATGAAGGGTGGTAATTTTTTTTCTCCCCCAGCATTCTTTGGAAAGTTCTGAAATGTTTACTTGTTGATTTTCCATCAGACAGCTTGGAGAGAGCATGGTGAAATGATGAGAGCATTAGCTTTCCACTCAGAAGGCCTGGATTCAAGGTCAGCTCTGCCAAACACTTCCTGTGTAGCCTTGGGCAAGTCACTTAACCTCTCTGTGCTTCAACATTCTCCTCTGTATTGTAAAACTGGAGATATTATACGGAAAAAAGTATTTGACCATTTTTAAGTACTTGCTCAGTCCTTTGAGAAGAGCTCTAAGACTTGCCTCTAACTGACTCTGAGCTTCTGTAGATTCATTCCCCTCCTTGGGTTCCTTGTGGGGAACATGAAGATGTTGAGCTAGTTTTCTCCCTGAGCCTGCTCTACCTAGGAAATTCTCTAATACTCTGTGAACTCTATCAGATCCACTGAAGTGAGGTGCAGGCAGCTTCAGATGGAGAGAAGGTATGATGTGGGTGTGCTTAAAGGAAGGTCTCTTTATTACAACTTTGCCACCGCCGCCCCCATCCTGAGGGAGCTCAGGAACTCGGAGCCCTCCACACACAGGAGCAGAACAAGGAGAGTGAGCTCAAGCCGGGCTTCAACTTGAGCAGGAAATGGGACGGCACCTCTGCCAATGATGGCTCTCTGTGGCTCTGGAAAGAAACGATATAGCAGCAGTGAAGCCATGGTCAGGCCATAGAGGAGGGAGTTGGAAAGGAGGGCATGGCACCTGTGGTTATGAAGGTTTAGCTATCACCCAAATAAGGTCCATGGTATGGAGGGGATGGTGAAGAACTAGAAAGAGATAGGGATATGCTACTTTGAATCAGGTCTGCAGACCTTTGTCCCTCCCTTGTTCAGAGATCATGCCCAAACACCACACACCTGACTAAAGATGGCTCGTTCTCACCTCAGGGCCTTGGCACTTGCCGCGTCTTCTGACTGCAGTTCTCTCTCCGGCACACAGTACTCTTGTTTCCACTGGCCGTTTTCTCAATATCTCGATCAAACAGCACTTCCCCATTGAGAGCCAGAGCACCTCCCTACAACTGCCCTATCTGGAGCTGCCTCCTTCTCCCTCAGGCCCTCCTCTGAGTTTGATTGTTTTTATAGCACTTGTTACTCCCAGAAATGGTTTCCTTTGCGTATAGTACCTTGTTTATTTCTTGCTCCCACTGCCTGGAACCTCCCTAGGGCTCCCCTCTAGTTAATGTAAGCTTCATGAGGGCAGAGGGCTGGGATGTGATTCATTCCGTCATACCCCAAGCTCCAGGACAATGTTTGGCGTAGAGAGGCTCATAATAAGTATTTGTTCAAAGAATGAAAGAACAAAACAAGAAACGTGCTGTTTTTTTTTTTTCCTCTCCCCAGGAAGACTTTTAAACAAACAAGCAGCATATTCTTGAGAATGTGGGATTCAGGCCCAAAAAATTAACAGCTGGAGAAGTGAAAGGAATATGTCCTTCCACCGGCTCTGAGTAGAGATTCCATTTGTGTGTTATGGTTATTTTCATTGATACTGCTAACAGAAAGAAATAGCCTCATGCATCATTATGTCCCTGCTGTCTGAGGGTGGGTCAGCCAAGAAGAAGGCCAGCTGGGCACAGTGGTTTATGCCTGTAATCCTAACACTTTTGGGAGACCGGGGTGGACAGATCACTTGAGGTCAGGAGTTCGAGACCAACCTGGCCAACATGGCGAAACCTCATCCCTACTAAAAACACAAAAATTAGCTAGGCACGGTGGCATGCGCCTGTTGTCTCAGCTACTCAGAAGGTTGAGGCAGGAGAATCACTTGAATCCGGGAGCTGGAAGTTACCATGCACTCCAGCCTGGGTGACAGAGCAAGACTCCATCTGAAAAAAAAAAAAAAAAAAAAAAAGAAGAAGGCAAAATGAGTGATAATGTGTGAAATTTCTATGGCCCTGTACCTGGTACTTTTGCACAGCAGTATCTTGTTTTTCCACTTTATGAAGTATAGAGCTAAGACCTGGATCCAGGTCCACCAGCAACATCAGCACTCCTGCTTTTGCATTTAAATATCTTGCAAATGAACACAGGCGGCTGGGCATGGTAGCTACACCTATAATCCTAGCACTTTGGGAGGCTGAGGCAGGAAGGTCACCTGAGAGATCAGGAGCTCGAGACCAGCCTGGCTAACATGGTGAAATCCCCTCTCTACCAAAAATACAAAAATTAGCCGGGCATGGTGGCAGGTGCCTGTAATCTCAGCTACTCTGGAGGCTGAGGCAGGAGAATCGCTTAAACCCAGGAGGCAGTGGTTGCAATGAGTGGAGATTGTGACATTGCACTCCAGCCTGGGAGATAACAGCAAAACTTCATCTCAGAAAAAAAAAAAAAAAGAACACAGGCTTGCTGGCTCCCCACGGAGAAGTCAAAACCGGAACCCCTATAGATGGGGCAGGTGATAATAAGCTTGTGAGCAAGGCCAGGATGAAGGCTAGGCAAGGTAGCTAGAATGCAAAATTCAAAAGGTATCACTCTCAGAGCACTTGTGCAATTCTAAGTGAGGTGCCTTCTCACATTTTTGTACCATAAGGCCACGCACCACCTCACCCAGTCCTGGCCCTGCCCACTGGAGTTTTTTGGACATTCTCTGTCCTTTTCTATTATGTCATCTGATGCTTCTTTGTCTAGAGATAGCATTAAAATAGCCAGAGAGTGAATTGATCTTGGAGGAGGATTTGGCCCACTTTGCCAACTCATTTCTAGCCACCTCTTGGCAAGCTCCTCTCCAAATGGCCACTGGAATTATTTTTCTAAAGGACAGATCTGTCACTCCCCTTCAATGGCTCTTTTCATGACCTACATTTTTAAAAAGCAGCCTAAACAACTTGGCATGGCCTTTAAGACCTTTACACATTGGCACCATTCTCCTGCCCCAGTGAACCACTCCCCACTGCCTGACTAGGCCATCCACTGTCACGCCTCCTCAGCTCTGGACAGACTGTGCCTTCTACTCAAGGCACCCTTCTCTGTCTGTCTAGGCCAAAATCATTTCTCCTTCAAAGTCTAGCTCCAAGGTCACCTGTGCCCAGCACACTGGCTTGCTTTTAGAAAGTCTGCAGAACATTTAGGTGCACAGATGAGAGGAAGAGAGAAGTTCCAAATTAAAAGAAGTGCAAAGAAGCTGAGATTTTTCAGCACCTTAGATTACAGATTTCCTCTGGCATATTGCCACTGAGAAGGCTACGGCGGAGGCTGGTGAATGTGGTGGGGAGAGATGAGGGATGAATATAAGTCCTTGCACACGTGTATTGGGATATGGCAGACTGGTTGACAGCCAGTGTAAGGTCCTCTTTCCTCATTAGTCCTAGGAAATCCATACGTGTGCCATGGAATTTTAAAAGGCTGGAAGATACTACCTCTGGGCTGACAGTTTGGGGTGACTCACCCCTATCCTTCTCCTTTGGTTTCCTCTTTACCATGATTGTCTCAGAAATTGGAAGGAATCAGGCAGGGTAAGGTCACTCAAACATGTAACCCCAGCACTTTGGGAAGCCAAGCTGGGCAGATCACTTGAGGTCAGGAGTTCAAGACTAGTCTGGCCAACATGGTGAAGCCTGGCCAACATGATGAAACCCCATCTCTACTAAAAATTCAGAAAAAATTAGCCATGCATGGTGCATGTGCCTGTAGTCCCAGCTACTTCGGAGGCTGAGGCACAAGAATCGCTTGAACCCAGGAGACAGAGGCTGCAGTGAGCCAAGATCACGCCACTGCACTCCAGCCTGGGCGACAGAGCAACACTCTGACTAAAAAAAAAGAAGAAGAAGAAATTGGGAGAAATCAGATGTGAACCCAGCTCACTCCTGGTAGCCAGAGGGGTATCTAGATCTTGGAGGTTAGTGCTAGGCACAGGGTTGGGATCCTACCAAGCCAGCTAGGACCTCCCAAGGCACTTGCCCTACATTCCCTGCACAAAAGGGGGTTGGGGAGTTATCTTTAGTCCTCAGCCTGGGCAAGGCTAACTTTATAGCCTGGCTAAGTGTGAGTCACTCTGAACTAACTTGTGTATACAGTATTTTCTCGTGACAATGCGGGTCCTAGTTGTTGGTTGTAAAATGAAACTGGGCTCTCCGGGACCGTCCCAATCTACCCAGGGCCCATTTTTAGACTTTGCCTTTTAGTATTCGGGCTTCCTCAAGCCACCCGGGGCAGGGATCTGTAACTGGTTTGCAGCTTTAACATGCAGGCCATGCGGAGCCCAGCCCCAGCAGCTGGCCTCCTCCCCGTTTTGTGTCTAAGTTGCCGTGTATTTGTTTCCCCTCCTCCTCTGTGTTTAACTTTTCTGTCTTCTTTGCATGATCTTGAGAATCAAGCCAAAGTCAGGCTGACATTTTGGCCTGGTCTCCCCAAGGAGCTCAGATCTGAGATCTGTGTTCCTGGAAAGAAAGTTTATGTATGTGTTGGTTCAGAAGAGAGTTTGGAGGAGAAAGGACAGACATGAATGCTATGATAATAATGACTATAGTCATAGATAGTAATGATGTCTACATTTGCAGATGTAGTAACTGCATAGTAACTAGGCTGAGCAAGTGATTTCTCATGCTTTTTCACAGTCAACTTCACAAAAATCCTAGAAGCTGGGTTTGGCTGCTATATACCCATTTTAAAGACGGATATTTCCTCTAGTCTGAATGTTTATGCCCCCCTCAAATTCATGTGTTGAAACTTAATCACGAAGGTGATGATATTAGGAAGTAGAGCCATTGGGGTGGGATTAGGTCACGAGAGTAGAGCCTTCATGAATGAGATTAATGTCTTTATAAAAGAGGCCCCACAGAGCTGCCTTGTCCCTGCCACGGTGTGAGGACACAACCAGAAGATGCCCTGTTGGGAACCAGGAAATGGGCCTTCACCAGAACGAAATCTACCAGCCCCTTGATCTTGGTCTTCTCAGCCTCCAGAACTATGAGGAATAAATGCTCGTTGTTTGTAAGTGACTCATTTTATGATATTCTGTTGTATTAGACCCAAAGGAGGGAGACAGTATTATACCTATTTCCAAATGAGAAAATTCAGGCTCAGAGAGTGACATTTATAGCTCAAGATCTCACAGCTAATAAATGGTGTTGGTGTCTGGGTCAGTCTTAGAAGCTTTAGCTCTTCCAATTTGGGTTGAGGGAGTTACTTCATCTCTCTGAGCATCGGTTATATTGCATCTGTTACAAAAAACAAGGAGAGAGAGTCCTACTTGCTTTACAAGATAGTTAGGACGGTGGCATGGGATGAGGAATGAGAAGAGCTCTGCAAGTGTTCATAATCATCCTTATGAAATCTGAAACCCCGTGAGATCTGGGACAGAACAGACTAACATGAGACACTGGAAATCTTTTTTGCTCATAAAAATTATTTAAATGTTTTATTGTTTTGATTTGAGGCTATCTCTTCTGTTTTGAGAGATTATCATCCCACAACTATCTCTCCTTGTTTTTTTTTTTTTATTTACAATCCAGGCTCCTTGGATAAACCACGGGACTTGAACTTGATGCTCTTTAAAAGATGGTTTCATCTGAGCCTCAGGCCTGGCTTGGGAGTTAAGTAGGACAAATATATCAGCCCCATTTTGCAGGCAGGAAAACTCACATAGTAAGCACTGTCAGGAGGTTCTCAGAACTGGATTTACTCTGGTCCTCCTTGCATTCCCGCACATATTTTTTTTTTTGAGACAGAGTCTCACACTGTCACCCAGGCTGTAGTGCAGTGGTGTGATCTCAGCTTACTGCAATCTCCGCCTTCTGGGTTCAAGCAATTCTCCTGCCTGCCTCAGCCTCCCTAATAGCTGGGACACAGGCATGCACTGCCACGCCCAGCTAATTTTTTTTTGTATTTTTAGTAGAGATGGGGTTTCACCATGTTGGCCTGGATGGTCTTGATCTCCTGACCTCGTGATCCGCCCACCTCGGCCTCCCAAAGTGCTGGGATTACAGGCATGAGCCACTGCCCCCGGCCCATGTTTCTATTGTAGGAACCTGAGCAGGTAACAGGGCCAGGTGGGGTGGGGGAGGTTTTGGTGGTGAGTATGGGAGGGGAAGATCCTAGGCTCTCCCTTAGAGGCCACCACCAGCTTATCAGAATGTGCATATGCCCCTCACTAAAATCGTTTATATAAAACTGCATAACATGTGAGCTGTGTTAACTGCTTGTCACAATGTTGTTTTGTTGTCACTGAAATAAATGCTTTTAAACATTTCAATTTCATCATTTTCTCTTTGCATTTTGGAATCAATGAAATTTGTCAGGTGCCAAGAAGTTTCGTAGACCTTTGTTGGCCCTAAGCACTTTGTTCTAGAATGCTTGGACAGAATAATAAGAGGCTTTACCTTTTATTTTGTTTTCAGGTTGAGCATTGGCCAGACAGATGTGAGTTCAAATCCCATTTCTGCCACTTACTGACTGTGTGTCCTGGGCAAATTGTTTAAATTTTCTGGGTCTCATCTGTAAAATGGAGCTAATAATACATATATGTGGTATTTTTCAAAGTTGGTATGAGGCTTTGTTGTATTCTTGTTTGTTTGTTTGTTTTTGAAATCGGGTTTCATTCTTGTTGCCCAGGCCAGAGTGCAATGGCGCAATCTCAGCTCACTGCAACCTCTGCCTCCCAGGTTCAAGAAATACTCCTGCCTCAGCCTCCCAAGTAGCTGAGATTACAGGCATGTGCCACCACACCTAGCTAATTTCGTGTATTTAGTAGAGATGGGGTTTCACCATGTTGGTCAAGCTGGTCTCGAACTCCTGACCTCAGGTGATCCACCTTCCTTGCCCTCCCAAAGTGCTAAGATTATAGGCATCAGCCACCATACCTGGCCTAAAGTTGGTATGAGTTTTAATATAATGTATATAAAGGTGCCTAGTCTAATGTCTGGAATGTAGTAAGTGCTCAATTATGTAGCTATTTTAATTACAGCTTTTTTTTTCCCTTTTGCCCTAATCTAAATGGGCTCGTGGAGATGGCTCGCTGCATGGCAGCCTTTTTGACAGTGTCTTTGTGAGAAAAGAGAAAGGGCTATAAAACTCATCATCTGTGACTCTTTGGAGAGGGTTTCAAAGGAGATGCAGGCAGCAGCCAGGCAGGGCCCAGGATGCTGGATAACACAGAGGTTAAACTCTAGGTCCTCAGAGCCCTCTTTCCACTGGCTGCCCCTCAATTCTTCACCTCGTTAAGGGCCAGGGTAAGACCCAGAACCACATCCACAAGGTCCCCAAGTTCGGTCCCCAAGTCAAGTTTCAAACCACCCCACAATTATCCCACAGTGGGATGTGGACCCAGAATGTTCACCCTGCATCAGCTGCTCAGATTGGTAAGGAGAACCAAGGAAAGGGGTTGCGTAAATTAATACTTAGAAGAGGCCAGGCATGGTGGCTCATGCCTGTAATCCCAGCACTTTGAGGCCGAGGCAGGCAGATCACGAGGTCAAGAGATCGAGACCATCCTGGCCAATATGGTGAAACCCCGTCTCTACTAAAAAGAAATACAAAAATTAGCTGGGTATGGCAGTGAGCACCTGTAGTCCCAGCTACTCGGGAGGCTGAGGCAAGAGAATCACTTGAACCCAGGAGGCGGAGGTTGCAGTGAGCCAAGATTTTACCATTGCACTCCAGCCTAGGCGACAGAGCGAGAGTCCATCTCAAAAAAAAAAAGACTTAGAAGAAAAGACAGAAGAACCATTGAGAGAGAATCAGAGCAGGTGGAGAGGGAGAGCTGCCCTGATAACCTTGGTGCCAGAGGCAAGGACAGCAGCTCACAGCTCATCCTGCTAGGAGGACAAAAGGACTGTAGCCTCCTTGGGAATGTCAAACCCCACCCTATCCTGTCTCCCTGGACCAGAGCTGAAGTCAAGGCTGGAAAGAGCCCAGCCTGGAGATGAAGGCAGTGAAGAGAGAATGCATTCCCCCTTGACAATTTCAGAATCACCAGTCTCAGTTGTTACAAATGCAAGTTATTGAACCTCTCCCTAAATCTACCCAATCACTTTCACTTGGGAGGGTAGGTAGGGTTTAACAAACTTCTCCCAAACATTTGCAAGTTAAGAATGGGACCTGTGCCCAGGCATGGTGGCTCACGACTATAATCCCGGCACTTTAGGAGGCCGAGGCAGGCGGATCACTTGAGACCAGGAGTTCAAGACCAGCCTGGCCAATATGGTGAAACCCCGTCTCTACCAAAAATACAATTAGCCAGCTGTGGTGGCAGGCACCTGTAATCCCAGATACTCAGGAGGCTGAGGCAGGAGAATTGCTTGAGCCAGGGAGGTGGAGGTTGCAGTGAGCTGAGATTGTGCCACTGCACTCCAGCCTGGGCAACAAAAGTGAAACTCCATCTCAAAAAAAAAAAAAAAAAACCACACACACAAGAATGGGGAACTGTGTGGGGCTTAACAGAGAAGGGTCTAGAAAAGTTTCTCTCTGGGTTGGATTCAAGACAAGATTGGCAACAAACAAGTTTGTTTAACAAATGTTTTTTGTGCACCAACCATATGCCCGGAACTTATTCTGCCATCCAGCAGCCTCACAATTTGGAAGGAAAGGTGAACGCTGTGGAGAGGAATTATCACACCCTGTTATGAGCAGCACTAAGAGTGCAAATGTGCAATGTGGTCATGAGGTGTCCAGGAGCCTGAACTAGGAAGAACCTGGAGCTGATAAGGGAGGCCGACTTACTTTTCATTTTTAAGGTAAGGGATCTTCAGTGATAGATGAGCCTTCATTCCATTTCTCTTAAATTGAAATGTAGAGAAGCCCATCCTATGTATCCTCGGTGTTATTCTCCTTGAAGATGACGAAGGAAGATTGAACCACTGGTCTGCTTCTATTTGCTCATCAGAAATTTGGGCTCAGGGCAGTTACGTGTGCCACATCTTAGCCAAAGTAAAGGAACTTTCTGTTTTACCCTTCTCCAGCAAAAACAGCAGTGAGTCAAAATAAACAACACTAGGGATCCAAACACTGGCTCCTCCTACGGAAAAGACAAAATAGTTCTTTTATACTTATAGGGGCCCTGGAGTGCCAGACCGGCTGTGAGTGCGCGTGAAGCTCTCGCCCACCCGCGCACAGGGCCAGGCAGTGACCAGGTCAGAGAATCCTGGTGCAGAGAGGCTCCCGCTGCGCGGAGGCGGGATTGTGAGGCTTTAATCTGGGATACTTTTTAAAAATCTTCCAAGTGAAATTGACTTTCTGCAGCTCACAGGCCTGATTCTGCCAGCAGTCCGCCTCTGCCCCCTTGCGGTGCCCCCTCTTAGCCTGCGGCCAAGTCAGCGCCTGACCTCTGTCTGCTGGAGGCCAGAAGAGAAGAAAGCTGATGATCCCGCCGCAGCCAGAGCGCAGCGCCCGGCCGGGCCCTGCAGGGCCACCCGCGGCCTGGTCCTCCAAGCCCTGCTGACCTCTAGTGGTCACCAGGCAGAACTGAACGGGCTCTAGGCCAGAGTGGGAAGCCAGAGTGGGAATCTTTCAAGGCGCGTTCTCAGCCCTGGTTTTCACATTGGGATCACCTGGGAGCTTTGAAAACTACCACAGTCCGCTGCAGGCACTTATTCAGAATTAAGTCAGACTCGCCGGCGGTGGGACCTGAGCGTGGATCTCTGTTAAATCTCTCTTGGAGGCTGGGTGCAGTGGCTCAGGCCTATAATCCCAACATTTTGGGAGGCCAAAGTGGGTGGATTACTTGAGCCCAGGAGTTTGAGACCAGCCTGGCCAACGTGGCAAAACCCTGTCTTTGCAAAAAAATACAAAAATTAGCTGGGCGTGGTGGCACGTGCCTGCAGTCAGTCTCAGCCACTAGGAGGGCCGAGGTGGGAGGATGGGTTGAGCCTGAATGGTCCAGGCTGTGGTGAGCTATGGTCGCACCACTGCACTCTGGCCTGAGCGACAGAGTAACCCTGTCTGAAACCCGCCACGCACCCCCACAAAAACTCCCAGAGAATTCTAACGGGCTGCCTGATAGCCATTGGGCAAACGTGGGCATTGATTCTCCTCTACTGTGGATGTCTGCGCTGGATGTGATGTCAACATCTGCATATGGCTGTCTGTCCTTGATCCAGTCTGTCCCTACATCCTGTGTCAGACACCTGTGTGGGCTTTGTGCCTGCCCGACAGTGTGTGCGTGATGCTGATGTCTGACTGCGGTGTGGGTCCGTGTGCCTGCATGGAGTGAGTGAGCTGCAGTGGAATTCATACATTAGGCGCAGACTCAGGAAGCAAAAGGTCCTACCAATGTCTCTCCATCCTTAAGAGTTAGAGAACGCGGACCAGGCGCGGTGGCTCACACCTGTAAACCCAGCACTTTGAGAGGCCAAGGCTGGGGGATCACAAAGTCAAGAGATCAGACCATCCTGGCAACATGGTGAAACCCTGTCTCTACTAAAAATACAAAAATTAGCTGGGCGTGGTGGTGCGCATCTGTACTCTCAACTACTTGGGAGGCTGAGGCAGGAGAATCGCTTGAACCCAGGAGTCGGAGGTTGCAGTGAGCTGAGATTGCGCCACTGTGCTCCAGCCTGGGCAACAGAGCAAGAGTCTGTCACAAAAAAAAAAAAAAAAAGGGAGAAGATGGTTTGCAGCCCCCTTCACCTATTCTCATAGTTCACACTCTGCTATTGGGAAGTTCTTCCTGTTGTCTCACTTCAGTCCCCTATCAAGAGGAGAAACATCTAGATTGAAAAAGTGCCAGTTTTCCCATCTTCTCTGGCAGCAGCCATAGGAACGGTAAGTCCAGCCTAGAGCTGCGTACCCAGGGCGGCTGGCCGGCGTGGCTGGGCTGTCTTCCTCAGTCTCAGCACTCCATCAGGCCCTGATGAAACGGGGTGGAAGGGAGAAGAGCCAGCACCAGCACAATTAAATTAATTTCCAGCAGCTGCATGGGATTAAAATTACCCACTTTTCCTTTCTGGCCTCTATCTAATGTTCCTGAAAATGATCTCCTGATACTCTGTTTCTCCTCATTTCTCTTTCTCGTGGTTACAGCTTTTGGTATATCCACTCCTGATTGTGTTGTGTGTCCCAAGCTGCCCTTCCTTCCCCTAGGTATTGCTGTAGGGCAAAGTCCTGGTGAGTCCTCTCTCCCCAGGTCTGACTGGCCTGACTCTCCCCTTCCCATACTGAGGGAGCTGGGCAGAGGCAACATCCGGAAGCAGCATGACCCTCAGGAGCGGGACAGTCCATCTTGCTGCCTCAGCCCTCATGGAGGTCCCATGGGAATGGAGCCCTGCACTCCCCATGCCTGTCCTTTTAGGGGGCAGAAGAAAGGCAACACCCTACCATGGAGTGAATACCGGACTTAGAGTCCAAGCATACGGGCTCCAATGCCTGTGTTTCCATTATTACCTCGACCCCTCTCTCAGCATGTCTCGCCTTCTGCAAAGTAGAGAAGAGAGTATCTGTCTTACAGATTGTTGTAAAGATTAAATGAGACAATATAGGAAAATATGTATATATATCCATCATGTACATAGATTGCTACATACTAGAACCTGCCCCATGGTAGATGATTATGCATAATATTAATGAGTACAGTAATAGCTAGCATTTATTTATGCACACTACAGGATGATGTTTTAAGCTTTGAATAGGTTATGTTTAATCATCACAGCAGTACTTTGAGGTAGAACCTTTTATCACCCCCATTTACAAATGGGGAAAAATGAGGCAGAGAGGTATTGGGAAACATGCCCAAAAACACGCCGTTATTGAGAGATAGGTCAGGAAAGTGACTTCTGGGAATCTGATTACATGTCCTGAAAGAAAAAAAGAATACATCATTGGACTGTGCACATACTTAGGTATAGTATTTGCTTATATCTGTGCATGTGGGAACACACACATACACACACACACACACACACACACACACACCTTTGCATATTATCACTGCATAAGCCAGGCCCTGAACCCTCTCTCCTAGAAGAATCCAGGGGAAACAAACTAGCCAGCTGCAGCTAAGTAAATGGTGTCACTAGGATTTGAAATGAGAGATGCTTACTCTAGGGTTCATCATTTTAACCATTACATTCAGTGGCTTTCCAAAGAGAGTTGCCATCTAGGTCTAAGGAGTCCTTTGAGAAAAGGTAAGGTACAAAGTACCTTCTGGAACCTGCATGGGAATACTGCCCAGGCACACCCTTCATTCAGAGCAGCTGGGAGATGAGGGGAGCCCCTCACAGCTGGAGGACCTGCTTACTCAAGAACCCGCAGAGTTCCGACTGCAGGTCTTTGCTCATAGCCCCAAGGCAAATGCCTTGCACTTCCACATCCAGGGGATAAAGAACAGGGAGATGTTTTGTCCCCTTGAGATGCTTTGTCAGATTGGCCCTAGACCCCTCCTGAAGTCTCCTCTTCCTGCTCCTACCATCCCCGCCCCACCCTCCACAGTGGGAGGACTGGCAAGTCCTAGGCAGCAGAATGTGTTGCTCAATACAGGCCAACACTGGCATGTGCATCTGTTTCCAGTTTCTGCAGAGAACACCAGCTGTAAAGGCAGAACAGGGAGACAAAGCCCCGAGGTGGGATTAGAGCCCAGCAGGTTGCCAGGGCCAGGGGGCTGGGCTGCGGGGGACCCCAAGAGCAGATGAATTGGGAGAATCTCGATCACAGCTGTCACCCCATCGGCAGCAAATCCCCAGGCGTTGAGATGGTGCGGGCTGAGATTGACCTCGTGTCACAGAAATAGAGAAGTAAGAGGGGAAAGAGGAAAGTGAAAGCAACCCCAAAAGAGAGGGGGAGGAAGACCAGTGAAAGTCCCAGCTGATGCAAATATTGACATAACCATTATGATGGTAAATAAAACTCCCATTTGTGTTATGCAAGTGCTCTATTCTTTGAATACTTCTGTCTTGAGGAATTTTTTATTTCACCATAGAAGAAAAATGTTTTCATATTCTCTCCCGCCGCTCAGACCCAGAGCCCAGCGAGGCCTTGTGCCCCCGAGAACCATAATATTATTTGTTAACATTTTTAGGATGCCAAATGGTCTGTAGGAGAACGGGCGCCATTCTTTAACTGGGAAACCATATGGCACGACGAGTAATAAATAAGGTATTGTGATAGTTAATGAACCTAATTGCCAGCAAAGGCTTTAATACAGAGACTGTGCTGCTGAGAATTTAGCACCACATTAGGGATGCTGCGGAGCTCCCCTGACTTCTGAGGCTTAATTTAAGTTCTATATTGCAAACTCCAGAAAATAATTCCAAACCCTCCTGCTGGAAAAGCAACCTGCTGGTAGACTGTGATTATACCGAATTACTAAAATCACAATCAATTTTATACACACAGTTAACCCTTGCCAGGAAGTACTCCCAGAGAGGAGGAGGATCAAGATCGTAGCCCATTCTACATGGCTGTGCACTAAGAAGGACAAGAGTCAGGAAAGGTGTGCCCAAAGGAGGGGACCAGTTGCAAGGAGCCTTGTTAAGCAAAGAGAGGGTGTAGGGGAGGTGCTTCTCGCAGACCTGAGCGTAGTCATAGCCTGTTGGACCTCTCCAGCCCTACCGGATCCCCTTCATTGCAGGACGAGAAGACAGAAGGTCTTGGAGAGCAGGGTCTACGCTCACCTGCCACTCCCAGCAGCAGGAATCCCTGGCAGGAAAAGAAACCGAGTCATTGCTGCTATTATTCCATAAGTCAAGGTTATTAACTAGAGAAGATCAACTCCTGGCAGTCAAATAACCTTGCACTGTGTAAAATGTAAATGCCGAACAGCTGCTGCTGAACTTTCAGTGGTGTCTGGAAGGTTCCCTGGGTGAGAAGAGCACACCGCAGTGCTAGGGGAAAGGCATTTCTTTCCACTTCATTTTTGGAGCTTGCAACCGGCCCTCCAGCCTTGGATAAGATAGAGGAGAATGGTTGGCTATAGAAAGGGAACCTCCTGGGAACAGGTCAAGCCAGTTGTGACAGGAGAGAATGCTTCAACACCCTGGCTCTCCCCAGAAGATGCCCGTGCCCAGGCACCTCTCATCTACGAGGCCACCTCCCATGGCAATGCCCCAGGCTGTGGTTGAGGGAGCTCAGAAGAAGAATACTCTTAAAGAGATGGGAAACCCCACTTGGCACTCCCTGTGCTCGACTTTCCTGCATTCAAAGGGAGGCCAAGGGGGCTGGCTGAGAGGTGGGAGAGGGGATTGGAAATAAGGAATCTCGGCCTAAGTCAAGAAGACAATCGGAGAAGCTTGGGTTGGAAAAGCCAGGAAGGCCAGAAATGTACAGAGGAGAGTTAGGAAGGTCATTGAGACCAGGTAAGACACAGAGGCAGGTATAGAAGAGGAGTCTGGCCTAAAATGTGAAACCCTGCAAGGGATGACCGTGAGTGGCCATGTCACTCCTTCTCCAAGAGCTAAGACAAAGACCCTTTTCCTACTATGGTCTAAGGCACGTTCAGCCTCTTCTGCAGGGTAGGGACCTTGGGTAGCCTATGGAAACCAGCAGTAGGGTCTATAGGAGACAGGCCTCAGGAACTTTGGGATTGAGAAGTTTTCTGCGAAAAACAGAGGCTGAGGCTTGGGGGCGGGATGAAGGATGAGGCATTGCTATACATGTTAAGCTTCTAGAAGGCAGGGAAGCTACCTGAGCTTAGCAGCCAGCCTGTACACACTCGGGAACTTAAGTGAGATGGACATCAGAAGAGTGTACTCCACAGGTGACCAGGAGAGGAAGCACTGTGTCATCCCAACTTGCCAGGCAGTCGGTGTGGGTGACGGCTCCTCCAGGCACTGCTGGCAAGATACAAGATCACATGGTCTATTAAGGGCCGGCCTCCCATTCAGCCCCACTTTTGGTGTTGGACCTTCTCTGCTGCCCTGAACTTGTCCCCAGGCTGTGGTTCTCAGCCGCTGCTGTGGCCCTGAAGTAGAGGCTGTTATCTGCCTTGTTTATAATTCCTACCACCAAAACCCAGTGATAGAGGAAGCTGAGACCCCAAAGGTATTCCCAATTCCTACCTACAGAGGTAGAGGGTGAGGGAGAAGGGCCATAGGATCCCCACATGGCCCTCAAACTCTGCTGGAGCTTCAGAATCAATTGGGGGCACTCTTGAAAAACACAGACACAGGGACCTGATCCCCAGAGGCTCCAATCCAACAGATCTAAGGTGTGCCCCTGGCTTGTGCAGGTGTTGAAAGCTCCACAGGCATTCCTGATGCAGAGCTGGACGGAGAACTATTTCCCTCGGAAGGTCCACACCCGTCCCTCACTCTAACCTTCCCCTTCTCAGCTCTAGAGGACGAAAGGAGAAATACCTACACTCTGCCTGGTAAGCAGCTGAGGAACACAGAGATTATGCCTGAACTGCAAGCAAGACACAGAGGCAAAAGGATGACATTCTTAACTCCAGGGTGGTTAAACCCTAGCTAAGGACACAGGTAAAGTTGTTAAGTAAAGTTGTTGAGATTCCCCCTCTGGCAGCCTTTCCAGGTTACGCAGATACTCATCTGGAGGCAGAAGGTTGAACCAAATGACCTTTAGATCTTTAGCTTTTGTAACTTTATAAGTATTTCCTTTTTTTTTTTTTTTTTTTTTTTTGAGATGGAGTCTCACTCTGTCACCAGGGCTGGCGTGCAGTGGCACAATCTCAGCTCACTGCTACCTCTGCCTCCCGGGTTCAATCGATTCTCCTGCCTCAGCCTCCTGAGTAGCTGAGATTATAGGTGCCTGCCACTATGCCCAGCGAATGTTTTGTATTTTTAGTAGAGATGGGATTTCACCATGTCAGCCAGGCTGGTCTCGAACTCCTGACCCTGTGATTCACCCACCTCAGCCTCCCAAAGTGCTGGGATTACAGATGTGAGCCACCGTGCTCGGCCAGTATTTCCATGTTTTATAGATGAGGAAACTAAAGGCCAGAAAGGTTCTGTGACTCTCAGAAGGAATTGACTAGAACCCAGGTGTCTTGACTCTAAATATGTTCTCTTTCTAGATTATTTTTTGCATCTTTCTGATTCCAGTTATATAATCTGGGCATTGAGAGAATGAAAAAAAGAGCAAGAGAAATTCCAGGGCGCGTATTCATATATTAGATGTAAGGAGGACAGTAAGGCCCCTGAGGAGGCTTCAAGTCCTGAGATTGTGAAATGGTACAGGGGCTTGTCATCTGGTTGAAGAGATTTTTAAACCTATGGCAAAGCTATATATTAAATATGCAAGTTAATATGAGCATCAGGGACCTGGAATGAAGGCCCTAATCCGGCAATGCTTCCTAGAAAGGGACTCAAGGCAATACCTATTTACCGTTCATTGTAAGTCGATCATCCAGCTCTGTGCTAGAGGCTTTGGGGAAATCAAGATGGGTGGATGATCTTGTGCCTGTCCACAGGCAGCTCTCTGTCTAGTTAGAGAAGCAATGTGCACATGAAAGGGCTGGAGGACATGAAAGCCAGCAAGTCACCAGGACCCAGACACAGATGCTGTGGTCTACAGTGACTTTCTCTAGAAAGTCTTAATCTAGAAAGAATAACTTTCTCTAGATTCTGAGAAGAGGGAAGCGTTGGACCAAGACTCCCATGGCAAAGGAGGCTCCCTGGGGTTTATGGGTGAATGGCTGCTTTCTCAAAGTTAAGGTATATTGAGGGAAAACTAAAGCTAAACATAGGTTCCTGAGCTGACCTCTCCCTACCACTGGGGCCTGTGCCCAAGCCAGTGGCCTCAAAGACCCCAACTTCTCCTCTCCAACAGGAAGTAGTGGGACCTCGTCAACCCCGGCATGGCCCAGAGCTCTGTCAAATCAAGCAAGCAGGCAAGTGCTGTGATGAAGCGCCACCGAGTGTGGATTTAATACTGTATATAAATACACTTTACAATCACAAAGAAGACTTTCTATTCAGAGGAGACCATTGGAATATTTTATAGTAATGCAGATCAAGTGAAAAGAAGGAGAATAAATAAAAGGGAAGATAATTATTTGATGGAGTTCTTTTATGATATGCCACAGAAGGGAATACTTACAAAGAATACATATTACTAGAGAGACACAGCTATTCAAGCATCACACTAACCTATAAATTGTCAGACGCGAGAATGAGAGGAAAGGAATGGGAGAGATTTGGGTGCCCATCATGCCATTAGCACTGGGTTCCGCGCTCCACCTTGCTTGCAGCAGTTCTGCGCGCCAGCCACAGCACAGTCCCTCAGAAGGAAGACGCCGTCTAATAAATGTCTCTGGAAAATTACGACTGTACTGCTACAGTAAAAAGATGGCGCCGTTTATCTCAGCGCCATCTGCACAGGCTCATTTGTTGCTCCCGAGGCAGCCCACACGCACCCAGCAAGTTTGCAACTCTCCAACACTTGGAGTGTTTTCTTCACCAGGATGCTGTGAGACTTGGAATGCGAATTTCTCTTCCAGCTCTGCGAGGTCAGCAGGAGAGATGATGCAGGAGGCCTGCAGCTGGACCTCCTGGGTGGTGCAAGCCACCTGCTCGAGCATCCGATCTCAAGGTAGGGTCCAGGAGCCTGAGATCCTTCTTATGCCAGTGAAAGGAAACATGAGACATCATTCATTGTTCATCCATTTATTCAGCTATTTTACAAACAATATGGAGTCAGTGCTGCATACCAGGCACTGTGATGGAAATTCGGGATACCTGCATAGCTGGCTCATACTTCCTGCAGGTTCTTATTCAAATATCATCTTCTCAAGGAGGTCTTTTCTGGCCTCCCCCCTCTAGAACTGCAACACCTCCTTTTTAAAGCAGATTTGGTCCTGCTCTGTCAATATCCCCTCAGATCGCTTTGCCATTTTCACGTGCTCATTTTCATGTGCTCGGACTCCCAGAGTGTGCTCATTCCAAACAGCCAGCACCTGTGTCCTTTTGTAGATTGACTCCCTTCAAAGCTGCAGGAACCTACTTTGCTGTAGGTGCCAGGGAATGCATATAACCTGACTCCTACCCACCCTGGAGGTAGTCTTTAAATATTCATTGAATTCATGTGTACAAACTTATCAACATTTGCCCCCAGTGGCTACTACATTGTGAGGTGTTGGGTATTGTTGAGACATAAAAGATTGAGGAGGGGGTAGGCAGTTATAAAACTAGGAATATACAACCTCTGCATTGTACAGGAACTGTGAGCTTTTAAAGCTTACGCATTGAGCTCATTTCAATGACAGGGCTAGAGGTGGCATTGCTGAAAGCTGGCAGTTGAAAGGGACAAAGTGTGGGTGTGGCTTGATGGGGCCACAGTTTCTGCCCTGACTCCAGTCTATTTTCCCACCTACCTGGAAGACACAGGCAGCTTTAGCATCACTTGTAGTCTCTGCACAGCAGCAACCAGACCACAAAGACCACGTGACCACAGTGGCCTGCAGTATTCCTTCCTTCTCTTTGGTACGCTCCCCCTGCAGGTACTGAAATAAAATCCCATCTCTGCTCCCTCTACACTTTCCTCTGCTTTCCTCCATACCCAGCCCACCTTTCTATATGCAAACCCACCTTCTTGCCTTCAGGAGAAAGAAGCACCGTTCTTGCAGAACAGAATCGAATCCTTGTTGGGCTTTGCTTTGGGACTCGTTTGAGCTAGTTATGCCACTGGTGGAGAGAGTGGGCACTGGGGAAATAGGAACCTGATTATGATGAAGCTTGGTTGGGGATTTTTCAGTAGGCAACGAAGAGCCAGAGGTAGTGTTAATTGGGGAAGGGACCTAATTGGAGCTGCAAGAGGGTAGACAATGAACAAGCTGAGCCCATACCAGAGGTGGGAAGTTCGGTGAGGAGCTCTTGGAGGAATCTGGGTGACTCTAAGTATGGTCAGTAATGCTATGACCCAGGGGCCTTGGAAGTGGCACTAAAAAGGAGGGAAGAGTTGATGGCTATTCAGGAAGTTTAACAACAGAATTTGGTGACTGATTAGATGTTCACATGGGAGGAGGTTCAGTCTGGGAGGAGAGCAGTTTTTTGTGGGAAGGAGAGATGAAGGACAGAGACAGAAACTGAGAAAGGGAGACAGGCAGAGAGAAAGGGCAAAGAGATACTAAAACGATGATAGAAAGACGAAATGACGACTGCGAGAGAGATAGAAAAGGAGAGTTGACAAGACTCCTAGGGAGACTTTTAACTTCTTGTTTGGAACTAATTTTAGACTTACAGAAACATTGAAAAAATAGTACAGAGAATTCCCACATACCGTTCACCCAGCTTGCCCTGAAGTTGGCATCTTACATAACCATAACACAGTTATCAAAACCAGGACATTAACATTGGCACAGTGCCATTACTCAAGCACAGACTTTATTCAGATCTCACCGGTTTTCTAGTGAGATGTGGAGAGTGAGCAACATAAATACAGAGAGCCAGATGGGGAGAATGAAGTTAGACACAAGTTCCCAAGTCCCTCCTCCCAGGAGAAAGTTTACAGATTTGACACATCAGAGCCTGAGGGCACAGGCTAGCTTTTTAGTACGCACCATATATTAGGTACCTCATACATGGCTATTTAATAAATAAATGGAGTCAAGCGCTCTAGGCACAAAAGCAAAGGCATTGCAATGAGTGTCCATCTACAACCAACCCACAGTTCCTTGTCTTGTCTAAGCTTCCATAGTATCCAGGATCTGGGGCTTACAGCAACAGACATTTCCAAAGGGCCTAATGCCAAGAGCATCTTCTGTTCAGTTCATCAGCTCAGCTTCATTCTCCAGAGAGAGATTCCTTTATTAAAGCCCTTTGCTGAGCCTTTCCTCTTAAATTCCTTTTTTAGGGCACAGTCATGGCAGTCTAGATCTCCATTGCTTCCCTTTGAATTTTATAATTTTTAAGAGCCTAGGGGGAAGTTGATCACTGTTCTATAGGAAGGGAAGGAAGCTTTTTAACCCATCAGTGGGATCCTGAGCAATCTTGTCCCCTTAAGTTAGGAACCAGGCAGCCTAAGAGGGGGGGTGAACTGTCAATCACCAGAAGGTTCATTGAATTGTCCCCTCCTGGGCCCATCTAGCACGGAGAGGAGCCATCCTCAGCAGAGAGCAGGTGTGGAAATAGCAGTCTAACCAAGGCTCACCATGCCCCCTTCCCAGGCCAACTCCAAAAGCCTGTAAGACAGTCCATGGTCAAGCCAGCCTGCTTCCATAACAATGACACACTCAGAGTCTTCTTTAACAAGTCCCATTTCTGCAGGTCTCTATGGCATGAAGAGAAACAAATCTGCCATTTTGTCCCCTCTTGACTTCCTTATTTTTACCCCTAGTTATTCAGCAGCCCCTGGGTTTCTTGATGGCCAACAGCAGACCTTAAGTGGTAGTGTCAGAGGAAAGGGAATGCAAAACTTTGCCTAGCAGCAGATAACAGGGCAAACCTGTGACATGTCCCAGCACCAAAGGACCCATGATTCTGGGCCAGTCAAGATTGCCCTTGTTGGAGCTCCTTGACCGTATCAGAACAGATGTGTGTGTGTGTGTGTATGTGTGTGTATGTGTGTGTATACAGAATGGGGGAAGGGAAGGGCCTGAGGACACCCATTAGTTGAGGGATGTCTAGATAAACTTGGATAAAGTTACATCTCACACACATCCAGGCACCAGGAGTGGGCCCTGCAGGATACTTGCTCGTCCTAGCCCTTGAAGACCTTCCCTGGCTCCCCCATATATTCAGAGATAACTTGATCTTTCTCCCAGCTGGGGGAGGGATGCATAGGCGCAACAGACAGAAAGAATCAAGGACCCAAAACCATTTTTTCAAGTTTTTCATGTTACTGTATTTGACTCAACTCCCTAAACAATAGAGGAAATCAATCATTAGTTAACTTTTATCTGTTTCCCTAATAACAAGGATAAGAAATAGCTAGCTTATACTGAAGCAGAAGGAACTCAGTTTAGCTATAGTGCCCAGCACAATGCCTGGCACATAGTAGGTGCTCAAAATATATGTTAACTGAGGCTGGGGCCAGTGGCTCACACCTGTAATCCCAGCACTCTGGGGGGGCTGAAGCTGGCAGATTACTTCAGGTCAGGAGTTCGAGACCAGCCTGGCCAGCACCGTGAAACCCCGTCTCTACTAAAAATACAAAAAATAGCCAGGCATGGTGGCATGTGCCTGTAATCCCAGCTACTCGGAAGGCTGAGGCAGGAGAATCGCTTGAACCCAGAAGGTAGAGGTTGCAGTGAGCCAAGACTGCGCCACTGCACTCCAGCCTGAGTGACAGAGTGAGACTCCATCTCAAAAATAAATAAATAAAAAACAAAAATATATGTTAATTGAACAATTGAACAAGTGGTAAATATAGGCAAATGCTTAGTAGCTTATTGTGGAAAGACCTTTGAAACGAGAACCGAGTTCATATTCTGGACCTGCTCCTTCTCATGTGCCCTTGGGTAGTAAGTTGCTCGCCCTCCCTCAGCCTCAGTTTGTCTCACTTGTAAAAACAAAGATGAGTAGCTTGCTTCTTCCTTGCTATGGTGAGGACTGAATGGTTAATGGGTGTGGCGAGCACTGTGCACAGCACAGTGCCTGGCATGAGGTAGATAATAAATAGTCGCTACTTTTCTGATTTTTTAAGCAGTTGGAACCACTCAAACTGAGAAGGTTCTGAAGAACATTAACATAGAGAGCCGACTTCGGGGTTGAGAACAGTCCTGCCAGAGGCAGAAGGATGGACACTTCAGATGAAGATCTAGGGCCCAAGCCTTCCTTGGGGTTCTAGGTTTCTGGGTTCCCATTGCCTGTGGGATGTAGTTGTCTCCTAATGACTGGGGAGAGCCAGGTACTGAAGCATAAAATAAGCAACCGTGTCACCTGTCTTGTCCTTATCTTCCAGGAGATGTGGGGGTCTGCAGCCCACCCATGTGCACGGGGCTACCCACTTCTCTCCTCCTCTCTTTCTCACAAACATCTAAAGAGGATCCCCAGGGCCACACCCATGCCCCGCAGCCATTCACCTGCATCTCCAGGTGAGAGATATGGGTTGTCTTTGGTGCCAAAACACACTTTTCCTCCCAGGGTACCAGCCTGTAATACTTTAGAGCACACTTGCCCCCCCCCACTGCCTATGGGCTGCATGCAGCCCAGGACAGCTTTGAATGCAGCCTAACACACATTTGTAAACTTTCTTAAAACATTATGAGATTTGGGGAGGGGGGATATATTTTTTTTTTAGCTCATCAGCTATCATTAGTGTTAGTGTATTTTAGGTGTGGCCCAACACAATTCTTCCTCCAGTGTGGCCCAGGGAAGCCAAATATGGGACCCGCTGCTTTTGAGGCCAGTGAGTGTGTTTTACTATTGCTGGCACCCTGCACACAGTAGGTGCCTAATCAACACTTGTTGATGGTGAAGATGAGGAACAAGAGTGTTTCAACAAAAGGGCTGGCAAGATGGGGAGGCTGAGGCAGGCTGGGTTAGGTACCGTGCTGTCTGGAAGCGGCAACATGGACAAGAAGCCTTTCTAGCTGGTTCCAAGTCCACCGCCACGGGGGTTTCCACAAGTAGGTGACCTTTGGTACCAAAGTCAACTAAATAATTGTCTACGGTATCTTAGGTTTACTAATCACAGCTTCTTCTCACTCTCACCTTCTCATGTCTTTTTTCATATATATATACTTTAAGTTCTGGGGTACATGTGCAGATTGTGCAGGATTGTTACACGGGTATACACATGCCATGGTGGTTTGCTGCATCCGTTTTCCCATCATGTACATTAGGTATTTCTCCTAATGTTATTCTTCCCCAATCCCCCCACCCCCTGCTATTCCCCCCAGCCCCCCCCACCTCCCAACAGGCCCTGGTGTGTGATGTTCCCCTCCTTGTGTCCATGTGTTCTTATTGTTCAACACCCACTTATGAGTGAAAATGGGGTGTTTGGTTTTCTGTTTTTTTTGTTTTTTGGTTTTTTTTGAGGTGGAGTCTCTTACTGTTGGCCAGGCTATAATGCAGTGGCATGATCTCAGCTCACTGCAATCTCCGCCTCCTGGGTTCAAGCAATTCTCCTGCCTCCTAGCTAGCACTACAGGCGTAAGCCACCATGCCCAGCTAATTTTTTTGTATTTTTAGTAGAGACAGGGTTTCACTATGTTGAGCAGGATGGTCTCGATCTCCTGACCTGGTGATCCGCCTGCCTCAACCTCCCAGAGTGCTGGGATTACAGGCATGAGCCACCGCGCCTGGCTGTTTTTTATTGTTTTTCTTTCTCTTGAGACAAAGTCTTGCTCTGTCGCCCAGTCTGGAGTGCAGTGACGTGATCTCGGTTCATTGCAAACTCCACTTCTCAGGTTCCAGCCATTCTCCTGTCTCACTGAGTAGCTGGATTACAGGCACACACCACCATGCCCAGCTAATTTTTGTATGTTTAATAGAGACAAGATTTTGCCATGTTGGCCAGGCTGGTCTCGAACTCCCAACCTCAAGCAATACACCTGCTTCGACCTCCCAAAGTGCTAGGATTACAGGCATGAGCCACTGTGCCTGGCTACCTTCTCCTGTCTTCTGATCTCTTACCTGCTTTTGTTATGATTTCTTTCTTTTTCCTTCCAGCCTGTGGCTTAGTGAGACCTTTGGGGGCACCTGCTTCCTCAGTGTCTCTGGTGCTTGCTGAGATGGGGTCTGGTTTTAGAATCCCTTAAAGCCTGAGCCACATGAGAGACCTCCCTCCTCCACGGAAAGAGAGTAAGGGCTAAGATGCTGGGTCCACCCTGGACCCTCAGCTCTCCACCGCAGCCGGCACTGCAGAGCCCCTTGTGTGACAAGATGCGGTGCCGAGGGCTTCATGCTATCTCCTCTTTAACGCAACAACCCTGCAAACAGACTTCTTCTCCCCATTTTCCAGATGAAGGAAAGTAAGTCTCTGATAAGGGAAATGACCGCCGGGTGCTCTGCAGCTTGTGTGTGCCCTAGATTCACCCTAAGGGCTGGTTAAAACACAGCATGCAGGGTTTTGAGTTTGAGTTTCTGACTCAGCAGATCTGAGGTGGAACCTAATAACCAGCATTTCAGCAAGCTCCAAGTGACACAGACGCTGCTGCTCAGGGACTGGACATTGAGGCCACTGACTTCAGTGCTCATGGCTGGCAAGTGAAAGGCCCAGGATGGAGATTCAAGGCTACTGGCCCCAAATCTAGTGTTCCTTCCCCTCTACCACAGCTGGCTTCCTCTGCAGAGTGCCTGGGTAGGATCACTGTCAATGCTCTGAAATCTATCCACTTGGAAGTCTGGAGGTCCTGCAGATGATCTGGGGTCCCCTGTAAATCTACAAGGCCCCTGGGACATGGGGTAAAGCAAGCACAGAGTGTCCTGGGTTCCAGAACCAAGAGAGAAGATCTGAGGACGGAGGTCCCAGTCACAAACCTGGCTCGCTGGCCCCTGGAGCTTCTTTTACAGGGTGTTTTATTGGAGGAGTCTTCAGTGCCAGCAACACGGCAGGCTGGGGAGCTGAGCCTTGCCAGAGTAAACAGCAGGCTGTTGAGCTGCTGGGGGCGCCCACCTCAAGACAGTTTTAAATTGCTACTGTATTTAATTGTTAGCCAAGCTACTCCGTTGGCTGTGGGAATGGGGAAGACAGAGGCAGGCAAGCTCCGGGAATGAGCTGTACGACGTTGTATTTCTCTCCATTTTTGGCTCACTGGGGACTCTGTACAGAGCAGCCCCTCAGGGCTCAGCACCGGAGTTTATGTCAACCCCTGTGCTTGATGGGTTTGAGGTTCATGCCTCCCGGTTAGTGGGACCCAGGAGGCTGGGAAACCCAGCTGCTCCCTGCACATATCTCTCTATCCTTGCAGGCGGGGACTGACTTTGACCTTTGTGGGTCCTGAAAGAGAAGCTGGAGCTAGCATGCCGCACGGTAAAGCTTCTTGGCAGCCACCCGCTGTCACCTGGCTCCTGAGGGCCTCCTACTAGCAGAGCCTTTCCAAAAAAGGGGGACAGCCTCAGAGGCCCTGCCAGCCCAAAACCCCAAGGACCTTGCATCTCCTTGAACCTTGTTGTTCAAAGGTGAGAGCAGGTATCTTTTTTCCCTGAGATCTGGACATTGTCCAGACATCTATCATCTTTACCTTTCTTTCCCTGCTATAAGTTTTCAATGGGAAACTAAGACTACTGCCTCAGAGCGATTTAATTCAACTCAGTGGGGAAAGCATGGGACTAAGGAAACTCTATCCCTAGAGAGAATGATAGCACTCATAGTTATTGCTAATGATAACTTTTTTTTGAGACAGAGTCTCACTCTGTCACCCAGGCTGGAGTACAGTGGCACAATCTGGGCACACTGCAACTTCCGCTTCCCAGGTTCAAGCTATTCTCATGCCTCAGCCTCCTGAGTAGCTGGGATTACAGGCGCCCACCACCACACTCGGCTAATTTTGTATTTTTAGTAGAGAAGGGGTTTCACTATGTTGGCCAGGCTGGTCTCAAACTCTTGACCTCAAGTGATCTGCCCATCTTGGTGTCTCAAAGTGCTGGGATTACAGGTGTGAGCTACCACGCCCAGCCAATAATTATTAATTATTATTTTTAATAAAGTGCAGGCCCCACTTGGGTCAATCAAGCCAGGCTTCTTATTTACAGACTGGGAAGGAAGCCAGCTGATTTGGCATGCATGGCAGAGACGCCAACAGCCTTTCCCAGGACAGTGCAAGTGAGTGCTTCAGAGTAAATGAGGGTCACATTAGATTTTCTGGGAGCTTGAATCTCTCCAAGGTGTTGTGAGCATGAAGCTTATGGAGAGCCCTCTTCAAGAAGAATAATACAAATATGAGTATACAATTAGGGACAATGTGAATATTTATTTAGAATGAAAAAAGAAATCAGCAAATTACACATTTTAAAAACCTAATAAAGGCCAGGTGCAGTGGCTTACATCTGTAATCCCAGCACTTTGGGAGGCCAAAGTAGGTAGATCATGGGAGGTCAGGAGTTCAAGACCAGCCTGGCCAACATGGTGAATCCCCGTCTCTACTAAAAATACAAAAATTAGCCGGGTGTGATGGTGCATGTCTGTAATCCCAGCTACTCGGGAGGCTGAGATGGGAGAATCACTTGAACCCAGGAGGTGAAGGTTGCAGTGAGCCAAGATTGCACCTGCACCCCAGCCTGGGCCAAGGAATGAGACTCTGTCTCAAAAACAATAAATGAAATAAAAATAAAAAATACAGCAAATTTTTTTATGGAGACAGAGTTTGCTCTGTCACCCAGGCTGGAGTGCAGTGATGTGATCTCTGCTCACTGCAACCTCCACTTCCCAGGTTCATGCAATTCTCCTGCCTCAATCTCTTGAGTAGCTGGGATTACAGGCACCTGCCATCATGCCTGGCTAATTTTTGTATTTTTAGTAGAGATGGGGTTTCGCCATGTTGGCCAGGCTGGTCTCGACCTCCTGACCTGAAGTCATCTGCCCGCCTCAGCCTCCCAAAGTGCTGGGATTACAGGCGTGAGCCACTGCACCCGGCCATACACTCATCTTTTAAGAGCCTTGGAAGGGATTTGTGCAAATGAGGGGCCTTGACACTTAGCTTCTGATAAATCTGCTTGCATTCACACTCACATACACATATCCATATCTACACACAAGGCTAGAGCATTCAGCACATGACCCACACAGCGTTCTTGCCAAAGACCCCCTCACCTGGGGTCATTGAGTGCATGATCATCTTAGAGTAGTATGCAGGCTCCAGTTTGCACACAATACATTAAGTCATGATAAAAACCTGATTCAGGTTTTTATCAAAACTCTCCAGCACTGCCTGGCCATGCACACTCCTGAACTCAGTGTATGGAACTGAAATAAAAGTTAGTTGCCCTTGCAGGCTCTGAGCCAGGCTGTCAAGCCCTTAGACCAGCTATGGGCCATGTCCTGCACAGGCATTTCAGGAAGGAGTTTGAGCCAAAAAAAGGGAAGAGGTGACCAGGCCCTTTTGAAGAACTGCTGGCAGTTCAGTGAGACTGAAATTTATGCATGTGGACAGAGGTAAGAGAAGGGCATAGGTTAGTGGTTAATCATGAAGAAATCTGTGTAGATGCCAAAAAGTTTTGATGTTATCATGGAGGCATGGGAAGTCATTGAAGGAAGCTAGATATTAAAAAAAAGGCATATTCAGGGCCGGGCGTGGTGGCTCATGCCTGTAATCCCAACACTTTGGGAGACCAAGGCAGGCAGATCACTTGAGGTCAGTTCGAGACCGGTAGAAACCTTGTCTCTACTAAAAATACAAAAATTGGCTGGGTGTGGTGGCAGGCACCTGTAATCCCAACTATTCAACAAGCTGAGGTACAAGAATTGCTGGAGCTTGGGAGGCAGAGGTTGCCGTGAGCTGAGATCATGTCACTACACTCAAGCCTAGGCAACAGAGCAAGACTATGTCTCCAAAAAAATAAAAGGCCTATTTAGGTTGTTTTGGGAATATCACTGTGAAGGCAGTGTGGAAGGCCAAGTGGCTTAGTAAGACAGGGAGAATCTTCAGGAGGCTACTGCAGTAATCCAAGTGCATCAGGGTTCTCCAGAGAAACAGAACCAATAGGATGAATGTATATATTTATAAGGATATAAAGAGATTTATTATAAGGAATTGACTTACAGGATGTGGAGGCTAAGAAGTCCCAAGATCTGCAGATGGCAAGCTGGAGACCCAGGAGATTTGATGGTATAATTCCAGTCTAAGACCAAAGGCCTGAGAACTAGGAAAGCTGATGGTACAAGTTCCCATCAGAAAGCCAGCAGGTTCAAGATCAAGGACGAGCTGACGTTTCAGCTCAAATCCAAAAAACAGAAAACAATGGCTGTCCCAGCTCACAGCAGTCAGGCAGGAGGAGTTCTCTCTTATTCAAGGGGTGGTGAGCCTTTTTGTTCTATTCAGGTCTTTCAGCTGATGGAATGAGGTTAACCCACACTAGGGAGGACACTCTCCCTGCTTTACTCAGTCTACAGATTCAAATCTTTTTTTTTTTTTTTTTTTTTTTTTTTGAGACAGAGTCTTGCTCTGTCACCCAGGCTGAAGTGTAGTGGCATGATCTTGGCTTACTGTCACTGCAACCTCCGCCTCCCGAGTTCTAGAGATTCTCCTGTCTCAGCCTCCCAGGTAGCTGGGACTACAGGTGAATGCCACCATGGCCAGCTAATTTTTGTATTTTTAGTAGAGACAGGGGTTTTGCCATGTTGGCCAGGCTGGTCTTGAACTCCTGACCTCAGGTGATCTGCCTGCCTTAGCCTCCCAAAGTGCTGGGGTTACAGACGTGAGCCACTATGCCTGGCCTACAGATTCAAATCTTAATCTCATCCAAAAACTCATAATAATGTTTAACCAAATGTCTGGCCACTACATGGCTCCATCAAGTTGACAAATAAAGTTAAACATCACATCAAGAGAGAAATGATAGGGTTTGAACAAGCACAGTAGCCACAGCCACACAATATTTGTAGATTAGAAACGTAACAAAAAGCTAAACAGGAGCTGGGGACCAATTAATTTTAAAAGATGAAGGAGACAGAGTCTGTGATAACACGTGGGCTTCAGCTAGAGGAGACTGAGAGATGATTCCTTTTACCGTGACAGTGTCAGCTGGCTGTCCCTTGGTCTCACCAGTTCTTGGGAACAAATGCCACTACATTCACAGGGAAATACCAATATGCTTTTTTTGTGATGGAGTCTTATTTAGTCACCCAGGCTGGAGTACAATGGTACGATGTTGGCTCACTGCAACCTCTGCCTCCTGGGTTCAAGCAATTCTCCTGCCTCAGCCTTCCAAGTAGCTGGGACTACAGGTTCCTGACAACATGCCTGGCTACTTATTGCATTTTTAGTAGAGACAGGGTTTTATCATGTTGGCCAGGCTGGTCTCGAACTCCTGACTGACCTCAAGTGAATCTGCCCGCCTCAGCCTCCCAAAGTGCTGGAATTACAAGTGTAAACCACCGTGCCCAGCCAAATATCAATTTTATTAGCTCAGATTCCCCACCCAGAGATCCTTGCAAACAAAGATGCTTCCCCAAGAACTCCTGGCATCTTAAAAAGCCTTCACCAACATTCATGAATCAATCTGAGTTGTTAATGACTGATCCCACCATGCCTGCCTTCTCATAGGTGTCAGCAGCCAAGTATAGCTCTGCCCCAGGTGCAACAGAAGCTGCAGGCAGTGCAGGTGGTGCCACGTGGCTGTCTTCTGGGAGGTTCAGAAGAAGAATGCTTCCTCCCTGCTGGCTAGGAGGCTGTCATAATGACTGACAGCATAACAGTTCACCCCAGATCTTCAGCTCCACACTCAGAGCCCTCGCTCCCAGCATGCAACCTGCCATCCACTGGGTTCTGAGAGGTCCTCCAAACCATCTGCCTTGAAGCACCTAGATCCCTTCCCTCCTTTGACTGCCAGGCACTGTCGTTGGATGCACCTCACCATATCAGTCTCTTTTATGGGGAGTTTTCTCCCAGAGGCTCAGAAGTTCTTATGATTTGTCCTCTGCCAGCTACCCCTACTCTCCCACTTCACCCCTCCCAGTGCCCCTGATGTGCCTTTCTGTGCCTGGAATCCAAATAGAGATACTTAGAGCCCCTGTCCCCATGCACCAACCATCTTCAGCCCAAGTGAGTCAGTTCCTGTAAACTTGAAGACCTAAGTATTGTGTAAATCATGGTGTTTTTTTTTCTGGTGTTTTGTTTGCTTACTCTTGTTCTGGTGGTTTGTTTTGTTTTGTTTTGGATTTCAGGGGCAGAGGGTTAAGTGTAGTCCCCAGTTCATGTCACCTCTGGAGAATGTGAGGTCTGTGTAAGATCTCTCTTATTTCTTTATTCCTCTTATTTTCATATTTATAGTCACCATTTATTTATCATACCAACAACACTTTTTAGAAGAAAAGGAGGAAATTTAATGATTATTATGCTGAGGCCAGGCGTGGTGGCTCACACCTATAATCCCAGCACTTTGGGGAGCCGAGGAGGGTGGATCACCTGAGTTCGGGAGTTCAAGACCAGCCTGACCAATATGGTGAAACCCCATCTTTACTAAAAATACAAAAATTAGCCAGGCATGGTGGCATGCGACTGTAGTCCCAACTACTCAGGAAGCTGAAATAGGAGAATTGCTTGAGCCCGGGAGACGGAGGTTGAAGTGAGCCGAGATCGTGCCACTGCACTCCAGCCTGAGCGACAGAACAAGACTCTGTCTCAAAACAAAAACAAAAAACACTTCTAATGATTGTTATGCTGGGCTCACAGGTGGAAAGTAGGCCTGCTGCTGCAAGCAGAACACAGAGGCACCCATTTGTACCGTATCTGTTCCTGTGATCCCTCTAAGAAGCCATTCTATTTGCTTTACTTTGTGTGTGTGTATTTGTTTTGGTTTTGGTTTTCTGTTTTGTTTTTTTGAGACAGGGTCTCACTCTGTCACCCAGGCTGGAGTATAGTGGCGCAATCATGGCTCACTGCAGCCTGGACCTCCCAGGCAAAAGTCCTTCTCTCACCTCCGCCTCCTGAGTAGCTGGGACTGCAGATGCACCCCACCATGCCCGGCTATTGATTTTATTTTTTATAAAGACTAGGTCTTGCTATGTTGCCCAGGCTGGTCTTGAACTCCTGGGCTCAAGTGACCCCACCTTGGCCTCCCAAAGTGTTGGGATGACAGGCATGAGCCACCACACCCGAATGGTTTTGCTTTCATATATTCTTATTATTCTTATAAAATGTGTGTGGGTTTTTTTTTTTTTTGGTGTTGTTTGTTTTTTGAGATGGAGTCTCACTCTGTTGTCCAGGCTGGAGTGCAATGGTGCCATCCTGGCTCAGTGCAACCTCCGCCTCATGGGTTCAAGCAATTCTCCTGCCTCAGCCTCCCGAGTAGCTGGAATTACAAAAGCACCACCACGCCTGGATGATTTTTATATTTTTAGTAGAGTTGGGACTTCTTTTTTTTTTTTTAGATAGATAGAGTCTCGCTCTGTCACCCAGGCTGGAGTGCAGTGGCATGATCTCGGCTCACTGCAACCTCTGCCTCCTGGGTTCAAGCAATTTTCCTACCTCAGCCTCCCAAGTAGCTGAGACTACAGGTGCCCACCACCACAGCTGGCTAATATTTTTGTACTTTTAGTAGAGATGGGGTTTCATCATGTTGGCTAGCCTGGTTTCAAACTCTTGACCTCAAGTGATCTATCTGCCTCGGTCTCCCAAAGTGCTGGGATTACAGGCATGAGCCACTGTGCCTGGCCAGAGATGGGGTTTCACCATGTTGGCCAGGGTGGTCTTGAACTCCTGACCTCAGGTGATCAGCCTACCTCTACCTCCCAAAGGGCTGAGATTACAGGCAAGAGCCACTGCGCCCAGCTTAAAATGTGTTTTTGTCCTAATGTACATGCATTTTAAATTTATATAGATGATACTTTGTTACGGCTCTACTGTTGTTTCTTACCTTTTCCGCTAACCTCTGTTCATGTTCGTTTCTAATTTGTTGCTTCCAAAGGACACAGAGTACTCCACGCTGTGCAGCCATCACACATACTAATGGATGCACCCACCTGGTAATAGGCGTCCAGGTTGCCCAGCCTCGCCCCACACAGTTAATGCCATGGTGATTCTCCTAGTCCAGAGATCCTCTAGGTCTGGAGTAAAAACTGCTTTGGGATCTCAGGAGACAAACTACTGGCTTGTCATTTAGATAAGTAGTGCCAGGCTGCTCTCCAAAATTTACCTACCTCTTTGTGACTGGTGCACAGATTTCAGCTCCAGCCCAGCTGGGTCACCCAGGGCAGAGAAGGCTGGGAACAGAAGCCAAGGAAACACCAGCATTTAGGGATTGAGCAAAAAGAGTGAATATGATGGTGGAGACTGAGAAGAGAGGAGTCCTAAAGGCAGGAAGAAAATGAAGAAAGACTGTAGCGAGACAAGACCGTGTTAACAGCGGTGTGGAGTCAGACACGCAAGAGTGGAACCCCAGCTCAGCTACCATCTAGTTGTGTGACTTTGAGTTTCTTATCTATACTTGGGCTCAATTTCCTCACAAGTAAACTTGTACATCATGAGTCTCTACCTTGACAGGTTGTAACTCAGCTCTGTATCCAGAACATCATAAACACCCAGTAAATATGAGGTATTATATTCTCTAGCAGCTTTTCTTGCAAGCACTGAGCAGAGTTTGTGGTTATGTTGTCATTTGTATGATTATTTGATGATTATCTATATCTCCCACTAAGTTGCATGCTTCCTCGGGACAGAGATTGTATCTATTTGCTTACCATTTTACTTCCAGCTCCCAGCACAGTGCCTGGCACGGAGGATACACAGTAGATCTCTATGGAATTAGATGACTGATAAAAGTAAATATAGAGGATGATTATGGATTGCGGTGTGTCATGAAGGGGAAAACAGCATGATATGTTAGAGAATAACTGAGATGGGGGGTGGAGGTAGAAAAAACTGTCAGGGAAGGCTTCTCTGAGGAGGTGACATGAGGTGGGAGAGGAAGAAATAGAATGGATCACCCACATGGAGAGTTAAGTCCTTTCAGGCAGACGGACATCATGTTCAAAGGCCTGAGGCAGGAAAGGGCATGGCACATCATGGGAAGTCAAGGAGGGCTCTTATTGGGAAAGTAATAAAAAGAGTAGAAGCAGGGAGAAGCCGTAAGAGGCTGTTGCAGGTGGAAGATGAGGGTGGCTTGAATTCAGTGTCGAAAAGTAGGAAAAGAGTGGATGAATTTGGAATGCATTTTGGCTACAGCAGACAGGACATGCTGAATGATTGGGTGTGGCGGTGGAGGAAAACATATAAATCAAGGTTGAATTGGACAATTTTGTGAGTAATGTTACTGTTTACTGGGATGGGAAAACTAGAGAAGAAATAAGATTAATGGTAAGGTGGGGAGCATGGGAATGAAAAGCTCACATTTTAACATACTAAGAGTGAGAAGACTATGAGATCACTATAGGGAGATGTTGAATAGGTGTTGGATAGATGAATCTGAGACTTAGAAGGAGATGTTCAGATTTATTTTGAGTCATCAGCATCCAGATGCTGTTTAAAGTCATGGGACAGAATTGGATAGGCTCCCAGAGTGATAAAGTGTCAATGGAGATAAGAAGATCCTACACAGAGTCTGGGGCTCTCCAGCCTAGAGGAGCCACAAAGGAGATTGAGGGCTCTTGGAAGGCAAAAGAGAAAAAGGAGAATGATAAACTGTCAAATGCTGCTGGAAGGTCAGGGGCAGTGGAATAAGAAAAAGAGGAATTGGTGATGTGAAGCCTACTGGTAAGGTTTTTCAATTGCTTTTAAAAATTCAGCCTGGGCAATATAACAAGACCCCATTGCTACAAAAAAAAATTTTAATTAGCTAGGTGTGGTGGCACATGCCTGTAGTCCCAGCTACTGGGGAGACTGAGGCAGCAGGATCACTTGAGCCAATGAGCTTGAGGCTGTGGTGAGCCATGATCGAGCCACTGCACTCCAGCCTGGGTGACAGAGTGAGACCTTGTCTCTTTATAAAAAAAAAACTTAAGCGGCTGGGCTCAGTGGCTTATGCCCGTAATCTCAGCACTTTGGAAGGCCAAAGTGGGTGGATCAAGAGGTTAGGAGTTAAAAAAAAAAAAAAAAGATCAGGAGTTTGAGACCAGTCTGATCAACATGGTAAAACCACGTCTCTACTAAAAATACAAAAAAATTAGCCAGGTGTGGTGGTGTGCGCCTATAATCCTAGCTATTCAGGAGGCTGAGGCAAGAGAATTGTGTGAACCCAGGAGGCGGAGGTTGCAGTGAGTGGAGATCATGCCATTGCACTCCAGCACGGACAACAGTGCAAGACTCCGTCTCAAAAACAAAACAAAAAAACCAGTTTATCAAGAGACAATTCACATGTCACAAAATTCATCGATTTAAAGTGTACAGTAGGCCAGGCCCAACAGCTTATGCCTATAATACCAGTGCTTTGGAAGGCTGAGGCAAGAAGTTCCCTTGAAGCCAGGAGTTCAAGACCATCCTGGGCAATATAGTGAGACCCCTGTCTCTACAAAAAGTTTTTAAAAATTAACCAGGAACGGTGGCACATCTTGTAGTCCCAGCTACTCAAGGAGGCTGAGGCAGGAGGATCCCTTGAGCCCAGGAAGCTGAGGCTACAGTGAGCTGTGATTAAGTCACTGTCCTTCAGCCTGGACAACAGAGCAAGACCCTGTCTCAAGAAAAAAAGTATACAGTGACAGCAGTTTTTAGCATACTAACAGAGCTGTGCAACCATTATCACAATCTAATTTTGCAACATTTTCATTACCCTAAAAAGAAACGTCATCCTTATTAGCAGTCATTCTCTTTCTTCTCTTCACAAGCCTCCCTAACCCCAGTTCCAGGCAGCCACTACTCTACCTTCTGCCTCTATAGATTTGCATCTTCTGGATATTTCATAGAAATAATAGAATTATATAATATGTGACCTTTTGTATCATCACCTGTCACTGAGTATAATGTTTTCAAGGATCCGCATTGTAGCATGTATCAATATTTCATCCTTTTTATGACTGAGTAATATTTCATTGTATAGATATTGCAAATTTTATTTATTCATGCATGAGTTGTTGAAAATTTGGGTTGTTTCCACTTTTCGACTATTATGAATAATTCTGCTATGAACATTGGCATACAAATTTGTCTAGGGACATATGTTTTCATTTCTCTTGGGTATATATCTAGAGTTGTATTGCTAAGTCATATGGTAGGTCTATGTTTAACATTTTAAGAAACTTCCAAATTGTTTTCCAAAGTAGCTGCATTTGGCTGGGTGTAGTGGCTCACACCTGTAATCCCAGCACTTTGGGAGGCCAAGGCAGGTGGATCGCCTGAGGTCAGGAGTTCAAGATCAGCCTGGCCAACATGGTGAAACCTTGTCTCTACGAAAAATACAAAAATTAGCCAGGTCTGGTGGCACGCGCCTATAATCCCACCTACTTGGGAGGCTGAGGCAAGAGAGTCACTTGAACTCGGGAGGCGGAGATTGTAGTGAGCCGAGATAGTACCACTGCACTCCAGCCTGGGCGACAGAGCGAGACTCCATCTCAAAACAAACAAACAAACAAACAAACAAAAAACACAGTCGCTGCACCCTTTTTATATCCCCAACAGCCATGTATAAGAGTTCCAATTTCTCTACACCTTCACCATTGCTTGTTATTGTCTGTCTTTCTTGTTTTAGCCATCTTTATAGATATATTTTTTTAAAAATCTCATTTTGGTTTTGATTGGCATTTCCCTACTGATGTTGAACATCTTTTCATGTGTTTATTGGCTATTTGTATATAGCCACTGGTAAATTTGACAAAGACAGATTAACGGAGTGATGAATCTGGTTGAAGCCAGACTAAGTTAAAGAAAGAATTGAAAGTGAAGAAGCAGGAAAGGCAAATTAAAAGCTATTTCAAATTTCCCTTTGGAGCAGTTTCAAGGGAGGTTTCTTTGTTCTGTGTTTTCTTAGTGACAGGAGACACTAGAGTCTATTGCTTTGTGAGGGTGATGCAGTAGACACGGCTGCTCAGGAGGCTGAGGCAGGAGAATTCCTTGAGTCCAGGAGGTCAAAGCTGCAGTGAACCATGATTGAGCCACTGCCCCCAAACAGAGCAAGGTCCTCAAAAAAAACAAGTGGGCCAGGCATGGTGGCTCGCACCTGAAATCCCAGCACTTTGGGAGGCTGAGGCAGGCCGATCGCTTGATTCCAGGAGTTTGAGATCAGCCTGGGCAACATGGTGATGATGCAGAGGAAAGGGGAGATAACTGCAGGGCAGGGTCCTTGAGAAGGCAATAAGGGTGGGGCCCGAGCGCCCGAGGTGGGGATGCCTTCAAAAGAATTGCTCTTCCTCCATTTCAGCCTGTGAGAATCTGGGTGAAGGGGCTGGTCCACCTGTAGATTTGGTGGTGGAAAGATGAAGAGGTTCCTTTGCCATGGCTCCTATTTTCTCAATAGAAGTAAAGGATGAGGTCATCTAACCAAGAAGCAAAGTGGGACTGGTGTGGAAGGTCTGAAAAAAGAGAGGAAATAATAAAATAATTATTTGGAGACTAGGAAATTCTTCAAAGTGAAGTGTAGATTTGCCAGTACATGTTTAGTACCCGTTGTGGTTTGAGGCTGTGAATTTATAGTAAATCCAGTTGCTCTGGTTTGATTTTCTCCAAGAACATTCAGCTACTCAGATTTGGGAGCAGAGAACGTGCATAATTGGACCCAATCACGTTGTGGCTTTGCGAGGTGAGTACAATAGAGAGGGATCCTGCCGGCGGCAGAGTTGAGAATACGTGTAAAGCATCATTAGGATTAGAATCAAGGCAGTGGTTCTCAGGGTGTGATCCCCAGACAGCAGCAGCATCACCCAGACACTTGTTAAATATGTAACATGGTCGTAGGGGGCTCACCCCAGAACTACATGACAGGACTACAGAGGAGACTGTCTCCTCGGAGGACAGACATGAGTGTATTACCAAGCTAGCTGGTTATAGGTTGGAAGCTCCAGAGGAGATGTAAAAGGGTTTGGGGGGGTCTGGGAAATGGGTCAGCTTAGAAGATGTGATCAGGAGTTTCAAGACAAGTGATCCATTGGACCAGTGATCTAATAGGTGTCCTAAAAGGCTTGGACTTCCGGAGCTTCCTAAGGTAAGCAAGGATGTCAGGTATGATGGAATTTACCATGAAGAGCCTTATGGGAAAGTGGCCAAGAGTTCCCTCTGGGTCCTGAATCCTTAGCTATAACTAGGAACTAGCATAATAACATCACTTCTGCCATATTCTATTTTATTTTTTGTACAGATAGAGTCTTGCTGTGTTGCCCAGGCTGGTCTCAAACTCCTGTCCACATGCAATCCTCCCAAAGTGCTGGTATCACAGGCATGAGCCACCACTCTCAGCCTTCCATATTCTTTTTTTTTTTTTTTTTTTTGAGACAGAGTCTCACTCCATCACCAGGTGCCAGGCTGGAGTGCAGTGGCGCGACCTTGGCTCACTGCAACCTCTGCCTCCAGGGTTTAAGCAATTCACCTGCCTCAGCCTCCCAAGTAACTGGGATTACAGATGTGTGCCACCACGCCAGCTAATTTTTGTATTTTTAGTAGAGATGGGGTTTCGCCTAGTTGGCGAGACTGGTCTCGAACTCATGACCTCAAGTGATCCGCCTGCCTCAGCCTCCCAAAGTGCTGGGATTACAGGCGTGAGCCTCCACGCCCAGCCATATTTTATTGATTAGAATCACAAATCCAGCCAAGATTTAAGGGAAAGGGACCACACAAGGAGGTAAATACAATCAGGTGTGTTTCATGAGGGCCCCAAGTGTAACAGATCACCAAAATTGTTGATGCTTTTTGTATCCAGCTAAAAAGATCTTTGCCTGCTATAAGATCATGAAAGTATTTTGCTGTATTTTCTTTTAAAAACTTTATCATTTTAATTTGTGCATTTAGATTTATCATTCATCTAGAACTGATTTGTGATTGGTTTGTGATTGATGTGAAGTCAGATCAAGGTACATCTTTTTTCCCAAGTGGAGCCCAATATGTAAATGGACCATCCTTTTACTATCACTGCGGAGTGCCACCTTCATCTAAATCAAGTGTCTGTGTGTTTTGAGTTTATTTCTGGATTTTCTATTTTGTTCCGTTGGTATATTTATCTATGTGTGCATGTGATTATGTAATAAATCCCAATAACCAATAGCGTAATTCTTCCAATTTTGTTATTCTTCTTAAAAGATTTTCTTGGCTTTTAGCATTTTGATATAAAGGCCTTTATTGTGATACTATAATACGATTGTCATGGATTGAATTGTGTCCTCTAAGAAAGATAGGTTAAAATCTGAATCCTCAGTATCTTAGAATGTGACCTTTTTTGGAAACACATTCCTTACAGATGTAATCAAGTTGAGATGAGGTCCTACGGAAGTAGGATGGGCCCTATCCAATATTCTAATGCCTTGTGCTTCTATAAGAAGAGGAGCAGAAAGAGACACAAGGAGAACACCAGGTGATAACAGAGGCAGAGACTGGAGTGATGTGGTTGCAAGCCAAGGAATGCCAAAGACAAGACGACCACCATCAGCAGCTAGGAAGAGGCAAGGAAGAGTTCTTCCCTCTAGATTTCGGAGAGAGCATGGCCCTGTTGGCACCTTCATTGCAGACTTGCAGCCTCCAGTACAGCGAGACAATACATTTCTATTGTTTTAAGCCACTCAGTTCATGGGATTCTTTTGCAGTAGCCTTGGAAAACTAATGTAAAGATGTTATAACAGGATGGGCACAGTGGCTCATGCCTGTAATCCCAACACTTTGGGAGGCTGAGGTGGACAGATCACTTGATGCCAAGAGTTTGAGACCAGCCTGGCTAACATGGTGAAACTCGGTCTCCACTAAAAATACAAAAACTTAGCTGGGGGTGGTGGCTGTAGCACACCTGTAATACCAGCTACTCTGGAGGCTGAGGCAGGAGAATCCCTTGAACCTGGGAGGGAGAGGTTGCAGTGAACCGAGGTCTTACCACTGCACTCTAGCCTGGGTGATACAGTAAGATTCTGTATCAAAAAAAAAGTCATAAATGTTGTAACAAACAATTTAATCCTGAAAACATTTGAAAATTTAAATGAAATGGACACATTCCTAGTACAAGTTACCAAACTGCACAAAAAGAATTGAAAATTTGAAAAATCTTGTGTTTTTATTTATTTATTTATTTATTTATTTATTTAGGGATGGAGTTTCACTCCTGTTGCCAGGCTGGAGTGCAGTGGCACGATCTCAGCTCACTACAAGCTCTGCCTCCTGGGTTCAAGCGATTCTTCTGCCTCAGCCTCCCATGCAGCTGGGATTACAGGCATGCACACACTACCATGCCCCGCTAATTTTGTATCTTTAGTAGAGACAGGGTTTCACCATGTTGATCAGGCTGGCTCAAACTCCTCACCTCTGGTGATCTACTTGCCTCAGCCTCCCAAAGCTCTGGGATTACAAGTGCGGGCCACTGTGCTTGGCCTCCTATATCTATTAAATAAATTGAATCTGTAATTTAAAAAATTAAAATCTTTATAGAGAAAATTAGAGACTCAAGTGACTTCACCCATGAATTCTACCAAACATTAAAAGGTGCATTTTAAGTTATCAGTAACATGGAGAATTGTTCAAGGCTAGAGTTAGGCATTGCAATATCCCAGGCAAAAATGATGGGGACTTTCAGGAAAAATGTAGATGGAAAGGGAGGATAAATGCAACAGGTAACAGGGAGAAAAGGTAGAATCAACAGAACTTGACCGCACTCAGTGGCTCATGCCTGTAATCCCAACACTTTGGGAGGCCATACTGGGCAGATCGCTTGATCTCAAGAATTCCAGACCAGCCTGGCAAAATGGTGAAACCCTATCTCTACAAAAATACAAAAATGAGCTAGGCATGGTGGTGCATGCCTGTAATCTCAGCTACTTGGGAGGCTGAGGTGGGAGGATCGCTTGAGCCCGGGAGGCAGAGGTTGCAGTGAGCTGAGATCACCCTGTTGTACTCCAGCCTGGGCAACAAAGTGAGACTCTGTCTCAAAACAAAACAATCAAAAACAACCCAGAACTTGTGGATGTTCTAGGCATGAGAGAAAGAAGATGGAATGACACCCAGGTGTATTGTCTGGTCCCCTGAGTCAGTAGTTGTGAATTCACTGAAACAGAAAACATAGAAAGTACAGCTTGTAGGAGGGGGTTGATAGTGAATTGAAATTGCACATGCTGAGTTTGAGGACGTTAGATAGAAACTTGATATATAATTCAACAGTGCAGTCCGGGTTGGGGACACAGATTTGAGGATTAGGAGCCCACTGGGTGGTATCTGAAGCTGTGAGAGTGGATGAGATCTCCCCAGCTACAAAGTCAGAAGAGAGGAGGCTGAGAGTAGACCCTGAGGAACATGAAGACCTAAGGGTTATCAACCAGAAAACTATTGCAAGCCAATAATTGAAAAACAAAAACATACCCCTATTCAACTAGCTTAAATTATAAGGAAAGTTATTTCACATGACAAGTGGTCTCAGGACAGAGTGTCTGTATACTAGGTTTCTAGATCATGAGGTCCTGCTATCGGTGTCCCAGCGCTGCCATAACAAAGCCCCGCAAACTGGATGGCTTAAAACTGCAATGTATTCTCACTGTTCTGGAAGCTAGATATCAAAATCAAGGTGTCATTGGGGCCACTCTCTTTCTGAAACTGGCAAAGGAGGACCGTTCCTGGACTTTTTCACCTTCTGGTATTGCCAGCATTTCTTGGCATTCTTTGGCTTGTGGATGCATCCCTCCAGCCTCTGTCTCTGTCATCGCACGGCCCTCCTCTTCTGGAGTGTCTATCTCCTTATTACACCAGTCATGCTTCATGTAGAGCCCCTCCCTATTCGAGTAAGACCTTAGTGTAACTAATTACATCTGCAATGATCTTACTTATTATACCAATAAGCTCACATTCTGAGGTGCTGGAGGTGAGGACGTCAGCATTTCTTTTGGGAGGATTCAATTCAACCCATAGAAGATCTTTTCCATATTTCTGCTCTGCCATTCTTAATTAACATGCTGGCTTGCCTGTAGGCTGTTCCTCATGATCAAACTTGGCTACCGCAGTCCCAGGCACCACACCAGCACCACAGCGTTCATCAGATGAAGAGGGCTCATCTCTTCCTCATGTCTCTTCTAGAAGCAAAGAAATCATTCTAAGAACTTCTCCTCTAGCAAACTTCTCATTTCAGGTTTCCAAAAATTTTTATCATATTCATGCCTAACCCAATTACTGGAAAAGGAATGAGACCACTCACCATGATTGGCTTGGACCAGTGGTTCTCAGATTTGAATATGCATCAGAATGGCCTGGGAGCAGGTTAAGACACAGGTTGCTGGGCTCCACCCCCAGAGCTTCCAATTCAATAGGACTTAAATGAGACCTGAGAATTCAAATTTCTACCAAGTTCCCAGGTGAGGTGGATGCTGTTAGTTCTGGACCACACTTTGAGAACCAGTGGTTTAGACTGACCAGGATTCATTGCAAGAATCGGGCTCAACTCCTAGGAACTTCATTGCCACTCAGAGGAAGGGGGATGCTCGGCCAAAATCAGGATTCCATCAGAAAGGAGCAAGGGAAGAAAACTGTTAGGTAGGCAACCAGGAATGTCTGCCTCAGAATAGACAAAGGACAGCCAGGAGGAGACTGAGAGGGAGGCGTCCAGATAGACAGAAGAAAGTCAGAACACGGTGGCATCAAAGGAGCCACGGAGAAGAGATTTGGGAGAGTGCGCTCACCGCTGCTAATGTCACAGAGAGGGAGCACTGAAAACTGTCCATTGGATCGGACAACTAGGAAGTCTTTGTTGATCTTAGCAAGAACAGTTTTGTTATGAAAACAAGACCTGAGAACAATTATACAAAATGCAAAGTGATTTATGCATCACTATCTGCTACTGATGATGCCAAGTGCTAGAGCTAATTCTCGGATTCTGAGAATCCAAGCGATGAGATGAATAAGAGGAGGCAATGGGGTTTTTCACTGCTGAGCAGTGAAATGAATTTACAGAACTTGGGATTCAAACACAGTCTGAGCTCAGGTTCAAACGCAATCATATCCTGAGTCCTGAGTAACAGACAGGATTGTGAGGAAAAGTTTATATATCCTAACCTATTTGCTGGTCCACACATGGCTGCCACCTATGTTCAGATACATGTATTTTACCCACCTATCCTACCTGTTCTTCTCCATGCATCCATGTTAATTGTTTAGCTTCATATACATACCATTATCTACTGACAAATTCAGGTTCTGCCACTCACTACTGGAATACCTCTCTTGGCCTCCATTTTGCAGCTGTGAAATAGCGATCATAATTGAACTTCTTAGAGTTGTTGTGAGGATCAAGTGAAATCATGTGTATGAATAAAGATGTATATGTTAGATTATTATTATTATGGCTGCACATCCATTACTCTTTCACATATATGATAATATCACCAGCTAATCAGCAATTGCTTTCCAAGTGTTGGATGACAAGTTTAAGAGTATTTTTATAGCTATCGACTTATACCCACCTACATATGTCTCTACCTAGAGGTACCTATACCTTTCCTTCCAGCACTGCAAATAAACATTCACATGCCTCTTCTACCTGTCTCTGTGTTTTTCTAACAACTATCTACACACACAATATGGAGACATGGAATCTGTAACAGTGACACTCATACGTACAACATCCTCTCTTTATGTAAATGAGAGACGCTGTATTCCAGTTCCTCTGAGACTCAGAGGCCAAGATGGGATTAAATGTGCAAGGATTTTGTTAGGGCAAATGCCTGTGAGGGAAATGGGGAGGGAGCCAAGGAAGGCTGGGAGAGCTGTCAGACTGCGATGCAATGCTGAGTGAAGGAAAGAGGGAAGGAAGCTTGGGCGGGATCTTCCCAGATGACCACGCAGCATAAAGAAGCTTTGGCAAGGCCATTGAGGAGTCCTCCAGCCTGTCAACCCTCAGAGGAGTCCCCCATCTCCCAAATATAGGCCTCCCTTAGCATCCCTGTTCCGCTCAGTCACTGGCTAGGAGCAGCGTGGCCTCGGTGCGAAAGCAGCCGTGGGTGGCCATGCATTTCAGAGCAGTGCTAGGGTCCTTGATCCATTCCACCCGCTGTAGCTGGGGGTGCCGGGGAGGCCATTCTCATAGCCACCATATGAGGTGCTATCCATTCATCCATTTTTGTGTTTGATCCAAACACTCCAGATTTAATAAAACAGAAAATCAGTTCAAACCTGGGGGTCTGTGTCATCCTCTCTGCCACCATAGCTGTTCCAGACGGTGCCTCTGCTCAGGTTGTCCCTCAGGCTGGCACCTTGGGATGGCCAGAGCAGTGGCTGCCCATGAATTTGGTTCATGCTTTGCCCAGGTATGCCTCGGGGAACGCTGAGTAAGCCTATTGCTGCTGCTCCCCCGCCACTTCTAGGATGGAGACTTCTCCACCCAAGGATGGAGACACACACTCTTGACCTGTGTCTCCTCCCAAACCTCAGATCAGGCACAGGGTGAATGGGGGGGGCATCACCTCCAGGATTCCGCACCGTTCCTCCCTCTGTCAGGGGTCTGTGACCTCCTTCATCCCAAGGTTGTTGCTCCAGCCCTGATCAGAGGACAAGGGATCTGGGGGCTCCATGTGAACCACCTTGTGCTCCAGGGCCGAGTTCCACTGATGAAATCACAGGGGGCCACCAGGACCAAGCCCAGTACTGTACAGATGAAAGGCTTATTTATGTGAAAGATATATCTGTAGAGGGAGCAATAAACTGCAAAGCAAAGTATGAAGGTTTGCAGCAAACGCTGTAAAGTTTTATATTCCTGAAAACTAGGGATAAAAGATATAACCATTTAAAGCAAAGTGGATAAAAGGGGCTTCCACACGATTGTAAAACAGCCTTATAATACTTAATTGCTAGTTTCTTATTACAACAGAGAAAGTCAAAATAGCCTTTAAAATACCCAGCAATGGAAATGAGAGAGACAAGAGGACAGGAGGGAGCAACCTACTAAAAAGAAGGTTTGGGTCCAAGTTTCCAGGGGTTCTCAGAATAGAGACTCATTCATGTAAGACTGCCCTGTCTGGCCGGGCAAGGTGGATCCCACCTGTAATCCCAGCACTTTGGGAGGCTGAAGCAGATGGATCATGAAGTCAAGAGATTGAGACCATCCTGGCCAACATGGTGAAACCCCGTCTCTACTAAAAATGCAAAAATTAGCTGGGTGTGGTGGCACATACCTGTAGTCCCAGCTACTCAGGAGGCTGAGGCAGGAGAATCACTTGAACCTGGGAGGTGGAGGTTGCAGTGAGCCGGGGCCACTGCACTCCAGCCTGGCAACAGAGAGAGAGACTCTGTCTCAAAAAAAAAAAAAAAAAAAAAAACCAACTGCCTTATTCCCCAGTACTGAGGGCAAGTCACTACCCAAATTTATCCTGCACGTTGCCATCTGCCACAAAGGTGAGAGCTGCCTGGGCTGAAGTCTCTTCTTCTGTACAACAAATGGGTTCAAGGTCCCTGGAGGCCCTTCCAGCTCCAATACTCAGTCATTATTTATTCAGTGCCTCCATATTCTAGCCACTGTGCTAGGGAGGCAGGGGCACAGTGGAGGTTAAGATTCTGAGAAAAGTGGGGAAGACAAGCACTTAAATAGATCACTGGGGCCAGCGTGCCTGCAATCTCAGCACTTTGGGAGGCCAAGGTAGGTATATCACTTGAGGTCAGGAGTTCGAGCACAGCCTGGCCAACATGGTGAAACCCCATCTCTAATAAAAATATAAAAATTAGCTGGATGTGGTGGTGCACACCTGTAGTTCCAGCTACTCAGGAGGCTGAGACAGAAGAATTGTTTGAACCCAGGAGGCGGAGGTTGCAGTGAGCCGAGACTGCACCACTGTGCTCCAGCCTAAGTGACAGAATGAGATTCTGTCTCAAAAAAAACAAAAATTCATTGGAATGGTGTGTAGTAAGTCAGAACAGAAGTCTGTGTGGGCATGATAAATTATCCACAGAAGAAGACATTGGGACTCAATGGAGGAGATGAAATCTGAGTTGGGTCTTGTACCCTGAGAAAGAACTTACCGGAATGACATTCTAGGTAGAGAAACTAGCATGTTTAAAGGCACAGGATGAGAGTTTCCTAAGCGGTACAACTCCAGGGGCCCCATTCACATCAGAGTCCATATAAATGGTGCATCCAGGCGTGTGCAGTATACAACCTGTGCAACCTGACACAGCAGTGCTCTAAAGCAGGGGCCCCAAACACTGGCAGGAGATGGTGATGCTGATCCAAAATCCCAGCATACACCTCAGTAGACCTTTGGGGAAGAGCTTCCTATCCCACTTCCATTTCCCACCATCTCTCTGACATCGGGCCCCTTAGAAGGACTGCTGCTTAGATATGGCCTGGCCCCAGAAGGATTTCTGTTTCACTCTCGAACTCTGGGGGAACCCCCAGGGAGCTTTCAGGAAGCTCTGGAGAGACCCAAATCCATTTCCCCCTTTAGCAAAAGCAATTGTGCGTTCTCTTTACTCTGCAGGGGAGTATATGGGTTTCTCCTCTACAAATGGGATAATTATTGAAAAATAGACTTTTCAGGCAATGGCTTATCTGGGGATCCCTTGTCAGCCCAGCCCCAGTTAGCCAACTTTCCACCCCACGAAGCATGTCTCCTCTGCCAGGAGCGACCCTCCACCCACCCCACATACAAAGACACTTCCTGGGTAAGAGTGGAGGGAGCGGCCAGAACCTTGTCCTTCTGATTGGGGAGGTGGAGGGGTGAAGGTGAGGGAGAGGGGATTCCCTCAGAGCTCCTCCCTGCCTGCAGGCCAGGGCTGCTGACCCTCTCAGAGGCTGCTTCCTGCTCCAGAATCAGCCCATCCTTCTTCCTGGGGGATGGGGGGACAGAGGCCGGGCTAGGTCTCCTCCTAGCTCTGCTGAGGACATGCGGCATTTGACCTTTGACCCCACAGGAAATTCTTCTGACCTGAGGCAAACCTCAGGAGAAAAACCATGACCCCACAGTGGACAAAGGGTCTTGCTGAGACCTTTCCCCTCCTCCCGTTGCTGGAGGTCTCTTGACTCTAGGGGGCAGGTCAGAGAATCCCCAGAAATCAGAAGCTCACAGCCCAACCAGCTGGGGCTCTGGTCTCAGCTGGGGAAGAAGGGGAGAATCTGAGAGGCAGGGTGACCGCATGCCCTGCGTGCCTGGAACAACCCCACTTGATGGCATTGTTCATGTGCAATTGGCAATGCACTTCCTTTCCAGGACAGAAACTCTCCGGGTTGGATGGTAACTTTTATGGTCATCCTAACAGGAAATGGACTTCAAGAGAACCGCGCTACAACCAATTCATTAATTCTACAAATACTGAGCTTCTGCCCTGTGCTGGGTGCACTGGGCAGGACTGGATACCACCATGGGTAAAATCCAGTCAAGTCCCTGCCACAGGGGATCATGGTTTTGGCAGACACAGCCCCAAAACCACTGTAGCATAATGTGGAACTTCTAGGGGAAGATAATTCGTTTTCTTTTCTTTTCTTTGTTCCAGAAAGGGTCTTATTCTTTGCCCAGGCTGGAGTGCAGTGGCAGGATCACTGCTTACTGCAGCCTCAACCTCCCAGGCTCAATCCATCCTCCCACCTCAGCCTACTGAGAAGCTGGGACTAGAAGCATGAGCATAGCTATTTTTTTTATTTTTTGTAGAGATAGATTTTCACTATGTTTCCCAGACTGGCCTCAAACTCCTGGACTCAAGCGATGCACCCACCTCAGCCTCCCAAAGTGCTGGGATTACAGGTGTGAGCCACCGCGCCCAGCCGATTCATTTTCTTAAGGGGTCTCAGAGAAGGTTCACTTTCGGCTGCCTCCACTCCTTTCTCCCTACTGAAACCAGCAGTGATGGTGAGAGCTGAAGAGTAGCCCAGAGAAGGGTTTCAGATATGGTCTTCCCTTTGCGTGGCCCATGTCTCTGTTCCCAGCCCCAGTCCATTCATTGCTTTGCTCACGAAATACAAAGTGTGGGCTGTGTGTCAAGCGCTGTGTGAGTGGAGAAGAGGGTGTAAAATATTTGCCTCCAGGAGTACAGGCTGGAAGCCAGATACATGCTAAACAAATCACCCAACAATAAACGCATGGGTTACAGTTATTGGGAGAGTAAAGACGCGGGAGAGGGCATTGAGAGAGCACATCCTGGCCTGGGACAAAGTAGGGAGAGAAATGCGCTGCTCACCTTCAGGGAACTTTTAGGAGGGAACACCTCATGGGAATTTTAAGCCCAAAGACATGCCCATATGGATTTGAGTTTCATTAGTAAGAACCAGAAAAATGAGCCCTTGGGTGAAAAGGGCAAGGGGCTGGGTGTGTCGGCCAAGAAGAAAGAATGGAGCATACAGAGCTGGAGCCTGAGACATGATTAGGTGTTACACAGATGGAAAGGCAGGATTTTCTGGACCTGAAGCTAGGAAGGTCTCTAGAGGTCATCCAGTCCATCTCCTGCCTCTATAGGAGAGGCTTGGAAGGGATGGGTGTCTCTGTGAAAGGCTTCTGAGTGAATGATTCTACACCCATTCTGTGTTTAACACCTCTTGCTTTAAGAAGTCCCTACCACCATCTGGGCCAGGAGCCGTGGGTCAAGCCTGAAATCCCAGCACTTTGGGAGGCTGAGGCAGGTAGATCACTTGAGGCCAGGAGTTCAAGATCAGCCAGGCCATCAAGGTAAGACCCCCTGTCTCTACCTAAAAATACAAAAAAAAAAAAAAATTAACCGTGAGTGGTGCTACACACCTGTAGTCTCAGCTACTTGGGAGGCTAAGGCACTAGAATTGCCTGAACCCAGGAGGCAGATGTTGAGTAAGGAGAGATCATGTCACTGCTCTCCAGACTGGGCAACAGAGCAAGACTGTCTCAAACAAACAAAAGTCCTTACCACCAGCTAAACCCCTCATCTTCCCAGGAAGATGAGCAGATCCTGGGAGTAGGAGGAGGGAGGGAAAAGACAGAGGCCATCTTTGGCCCGACCATCTGTCTCCTGCCAGTCTGGTGTCCTGGAATCATTATCTCCATGATTCTGCTTTTCTGTTCTCTTCTTCTAAAGTTATAAAGGGGCTGGGCACAGTGGTTCATGCCTGTAATCCCAGCACTTTGGGAGGCCAAGGCAGGTAGATCACTTGAGGCCAGGAGTTTGAGACCAGCCTGGCCAACATGGCGAAACCCTGTGTCTACTAAAAATACAAAAATGAGCCAGGTGTGGTGGTGCATGCCCATAATCCCAGCTACTTGAAAGGATGAGACAGGAGAATTGTTTGAACCCGGAGGCAGAGGTTGCAGTGAGCCAAGACTGTGCCACTGCATTCCAGCATGAGTGACAAAGCAAGACGCTGTCTAAAAAAAAAAGTTGTAAAGGAACTCAATATTCATCACCATAAAGCCATTACACAAATGCCTAATAGAAAGGATTATTTCCTTTACAGCATGAATTCTACAGGCCTGTGATGAACCATAACTCAACTTTGCTATGCAGGAAGCTTCTAGATTTATGCATAAGAGCAATAATAAAACCATAGTTAAAATTTGTCAACCATTTACTTTATGCCAGAACCTTTACTTATCATTGGCTCCTTTAATCCTCACAACAATCCATAAGGTAGTGCTTTTATGATGTCGCCTTTACAGGTAAGGAAACAGGAAGTCAAGAAACTTGCCCAAGGTCTCAAGATAGTAGACAGAATGATGGGCCCCCAAAGATGTCCACTTCCCAATCCTCAGAACCTGTGATTATGTTATGGTGCAAGATGAAAGGGACTTTGTAGTATAATTAATTTAAGAATCTTGAGATAAGAAGATTATTTTAAATTATCTAGGCGAGCCCATTATCATCACAAAGGTTTTTATAAAGGAAAAATGGACTTAGGAGAGTCAGAGAAGGTGATGTAACAAAGCAAAGTAGAGAAGCAGAGATGAGACACACTCACAGAGAGAGAGAGAGAGAGAGAGAGAGGTGAGGTACTGAGCTCCTGGCTTTGAAGCTGAAGAAAGGGACTGTGAACCAAGAAATACAGGTGCAGTGGCTTGCATCTGGAATCTGGGAACGGCAAGGAGACAGATTCTTTCCGAGATTTTCCAGAAGGAACACAGCCCTGTCAATCCATGTGTTGGACTTCTGACCACCAGAACTGTACAATAACACATTTGTATTTAACATTGGTGACTTGTTATGGCAGCAACAGGAAACTAGTCTGCACAGCTAGCAGGGCAACAGCACCTGCCACGGGATGGGTGAGGCAATCATGTCACAAAAACCCTACTTAGAACCAGCTTCCTCCTTCCAGTCCATTCCCTGGAGCCCTTGGATGAGTGAGCATCTCCCAGGGTGGTTTCCTCCCCATCTCCCAGGGTGGCTCCTGCTCTGGGTAGCACCTCACTCTTGGCCCCCTCACTTCCTAGGACCATTGAGGCACCTTAGAGCTAGTGTGGGATGGGCTGGAGTTGGGGCTTTACAGACATGGGCAGAAGAAAAAGACAGAGAGTCCTTCATAGCCTGTGTATACATGGGTTTTGGGTGAAACATGCTTCTTTGCCATCAGGCATCAATATCTTCATCACAAGAGCAGAAAGGGAAATAGCTGGAGCAACTAAGCGTGTAGTTGAGGACGAGGTCCAGGCTTGAGTACATAAGTAGGAGGCTGAGTTGCTCGGGGATCTGCGTGGGTACAGGTGTGCAATGGGGTGGTGGGTAGGGGGTGGGGGGTGGGGGCCGGCCTCTGCCAGAGCATCAGAACAGAGTAAAAGCACTCCAAAACACTCTGGAGCACAGTCCTTAATGTGGCCCAAAGGAAAGTACTGGCCTTGAAGGAAGGGGGTTTCAAAGGTCCCTGGAGAGGGATGAGGGTTTTATTTTGAGGCTAGGGGAGGGAAGGGGGCAACTTAATGTTTCATAAAGGCCCCTCCATAGAATTTCTGGACTTTGCTGCCACCTTGTGGAACGCATTTAGAAGGCAGGGTTGTGGCCGCCCCTGGCCAAAGATTGACATTTCACTGGGGTCTTAAAGATGGATACTTCTTCTTAGGTTCTGTATAGTACATATGTATTGATTTACAAATAAATGATTTATTACGTGATTTAAAAAAAAAGATGGATACTTCTCATTTAAGTGGGGTTTCTCCTAGGCACATGGTAGTGAATTCCCAGGTTCCCCCAGTCCCACTTGTCATACTCAATGAGGTGTCTCTCTGCCAAGACTTTAGCTCTATTTGCAGATACAGGGACATGGGTGGCGTTGCATAGGAGAGACCCAGAAAAGTGTGCCCATATCCCATAGGCTTTCCCAGAGCAGGAACTCAATACTGTGATTTTAGGGGGGATCTTGGTGCAAAGAAGCTCTGAATGTGCAGAGGTGAAGAAGAGAAGATGGCAACGGGAGAAAAGAGTCAGGAAGGTGTTGGACACAGAGGTCTGGATTCAGGCCTGGTAGGGAAGGCACTTTAGCCCCGTCTGGGCTTCTGCTGAGTGACCAGTTCATCCACCCTGCTCATCTGTAAAATGGGGACATGAAGGAGAAAGGCTTCTCATCCACAGTGCCCTAGGAGCAGTTCCCACCCATTCAGAATGAGATGTGAGCCATCTGAGAAGCACTGATACACCACTAGCCATCTCACCACAGCCTCACGATTTCCCTGGACTTTTACCCTATACTGGGAGCACGCTTCCCACCACGCCTATGAGCCAGTTACCAATATGATTCCCACTTTACAGGTAAGGAGACTGAAGCGCAGAGCAGCTAAGTGCTTGTCCAGGGTTTCAGAGCTAGCCTTTGTTGGGACCAGATTTCTACTTTTGGATCTCCCTGTCCACACAGCAGTCTTATGCTGCCCTCAATCAGCATGTTTCCAAAAAGGAGTGAGTGGCCAGGTTTTGGGTGTGCCAACTCTGGGAATCTCCCAACTGGAACTCTGACAGGAAACCGAGGCAGATCTTCTCTTCTTTCTCATCTGCCCCTTCCCAACCTCAATAAATAAAGGTCTCTTTTTAAAGGTTTCTAGGAAATGAGATTCCAATCCTTCCCTTTCCACTCCCAATCTAATTCATGTTAGTAAAGGCATTATCAGAAAGTTATTCTTACAGTCTAACCTCCATGCCTCCAGATAGAGGAAGAAAATACAAATTAGGCTTCTATTTCAGAGAGGGATATTCTTGGTCTCTAAACCCAGGGTTTAATTCTCTAACCATGACAGTCAGGGCTGGCCAATCTCAGGACTCAATGGGATCGCTTAAATTATAGAGGACCAAGTTAGAAAAATGAAAAAAAAAAAACACCCGACTCCCAGTGCTGATACTGCAGCTGATAATTAATTATCTGCTGTTTGTATGCACTGGTAGGGCTCCCCCAACCTCTCACTGATGAGGGTGCACACTGTGGCCGGGGAAGAAGGCCAGCGAGTTGGCGTCAGGTCAAGACAATTGTGTGGGGACCATCCAGAACCCTCTCGACTTCATCCTCCCCCCTCCACCCTTCCACTCCCCTCCAATCAAGGGAGGAGCTGCCCTCTCTTGCCCACCTCTCCTCCCCAAACATTTGGGAGGGAGGAGAGAGAGGGAGTGATTAGCGCAGGGCATTGTCCCCGGATAATGGGCCCCAGCTGCTGCATGAAAGAAGAGACAAAGCGCCTGGCGGCTCCACACGCATTATCCCCTCGTTAAATCTCTGTTATTAGATTAGATTCAAAATGTATTGATTCAGAGGCTGGGGGGAGTGGGGGAGGGAGGAGGATCTGGCTGGTGAATGCTGAACCATACCTCTCTGCAAGCTCTTCCTCCCCTTCCTTCACCCAACCAGGCAACTTTTCTGCCTCATGTTCTCTCAAGGGAATCTCCCCTATGCCCATACCCTGGCCTCTGAGTGCAGCCACTCTGCCTGGGCTATTCGGAAAACCACTGAATGTCCACTCCTGGGAGGTGCCCTTGAGATCCTTGAGGCTAGGTTGCCAACATCCAGAGGAAAGGCATCCCCTTTTCCAGGATGGCAGGACACAGACTCCATGGCTTTGAAGCAGCGCCAGTCACAAACTCACAGAGGGGTTGAGGCTGGGCACTTTCAGCACCTTTGTTGGAATCTTTTTAGTAGAAATGACATCACTGGCAAATGGGATAAATGGGAAAAGGAAATGAGAACTGAGAGTATTTGTAGGCGAATAGAGAAGGCTGCAGGAGAGAAGATCGGCAAGAGAATCGGCAAGCTTCCCAGAAGCACTTGTAAAGACATGAGTGTTTCTGATCTCCTCTCTGCTAGCACAGAATGAGAGGCAACTGGCTAAAGTGGCAAGAGGAGGGGAGGAAGCAGCTTCCAGGAGGTATAACAGGTGGGAAGGAAATTCTGGGTGTTCTCATACGCTGGATAGAGCAAAGGTCTCCTTGGGAGAAGACCAAGATTTGTTCTGATGAACAGGAGTTAGTGCACGGGGGGATTCTCTGGCCCTGGGCCTCAGTTTCTCATACCTGGGCAGCACAGCCCGCGCGCCAGATGGATGAGCTGATCAGATTTAGCTACTGGAGCAGAAGATGTTACATGTGGCGGCTCATTCTCGAGGTGGTTAATTGGCTGCCTCGATGCTGGGCTCTGTTGCCCCATTGATTGTGGGTGAATGGTGGGGGGAGGGAGATGGAGAATCAATGGGATGATTAGTGTCTTACTAGCTTTCTGGTTGGACACTTTGCCAATAGCCACCCATTTACTGACCAGTGATGCATTGACAGTGAATCACCAAACAGCATGGCTGCTCCAAGCAAGTTCTAGCAGAATGGGGCAGCTTTTGGTTCTAAGACCAGGCTCCAACATATGGGCAGCAGGGGTATCCCAAGAGAGAATTGATGAACATTCCCCATCCTTAGCCCAATCTCTGCTCAGCAGGAGACAACATTTGTGAGGGCCAATCCACAGCTTCACAATCTCTTGCTTTTTGCTGGAAGACCCTAATCTCTATCCATCAACAAACAAAAATAAATATACAATTTCTAATGAATCCCTTGTGACTAAAATCAAAAGCACATATGTCTGGGGTGGAAGTATCAATGAAACTTTCTTCCTAGTTCATCCTAGAAGCAACCAGCCAGTTAGACAGTATTTAATGAGTTCTTTCTGCATGCTGAGGAGTCTGGAGTGAGAAACTGAGAGAAGCTAAACCAGATAAGCCCCCTCTGTCAGCCCCTTCCTCATGCTCTTTCGGACATGAAGCTCCAAAGGTCCCACGGTTTTGCCCTCTACCCAGCCTCCTGGATGGTTTATGAACTAGAATTACAGAGTTTGGGGTCAAGGGAGTATATAGTTTCACATTTCCCATACTGAATCCCTAATAGTTGAGTGACCTGGACCAACTGAAGGGGCAGTGAAAATGTTAAAGGATTCATTCCAGATATTCCTTTTGAGTCCTCACCCTTTAGCCTGGAAGCATTTAATCCCTCTCCACCATGCCTTCCTCAGAGTGACAGGCAACCCAAGACAGGGAGAGGGACAAGGCTGGAATGAGACTGGGAAAACCAAGGAAAGCCTCATCCATACATTGCAGACACTAAGACAGGTCATCCTTGGTGGGTCTCACATTCTTTTTCTCTGACTACTTGTTAGGTTGGTGAAGCAATGGGGTTGGGTGTTCCTCAGCATGTCTTAAACTCTAATGTCTGGGAGAGGGAACCAGGATATGAGAAATAAGATCAAAGATCATTCTTCTGACTCTGTGTCCTTCCGGCCCTGCTTTCTGGTGGATGTGCCAGGGGCTGACTGCTGACAGTTCTCAAAGGAGATAAGAAATCCAGGCTGGATGCGGTGGCTCACATTTGTAATCCCAGCACTTTGGGAGGCTGAGGCGGGCAGATCACGAGGTCAAGAAATTGAGACCATCCTGGCCAACACGGTGAAATCCGTCTCTACTAAAAATTAAAAAATTAATTGTGTGTGGTGCTGTGCCCCTATAGTCCCAGTTACTCAGGAGGCTGAGGCAGGAGAATAGCTTTAACCTGGGAGGCAGATGTTGCAGTGAGCAGAGGTGCAAAGGTTGCAGTCGCACCACTGCACTCCAGCCTGGCAACAGAGCAAGGCTCCGTCTCAAAAAGAAAGAAAGAAAAGAAAGAGAGAGAGAAAGAGAAAGAAAAAGAAAAGAAAGAGAGAGAGAAAGAAAAAGAGAAAATAAAAGAAGAGAAACAAAAAAAGAAATCAAAGCCTTGGCTTTTTTGGTATTTCCCAAACACCAAACCAACTGGTGCTGACCATGGTGCTGAAGCTGCCGTCTCTGTTCCTTTGCAGTAACCAGCTGCAGGGAGACAGCTTGCTCCCACCTTCACTGAGAGATCATGAGCCCAAGTAACAGGGCTGTATGGACCCTTCCAACATCTTTCCAGGTGGATTGCAGAGCCAAGATTCCCCCTCTCTTCTCTCCATTGCTAAGTGTTCATGGTCCTGACCCTCATACCTTAAACCCCACCTCCTAGTGTTTCTTCTTCATAACATCTACTTAAAGTATAAAGAGTAACTTACATAACTGCAAACCCACTATTTAATTTAAGTCAAAAAACCAATATGACTGAAATCTCTGTACATCCCTCCTTAGTCTCATCCTCCTCCCCTTTTCCAGATAACTAATATCACGAAGTTGGTGTTTATCTTTCCTGTGCAAATGCTTTCAACCTATTTGTCACCTCCCGGTTTTCTGGGCCTGGAGGCACTAAACAACTGAAATTACACATAATTTCCAAAGTCATTTTTAATCACTAACTGTAAATCTCTCTTTTTTTTTTCTTTTGAGACAGAGTCTAGCTCTGTCAGCCAAGATGGAGTGCAGTGGCATGATCTCAGCTCACTGCAACCTCTGCCTCCCAGCTTCAAATGATTCTCCTGCCTCAGCCTCCTGAGTACCTGGGATTATAGGCATGTGCCACCATGCCTGAATAATTTTTGTATTTTTTTGTGGGGGGTAGAGATGGGGTTTCACTATTTTGGCCAGGCTGATCTCAAACTCCTGACCTCCAGTGATCTGCCTGTCTCGACCTCCCAAAGTGCTGGGATTAACTAACTGTAAATCTGTTTTTCTAACCATCCAACTTCTTCCCAAAGCTGCTTATAAATGGTTGAAAAGAGAGTTTAGGGCTTCACTGCATTTTATTCTTCCCACCTCCACCATCTGATGGGGCATGAGTATTCAGGGAAGTGGTCACAAGTGAGGTGAAGAAAGAGACATTAGGGGTTAAAGAAGCCTAGTACAGTGTTATCAGTCCTGTGTAGTAGAGAGTTGCTTTTGCCTTCAACTTAAAAGCAAAGTTGTGGGAGATGAACAGAATTCCAAAGTCCCTTATTCAGAGAAGGGTCAATGGGGAAATGCCTTGATACATACACAAATAGAGTGGACTTAGGGAGTGCCCGAGTTTCTCCTGATCAAAGAGAGCATGTTTTAAAGCCATGGTGAGCAGTTGGGGGTGGGGCAAGGGTGTAAGCATCTTGAACACCCAGCTTTTGAGGGAAGGGTTCCGACCTTGGCTTGAGATTGCTGAGATGAATTGGCATTGGAAACGGCATGGGAATGTGCCTGTGTCTTGAAAACGTCCCTGGCATTCCCTGGGGCCCTGAGAAGCTGAAGCAGAAATTCTTTGTCCCTACCTAACCAGGCCCATACCCGCTCCCCCACTGAGCTCTACCCACTCAAGCATACTGCCAGATGGACCAGAGCGTAACCAGGGTGATGCTGTAGGCCAGCACCGCCAGCAGGTAGATGCGGAACAGCAGCTTGTCCAGCACAGAGCCCACGTGCAGCCAGTCTCGGGCCACCTCTCGGATCTCATCCCGCTTCTCCAGGAAGTGCCGGATGGAGGACAGCTCCTGTAGCAGCCCAGGCACTGCCAGCGAGGCCTCCCGAGATGGTGGGGGTGGGCCGCATCTGTTCCGCGGGCTCTTCTCCAAGTCCTGGGGTCCTCCCATGTGGCTGCAGTGGTTTCCCATGGCTGGAAGAAGGGCAAAGCATTGGCAAGAGAGGGAGGCCCCGGGTGGTGGCCTGAACATGATCCCTTATGCTTCTATAGCCTGCAAGTTTTTGCTAGAAATAACTTTTCTTTTTACTCTCTCTGTTGCCCAGGCTCGAGGGCAGTGATGTGATCTCAGCTTACTGCAACCTCTGCCTCCCGAGTTCAAGCAGTTGTCCTGCCTCAGCCTCCCAAGTAGCTGGGATTACAGGCACATGCCACTACACCTGGCAATTTTTTTTTTCAATAGAGGTAGGGTTTCACCATGTTGGCCAGGCTGGTCTCAAACTCCTGACCTCAAGTGATCCACCTGCCTTGACCTCCCACATTGCTGGGATTACAGGCATGAGTCACCACGCCTGGCCAGGAACAACTTCAAGTATAAAAAGTATAAAGAGAAACTTACATAACTGCAAACAACCATCCAACTTAAATTGAAAAATCAGTGTGACTGAGGGTCTCCCTATAGCCCTCCTTAGGCACTTCCTCCACCCCCTTCCAAATCACTAATATCACGAAATATCCTTCCTGTACATTGCTTTTCAACCTATGGGCTTTCCTCAACAATCTGATCATTTAGGCCTCACAAGAGAGGCAGAGTAGAAATTATTACTATTTCCTTTTTTTTTTTTTTTTAAACCGAGTCTCGCTCTGTCGCCCAGGCTGGAAGGCAGTGGCATGATCTTGGCCACTAGCTGGGATTAGAGGCATGAGCCACTGCCCCTCATCAACTATTTGCACTTTTTATATGGTGGTGCTGAAGCTGAGAGAGGTTAGGTGACTAGCCTGTGGTCACATACTTGGAGGATCATTTAATGGTGAGACCACCAAGTCCCAGGTATCTGGACTCTTGGTCCACTGCTCCTTCTGCTACATCGTGTTGCCTCAGACGGAGAAGCAGGCTGGAAGGCAATGCCCTCATATTCATGATTTCAGATACTAGACCAGGAAATACACCTGCAGATGTGGCTTCCTTCACCATGGGAAATTAGGCATTAGGCTGGCAGACTAGTTCACTAGAACTTGATGAGATGTTCTTACAAAAATCTCATGTAAAAGACTGGCCCTAGCCAGGAGGAAGGACAAAGGAGAGATGAGTGGGGAGGAGTAGTTAAAAACAGAAGCTTAGAGTGAGATGGGCCTGGGTTCTACCAGTTCCTGGCTCCGTGATTTAGGACAAGCTAACTTCTCTATACCCCTGCTTTCTTATTTGAAAAATGAGAATGAGAATCCTCTTGGGTTGTCATGAGTATTACATGTGATCATGTACACAAAGTGCTTTGCACATGGCTGGCACAAATGTTCAGTGAATAAACCAACAAACTGACCACCATCAACAACAAAATATGGTAGCTGTAACAATTCCTCAGGAGGCACAAAATCCACATTTAATGTCTCTCTGCTCATAGATGTTTGAAATTCTAAGGAACCTGTGTTAAACAACAAATGTGTATTTGTTGTTTTAATTTTTGTTTTTGAGACAGGGTCTTACTCTGTCTCCCAGGAGGGGTGCGGTAATATGATCACAGCTCCCTGCAGCCTCAACCTCCTGGGCTCAAGTGATCTACTTCAGCCTCCTGAAGCAGCTAGAACCACAGGAGTGTACCACCATGCCCAGCCAACTTTTTAACAAAATTTAGTAGAGATGAGGTTTCACTATGTTGGCCAGGCTGGTCTTGGACTCCTGGGCTCAAGTGATCCTCCCACCTCATCCTCCGTAAGTGCCGGGATTGTAGGCATGAGACACCATGACCTGCTTTGGGCTGTTTAGAATAAGAGTTTTCAAAATCCCAGTGGCAGTATTTAACTGTGTGAGGCAAGGAGACCAATAATTGCCTAAGGGGTATCCATTTGACTTCACTCATGGGTCCATCCTAGAGAGAGGCCACTCAGCCCAGAGGACTCATCTCCTGACATGCTCAGCCTCTGGGACTCTTACCCTCTTTTTCCACACCCAAGGTGAGGTTGTGTAAATGAAGGAAGGGTCTGGATTGACACTTTTGTCTGAAGGCTGCCCCCTCTCAATAAGGCAGGGCATGGAGTGCCATGTGCAGTACAGCACCTCCTTAGCAGGCCAACCTTCCAGAGACTTTCCATGACATCCAGGCCAGAAGTGGCCCCTCTGTGTGGACTCTTCCCTTATGTTTCTCACCTGAGCAGTCATCAGTCTTGGTGGCTTGGGAGGTGGCTGGGGGCCTATGGGAAGTCGACTGCTCCCGCAGACAAAGTAGCCAGGCGATTCTCTCCAGAACCAGGTGACGCAGCCAGGCAGGCACAGGCTGCTGCAGATCTTGCTTGTGCACCAGCCTCACGATGAAGATGGTCTCGGCCAAACTTATTACCAGCAGAGCCATGCACACGACAAAGTAGACACCTGTGCAGCCCAGGGCAGAGGCAAGAGACACACACAGGAGGTGGGAGGGTGCTGGTTTCTCCCCAGACTGAGCTCTGCCGTCAAGAGAGGCCTTACCAATGAGAGGAGTGCCGATGGCCGTGGCCGGGAGCGTGTCAGAAACGATGATCAGGAAGACTGAGTAGCCCAGAAGCAGTGTGATCTTGAAGGATACCCTCTCGCCACTGTTGGGGGGCAGGTAGAAGCCCACGATATCCATAACCATGAGGAAGATGCTAGGCAACAGCAGGCCGACCACATAGAAAAGGGGCCGCCGGCGGATGACCACCTGGGACCAGGAGAGGAGTTTGTGGGAAGCCTGGGGCAGGCAGGGTCTGCAGACTCCTAGGAACAAGCCCACAAGCTCAGACCCCCTTGCTTTATGGGGCTTCCAACCTGGATTGCTCAGAGAAGAACACAATACCCTGCCTCTCAATCCAGGCTTGTGGCTGTTTAGAATAAGTAAGGGAGATTCAGTGGAGTTTCCCCATCTACTTCACTGAAGTTCCAGATGTGTGCCACCCTGGGGTTAGAAAAGGGCTATAGTTCTTCCCAGTATGCCTCCTTAAGTCTACCTGGGTGTGAAGGTCTACCATCCACTCCCACTCACGTAGAACTTCATTTCTGCATAGGAGTTACTGCTTTCCATGCTGAACTCCCGGAAGTAGGGCAGCACCCCCAGCAACTCCCACTCTCCTTGGTTCATGAAGACACTCTTGTCGAATTTCACCTTTTCTGGAGAGCGCCACAAAGAGATGTTGATGTCCTGGACTGAGAGAGAATAAAGCAAGCCAGCTTTGGAATCTAGTGCCCAGAGCCTGCCGGACCGTGTCATGATGGGACACCGGTGGGCAGCAACCAAGGGAGCTGATATCCGACGGCCCAACCTCAGCCTCAGCACATCACCTTCAGCCTCGGTGTCCTCAGCTATGAAATAAGGTACTCATTATACCTTTCTCACAGGGCCTCACTAAGGGCAGATGAAGTCTTAAATGAAAACACACGGTGCAAAGAACCATGCAAACCATTCATTAGAAAGCTCTCTCTCTCTTCACACACACACACACACACACAGCCCTTCTAAACAGCTTTCTAAGTTTCCCTGTTAGAGTTACCCATTGCATAAATGAACAAAAGTCAACATTCTTCACCTTTGCCTTGTTGGAACTGCCTGTCTTTAAAAGTGAATTAGGAAAATAAGCGAAATCCTCACTTAATAGATTTCAATTCCACTTTTCAATATCTGCAGCAGAGACATATACACCAGGAAGGACAGGAGTATCCATTGTAGGAAAATATTAGAAAATATTGAAATATCCATCAATCGGGAAAATGCTTAAAAAGCTAGGATGTGACCAAAATCATTAGATGCTTGCATTGGTGGTAGTGGTGAGCACAGCTGCCTTCTAAAATCATGAGCTATTTTATAGCAGCTAAAATTTTTGAGGAAGATCTAAATATGCATGAACTTAAAAAAATGTCCAAGGTCTATTGTTGAGTAAAAAGAATCAGGTAGTAGCATATAATAATATATACTGATGTATTTGTGTAAAATAAGAACTCATAAACCGATTTCCATGTGCTTTCCATAGATGTGCGTGTGTGTGTGTGTATATGCACACATGTATGTGTGCATGTAAATGTGTAGACAAAGATCTGGAAAAATATACTGTGCTAGATGAAGTTTCTACTGATAAAAATGGTTAACTCTTGTTGAAGTTTGGGATAGAGGGTAGAAGTCAAAGGAGATGTTAGCCTTATCTGTAGTTCTGGTTTTGGTCAATACAGTCATGCATCACCACCATAACTTAAGTTTAAGGTAATGAATACATCAGAACAGAAGTGGGGGATGCCTTCTTGCAGCAGGGTGGTGTGCACTTCGCTAGCCCTCTACCAAGCCCTTAGCTAGCATTCATCTGCTCGGTAACATTTGCTGGGCACCTTCCTCTGTGCCAGGCCCTGTGCTAGGGATCTAAAGGTGGGCAAGAAGTCATATCTCTGCCCTTTCTAAGTTTTTTTACTTTTTTTTTTGAGATAGAGTCTTGCTCTTTTGCCAGGCTGGTGTGCAGTGGCACGATCTTGGCTCACTGCAACCTCCATCAGTCTCCTGGATTCAAGCGATTCTCCTGCCTCAGCCTCCTGGGTAGCTGGGACTACAGGTGTACACCACCATGCCCAGCTAATTTTTCATATTTTAGTAGAGACGGGGTTTCACCATGGCCAGGATGATCTTGATCTCCTGACCTCCTGATCTGCCCGCCTCGGCCTCACAAAGTGCTTGGATTACAGGCATGAACTTTTTATTTTTATAGGGTCTCACTATGTTGCCAAGACTGGCCTCAAACTCCTGGGCTGAAGCAATCCTCCTTCCTTGGCCTCCCAAAGGGCTGGGACTACATTTATGAGCCACTGCGCCCACCCCTTTCTAAGTTTATATCTAGGAGGGAAGTACACATTGAACAAGTACTTACAAGGGTGATAGAGGTGGAGAGGAGACCAGGATGCTATAAATTGGGCAACAAGGATGGCCCAGTCCAGGGGATGAGAGGGGAAACTGAGGAGCTGATACTTATTCTGCCATCAGAGGGTTGGCCAGGCTAGGTGGGGTTGGGAAGAGCAGGTGTGGGGCAGGATGGGAGAGGGAGGAAAGGGCCAGGTAGCCTAGGAGAGGAAAAACATGTGATAAAGGGAAAGAATATGAGGATTTGGGGCTAGAAAGGTAGGCAGCCAGGCAGGAGCAGAGCTCCAGGGAGCAGATGAGCCTGGAGCAGCGGGCTGTGGCAGAGTCAGCTCAAGAGGGTTGATTGTGTTCCAGGATATGCCATCGAGGGGTTTTAAGTTACACAGTCAGATTTGCATCCTACTAAAATCTCACTGGCTGCTGTGAAATCACAAATTAAGGGGGACACAAATGCATGGAGAAATCAGGTAGGAGGCTAAAGCAGAAACCTAGGCAGAGGACGAGGGTGGCTCTCATGGAGGTGAAGGGAAATAAATGGATCTGAGATGCTTAGTGCCAGATCCTGTTGGAGATGTTGGAAAAAGTTGTCCCTTACTGAGCATCTTGCAGTCAGTTCACACTCTCATTGAATCCTCACCACAACAGAGGGGCAGCAAGAGCAGCAGATTCACCTCATGCAGAGGATGAGGAAGCAGAGGCCCAGGACATCAAGAAAATAAGTGGTGAGCAGGCTGGATACGCAAGAAGGCACCCTGGGGAGCACTTCTAGCTGAAGTGTCCCTGGGGTCCCCTAACCTCCACCCCTGCCCCGGCAAAGCCCACATACTCACTGGTGTGCAGCCAGCTGGTGAAGGTCAGTGAGCAGTTCTGGACGTCGAAGGGGAAGTTGTAGATGTCGAGGCTACAGGCAGTCACGACCTGGAGGGGCTTGTAGTTCTGAACTTTGCCTTGATGCTGAATATACACGTACGGGATATTTGGAGACTTCCCCACGTCCACGCTGGCCCGGGAAAAGGGGTCAGTTTGGGAGCTCAAGAGGCAGGGCAAGCCCTGGGAGCCTGAAGATCTTAGAACAACTGGGCAGGGAATGAAGTTCGGGGAGGGTCTAGGCAGCAAGACAACCTGAATGTTTTGTCTGGCCTCAGTTTTTCCAACCTTCCTATCACAGGCTTCCTGACTTGCCATTGTCAAGGCTACTTTTTAAGCAGTAGGCATTTCTCCTGTATTCCCTTGGCTCCTGGCCACACAAGGCAGGGAGGAAAACCCATGGGCCCAAAAGCCAGGGACAGTAGGGAGCACTCCCAGTGGCCCCTACGCGTCACTGCCCCAGGCTGGGCAAAGTTTGGCTCCCAGGATCGCCAGCCCTGTGGGACAAGGCAGGCTTGATGAAAGAACAGGATCTTGTGTCTTGTCCCATCCTGACTCTAGGCTTCTCTTTGCTTCCCACCCCTAAAAGTCCTTTGAAATGAGGATAATCATTTCTGGAGGAAAAGGAGCCAGAGAAATGGATAGGAATTGGGGAAAGCCAGAAAAGCCCCACAAAACCTCATCCCACTCTCATAGCTGATCTAGAAGTGATAGGCCCTCCTGAATGACCACTGTGGCATGGAGGTGGGCTGAGCCCAGCGTGCTAAGCCCTCAGCCTTCTGTGAGATCAGGATGAGGGATGAGAAGTCAAGACTAAGGCCACTTCACTGTTGAAACTGGAGATCCAGCAGAAACTGGGATTTCCCAGAGCCCTCCAGCCTGAGCTACACAGGGGATGGGGTGTGGTCACGGTCAACTGCCTCCCTTGGAAAAATGTCAGTGGCACCCCCTGGAGTTGGACAATGCTGTGGGTATGGGTGGAGGATGGCCGATCCCACCTGTCATCTTCCCTTTTCCATCTGTCTCCCCAGCCATCTTCCCTGCCCTTAAATTCTGAAGTCCAGTTGGTGGGCCCTGAATGACCCTGCAAGATGGGGAGAAGGAATGTGGGCTAGGCCAAGTGGGACTGACCATGTTTGGCTGCCAGGAATAAAGCCTGGTGGGACCCACTTCATAATGGAGGAGCAATCTGCGGTCTGTCGGGTACACATGTGACTTGGGAGGTCTAAGCATGTCCTCCACGCTCCTTTCCGCCAGAAGCAGCAGCCACCATCAGTGCTCCACTTTTTTGGAAACATTTACTGTCTCCTTTAAAAGTGCAGCTGACCCATTAGGCTATTGTAACTCAGTGTGAATTCATTCACTAGTTGCTTCCCTGTGGCAGGGGCCTTTGGACTAAGAAGTACGAAATGTCAATATCAAGCACAGAAAAGGAGGAGTTTTCAAAAAGAAAACAACAGAAAAAGGTAGAGGGGAAGACAAAGGAAATCTGGACACACCAGCTTTACCTACAGTCTGCAATTCTTGGCGGGACATCACGGTTGCAACAGTGGCAATCTTGTCTCTCCATCCCCAGGCTTCTCCAGCCCCTAAGCCACCCAGCCACCCCACAACTGATGACGGTACTCACAACTCATTGATGAGAATGTCTGGGACCCAGATGCTGTCTGTGGGGATGGACAACTTGGTGATATTGTCGAAGTCCTCAGGGTTCCACTGGAGAAACTCATCAGTCCAGTACTAGGGAAGGAGCAGGGATGGTCACAGTCAGCCTCCTCCATCTCCAGTGAGAGTCGCCTGCAACTCAGGCAGACTTCACCCCCAGTGCCCAGGCAACAGGTGGGCATCTTCCTGGGAAAGGTGGGTGTCAGTGGCACCCAAATCCCTCAGCAGTAACTGAGAGTCCCCCAACCTCTTCATTCACACTCTGCCTACACACATAACAACTCAGATAGATGCAGCCTTGCCCAGGGAAGGAAGTCAGTCATTTCCAATGCCATGAGTCCCCCCTCTGCCAGCTGAGAATTTCAAACAAATAACTTCTTGGATCTTGGTCTCGACATATTTATATGAAGATAATGACATCGGCTTCACAGGGTGGAGATGGCTGCTGTTAAGTTTTGATTAATGTATTTTCCATTTCTGTGCCAGGAGGGCCAGTCTAAAATGTAAATTTGATCATGTCCCTTGCTTAAAATCCTTCAGGGGTGTCCCATTACCTTTAGGATAAAGTTAAACTTCATAGCCAACCCAGGCTGATATAATCTGGCCTCCACTATCTGTCTAGCCTTATGTTTTGACCATGCCTCTCTGTGACTTCTACACTGCAGCTGTATGCAATGAAACATTGCTGGAACCCCCACGTCTCTGCCCACCCTGCTTCCTCTCCCCAGTCTTCTTTATCAAGGTACATTTTCCTCATCCTTCTGGACTTAGCCAAGGCATCTGTCTTCTCCCTTCTCCATGACACCGTCCACTACCCCCGCACCCCAGGCTGGTGACATGTGTCTCCTCTGTGCTCCCATGGTTAGCACCTTGTCATTGCCACATTGGAGTGGCTGTCTTGTTGCATTTCTGTTGTCAGTACCTGTGTCTGGTCTGTGAGCTCGTGGCAGGCAGAGCCTCAGTCTAGTTTGTGTCTCTAATTCCAGTCTCTTTGCACAGTTGCTGGCACATGTAGACTGCCATTCGCTCACTGCTGACGCAAGCAACTGGGGCAGACAAGCGGCCCTAGAGCTGTAGAGGTGGGAGCTTGGCTGGATGTCCCCACAAAGGAGCTCCAGGCTGCCTGTGCTTGTTTGGGTCCCTTCCCTTGGTGTGCTGCAGTAAGGGATCCCTCTGTGAGGCAGGCGCAGAGCAGTATCTCAGGGATCAGAATTCTAACTTCTTCCTCCACCCCACGCCCTGTCCCATGACTGGTGGTGGTGATGGATGTGCCATGAGCTGTGGGGAGGGATAACAGAGACCCACTTATGCCCAGTGTGTCCCCAGAGCCTCTTGGGTGTGACCTCTGTGAGCTGTCCTCATGCTCCTGCCTCTGTGTGTTCAGCCACTTTAGTTTCCCTTCTGCTCTGACTTCTCCCAGACAACCCCAGGGGCTTCCAGAGCCGGACCCCTGGATAGTGGCCCCCACTCTTTTCCTTCCCCACCCCAGCTCGAAGCCAGGACTCCTGCCAAGCTGCAGGCACATCCATATACCAGGGGCTGACCCAGGCCCATCAGAAGCTCAAAGAGTAGGGAAACGGCCGAGGATGTGGGGACTAAGTGGATGGAACGAACCATCCTGTTTCAATCACCCAATTTGGTTGCTGTCCAATTTGGCTAGGAAAGAACGAAGGCAGAACGGTCTAGCAAGTAGAGCTGGCTGAGAGTTAAGTCCTCCCTTCAACAGAGGCTGGACAAGCCATAGTCTGGGATGCTTTGAAGAACTTCAGAAGCCAGCGGGGATTTGGAGGGTTTCTCCTCCACCATCTTTAAGCCCCCTTCCACTCTCAGACCTGAGATGAGAAGATTCCACACTCCTAGATCTCAGGCTGAGGATGCCTCTGAGCCTCTCCCCTCACCTTCCCTCACCAAGGCCAAGGCCACTGAGACTCCTTCCCGGGAGGAGGGGTCCCTATCCCAAGGAACAGGGGTGGGGAGGCGCAGGTCTGCTCACTTGCCGGTACCAGATGTAGGTGGTCAGCACCTGATTCTTCTCATCCTAAAAAAGGAAAGGGAGCTTGAATAAGTTATCCTGCAGACTGGAGGGCCACCCCACACATGCCGGCCCTACAAGGAGAGGCTTCCCTGTGCTCCTATTGCTTTGGAAAGTGAGAGAGAAGAGCGGGGGCTGGGATGGGAAAAGTAGATAGACTGGAGCTCCCTGGTCACACAGGAAAAATTAGTCCTTCGCTAGGGCACACGCAGAAAGAAATAACAATGATTTATTTTTCTTTTTGAGACAGAGTCTTGCTTGCTCTGTTGCCCAGGCTGGAGTGCAGTGGCATGATCTTGGTTCACTACAACCTCTGCCTCCCAGATTCCAGCGAGTCTCATACTCAGCCTCCTGAGTAGCTGGGACTACAGGGGCATGCCACCATGGCCTACTAAGTTTTGCATTTTAGTAGAGATGCAGTTTTGCTATGTTGGCCAGGCTGGTCTTGAACTCCCGGCCTCAAGTAGTCTGCCCACCTTGGCCTCTTAAAGTGCTGGAATTGTCACCGTGCCCTGACAACAGTGATTTATGTTTCAACTTCAAATATACATATAATGCTGGGAGCAGTGTCTTACGTCTGTAACCCCAGCAATTTGGGAGGCTGAGGCAGATGAATGGCTTGAGGCCAGGTGTTCAAGACCCACCTGGCCAACATGGCCAAATCCCGTCTCTACTAAAAATACAAAAATTAGTCAGGCTGGCTGGCGTGTGCCTGTAGTCCCAGCTACTTAGCCAGTTGAGACACAAGAATTGCTTGAACCTGGGAGGCAGAAGTTGCAGTGAGCCAAGATTGTACCACTGTACTCCAACTCCAGCCTGGGCAATGGAGTGAGACTCTGTCTCAAAAAGAAACAAACAAAACATATGTATTTTATATATATATTTCTGTGTGTGTGTATATATGTATATAACATGCATACGTATATCTTCTATTATTTTCTATTATATAATGTAAATCATATATATTTAACATAATCAAAGGTATATATGTACCTTCTATTATATATCTCTCTATATTATCATATGGTATAAGATCATATCTAGTATTAAATTATATAATAGGTAATATATATTATGATACACACACACATATATATAAATGGCCTGTCTTGGTGTGAAATTAATAGGTACAAAACCACATATATCACAAAACTCATCACTCTCCCTTCTCCCCCAACCAATTCCCAGTTTTACTTCCCAAAGCACCACAGTACCCAGTTAATTGTGTTTCTTTGCAGAGATGTTCTAAACACAATGAATCATCCCATATCTAGGGGGTACACTGACAGTAGTAGAGACTGGACGTTGAGTCCTGCCCACCTGACTCCGACACAGAGCCACTGTATGTCTGCAACTTCCTTCTTGGCGATTTTATCTCTGCACAATGTCTGATCTCCTCTTCTGAGCAGTGCACCCCACCCTACTATGGTAGCTGATGAAGGAATTGATGAATAATTGATCTGTTGGCTCATTCTTCAACGATCATTTAGTGATAACTGCCATGTACCAGGGATGTGTGTAAGGCACTGAGGTCGTAAAGATGCATGGGATATTCTTAATCCTCTTACAGCTGACATAGAGAGATGGTTATCATTATGCAAGGTATGAAGAATCACATGTGGGAAGTGACTCCCTCATTGTACAGGTTTGGGAGCGGTGGCCACAAGGTGACCCCAGGTTTCTGGTTTGGGCAGCTGTGCAGATGGTGCTGCAATCCATCCTCAGTTGTGGTGCCAGACCATAGGTCCTGTGGGTTCTTGAATGCCCCCGAGCTGCCTAGGGGGTGACTTGTCTCACATGACCTCCTCCCACCCCCAAAGGTCTGCCTGTGTATAGCTCGAGCCTCACCACGTTGAGGATGGCATAGACAATGACATCAATGGATACGGTGGTTGGCTTCCTCCAGTCCCTTACAGGCCGCACTGCCTTCTTGTAGTTGGTCAGAAGGTAATCCGACAGCCTCAGCAGAGCAGGCTTGGTGGTGTTTCGGCCCTGGAGGCCCCCACTCCTCCTGGCTGGGAAGGAGAGCAGTTCAAAGCAGACACCAGACCCCCGAGTCTTCCCCCGGTTCTCTTGCCCTGGTTTGTAAGCTCTTAAAACAGATGTGTCTCCACCATGCCCGCCTCACAAAATTCTCAGATATCCCCAGAGACTGACATTCTCACCACTAGAGCATTTTGTCTGCAGAGATTCCTACCACAGTTCAAATGGAGTACCTTGTAGAAAGGACCTATGCATTAATTGACAGCAAAGCATGAATCTGGCTTGGAAGAGCAGGCAGCACGAGGCAGCTGAAGTTCAAAGCAGACTGAGGGCTAAGAAAGGTGGAGAGTAGGTGGGCCCATGGGGCCTAAGTGAGGGGCTCTGGGGAGCAACAGGGAAGCTGGCTGTCAGGGTGTGATACTAAAAGCAAGAGGGTTGCAAGAAAGCGTGACCCCAAGTCCACAATTTCTTAGCTCAAGGGTCCACATCAGGGTTTTCCTACGCTGAGGTCAAATCTCAGCATCTGCATACACCACCTTCTTCTTGAGCCTGAAACTGGTAAAGAAGGAAGTACGGGCATCCAGTAAAAACTGACATTTCCTCTACATCCTGCAAAAGCCACCGTAAGACGATGCCTGCACCCTGCCCTAGGCACACACAAGCTATGGGCGGAGGGCTGACCAGGTCCACCTCCTAGGGTTGCTGTGAGGGCAAACTTGATGGGCTTAGAAAGACGATCATGGTAAGGTGTGAAGAGAGTGAGGAGAAACCTAACGACTTCTGGGGCAGGAGGCCTATGGGGACAAACCAGCGATGAGACAGCCCAACTCCTGGGCTATGAAGATTTCGTGTGCAGCTGTTTTCGCTCTGGAAGCAGTAGGAGCGCTTCCAGAAGGGTGGCCTGACATAGACAAGTGAAAATGCATGGGACGACAAAGGGAGTACAATGTAGAGGGCCAGCGCTCGGGCAGCAAAGGGGAGATGGGGCAGTCAGGGGAGCCAGGGTCTTTCACTGACCAGGTGCCAGCAGGCCTGGCTTTTGCCAAACAAGACCGGGTCTTCTTTCATCTTGTGTGCAACTTGTACAACAAATCAACCCTATAGATTCCCCCTCCTCTCACCCTGCTATCCGTGATAAGCTGCTGGCTTCCTTCAGAAGGACGGAGAAGAACAGAGAGAGAACGCAAAACAAACAAACAGCAACAACAAACCTATTTTTTAAGTGTCTCCTTCGGAATAACATGAATGAACATATTCTTCGTTTAACTTTAGAAGAGCCCACCAGAGTGGCTATTTGCAGACAAGGATTCCCAAGCCCCAGAAAGATGGGCACCGTGCCCTGCAAGTGGCAGAACCGAGTTCAAACTCAGACCTGTGTGCATCTTCACTACACCAGCAAAAGCCTGGCTCCTACTGACTGCAATCCTGACCAGCTTGGAGAGCACCGAACTCATCCCAGAAGGCTCAAGGCAAAAGAAGGACAGAGTTTCTTCTCGATCAAGGAAGCTCCCCACCACAGTCATCACCTACAGCTTGCATTTGCTTAACCCACAGAGCATCCCCAAATGACTGCTCCTGGGAGGAAGGACAACTTGCCCAGAGCCCTTTGCATCTGTCCAACCCCTGGATGGCATCTTTCTAACTGTGCTCCAGTGTGCTTCACCCTAGCTCTGTAAGGAAGGAAACCTCCCAAAGGGGAATGAATGTGGTCTGCAGCAAAAGGAAGCAGGTCCCTTTGTGACTAAAACAACTTGCATTCAAGGGAGTCAGGAAAGTACAGGTGTAGGGAATGCAGAGAGAAGTTGGGTGTTAATGGAGTTTAGTCCTGGAAAGAAACTTGGGGAACCTCAGGCCCAGAGAATAAACCCATACAACAAAACCAGTGAAGTTGAGGAAAGATGACTAGACTGGTTCTGGTCCCCACTCTGCTGCTAACAAGCTGTGTAACTTTGAATGAACTACCTGCCCCGCCTCTCTGGACCACAGAAGTCCCATTTATAACAGGAAGGGGTGGACCAAATGAGTTCTAAGTTCCCTTACAGCTTTCATTCAAAGAGTTTAGGGAAAGGGCAAAGAGGAGAGGAGCCCCCTCCTGGTGCCTGTCTTTGTATTTCTCAGACACCAGGCTACTTCTCTGCTCACCTGTTTGCAAGCTCCACTCTTGCCCCGCCCCGGAACCCAACATGCCCAACTCTCTCTAGCTTGACCACCAAGATGCCTCAAATGCTGTCATGCTCATAGGTGGTAAAATAGCTGACTTTCCTGCAGCCACACCTTTCCCCACCCTCCTCTCTGCAGCCCTCCGAGGACTGAAGCATCCCCCGCCCCAGCTCCGCAGATGATCAGCCAAGTCCTGCCGCTTCCTGAAGCCCGCTTACCTTCTCCCTGTGCCAGGAATGTGGGGAGGAGCAAGGCGAGCAGTGCCTGCTGGACCCACAGCAGCATAGCGAGCTTCCCACGCATGGGAGTGCCTCCGAGCGCTCAGGGCGAGGCCCACCAAGGGCCAGCCTGCCTGCCCTCGGCCAACCTCATGTCCCAGCCAGCCTGCCTCTTGCAGCCACTGCCCACACTTTCTGAGACTGCAGCCTCGCACTCCCAGGGCCACCAAGTTTGGGGAGGCGCCAAGTTTTCCTGCAATCAGTCCTTCAGCTGGATCATGTTTCAGGCGGGAGGAAAGGGGAGGGGATCGCTGAGAGGGGAGCCGGCCCTAGCTGATGTCATGCTGTAGGAACTCAGTCCATCCATTCGGCCAGGGGGCTTGGCCGTGTTTCCCCAAGGAGTAACTTGGGTGGGGACAGGGGCTGCAGGAGCTCGTGAGGCAAGGGTGCAGCCTGACCCCTGGGAGGTGCATCAGGCTACTGCTTTCATTGATGTCCCTTGGCAAGTATGTTTTGGTGGCACTGGGCTGGGGCAGGGTAGGTGAGTCAGGCAGAAGCAGGAGGGCCATTTTCTTACTCCCCAGGGTGATATAACCAACCAGGTGACTGGGCACCTCTGCAGTCACAGGAAGGGTAACTGGGGTCACCACAGGTCTGCCCTTTTGTCCTCATCTAAATAGTCATATTTAAATAGTAAAATATATATTAAAAAATAAAATGTATAATAAAAATATACTTTTACTATCCATATTTATTTTGTGCATTCTTATTCTACATAATAAATACATGTAGTAAAAATAATAATAATACATGCACTTTATAGAAAAATATGAAGAAAAATTAAAACCATCTGTAAGTTTATGACACAGAGACAGCCACTCTTAACATTTGGGTGTATATTCTTCTATAATTTCCTTCTGTAATGTGTATACAATGAAGTAAATATCACACACATTTAATTTTGTATCCTCCTTGATATCATTTTGTAAGATTTTCTTTTTTCTTTTTCTTTTTTTGTCTTTTGAGACAGAGTCTTGCTATGTCCCCAGGCTGGAGTGCAGTGGCGTGATCACTGCTCACTGCAACCTCAACCTCCCCTGTCTCAGATGATCCTCCAATCTCAGCCTCTTGAACAGCTGGGACTACAAATGCAAGCCATGTCCGGCTAATTTTTGAATTTTTGGTAGTCCTCCCAAAGGGACTAGAGACATGAACCATCACGCCTGGCCTTGGAAGCATTTTCATTACCTTCCTTTTAAATGTGGCTTTCTTGAAAAAAGTGTTTCTTTTCTCTTTGCGAGTTAAATAGACAAGTTCTATCCCTCAGGCACTCAGCTGTGTACCCCTAAAGTTACCTGCAAGAAGAATTACTGTGCCTTTCTATTTGAAGGAGTCCTACCCTAGCTCACTTTTGGGTAGATGCCCCTACACCAATCATGGTAAGCATCAACCACAAAACATTTTCTTTCCTTTTAATTTATTTTCCACTTGACTGTAAGTTTGGAATAGGCTAGGAACTCTGCAGGAAGGAGGAATTTTCTGAATAGTAGGTGAGTTAAAAAAGAAAGAAAGAAAGAAACTACCTTGGTCAGGGCTGCATCCGTTTCAGTTCTTATTCCTGTGCCTTGTGAAATCTACATAAAGCTTTATACCATTCACTGATGGGGTCCTTTCCTGTGGCCGTTAGCGGGGTGTGGTTCTGCAATGTGCAGTCAGGTTCAGGGAGCCTGGGCTGCTCTTCTCTTAGGTCATGTGCTTCATCACTGCGCAATCCAGAAAAACATGGACAACCAGCTCCAAGCGTTTCCCTTGGGGGAATGGAGATGAAGGCAGGGAATGGAACAGAGGACCCCAAACTTCTAGAGAATTTAGAGTCAGACCTCTCCAGAATTCCAGAATGAATGTCCTCAGACCTGAGGTGTGACAGCAGGATAAGGCAAGGCAAGAAGAACCAGACTGCCTCGTGGGCCACAAGGCTGAGGTCTTGAATGGGGCCCAAGCTCAGGCAGAGCACTGTAGATTCCTAAATGCATCCTCAAGCCCAGCGAAGATTCTTTTTTTTTTTTTTTAATTGAAACAGGATCTCACTTCATCACCCTCGCTGCAGTGCAGTAGCAGGATCACAGCTCACTGCAACCTCAACCTCCCTGGCTTAGGTGATCATTCCACCTTAGCCTATCCACCCAAGTAGCTGAGACTACAGGTGCATGCTACCATGCCTGGCTAATTTTTGTATTTTTAGTAGAGATGGATTTTGCCATGTTTCCCAGGCTAGTCTCTAATTCCTAGGCTCAAGCGATCCACTTGCCTTCAGCCTCCCAAAGTGCTGGGCTTACAGGCGTGAGCCACCATGCGCAGCCAACAAAGATTTAAGCTCTCACTTACCTCTAAGTGGCCATTACCACTTAGAAATCTGCTGAAAATTTATAGACGACTTTCTCCTCCTATTTATGTGCATTATGAAATCTGCATAGAGCATTATGCTTTTCATTGATGGGGTTCCTTCATACAGCCATAAGCCAGGGTTTGGCCTTTAGTAGTAACAAACCCATTTGGGGTTGCCATTATAATCATTTCCTCATTGAAGAGCAAACAGACACTTAATTGCTCCCCCAACACAACCTAACCACTACCCAGAATTCTCCTTTTGCATTTGGGGTGTTTTTGTATATCCATGAAGCCCTCCCTACCTCTTGCTCCACACCTAGGCTGGTGTGGCCTCGAGCCCATTCCTCCCACAGAGCCGAACATTTGGAGACAGAGAACTGGCAAGAAGCATTAGGAACTGAACTTATTCTGGAAGGGCAGCACCAAAGCAGGAGGGACGGGAGCATGAAAAAGATGGAAGGTAAAACAATATTTTCACAGCTGTGGGGATCTGGAGAAGGGGAAGAGAGGAGAAGTAAAAAGTGAAAGGAACAAGAAGAAAGTTAGGAAAGGAACTGAGGAGGAAAAGGAAGATTGGAGTAAAAGGCAAAGAAGAAGGGGAGAAAAAAAGGGAGGAAAATGGCAAGAGAAAAGAAAGAGAAAGAGGAGGAGGAGGAGGAGGAGGAGGAAGGATGGAGCAGAAGCAGGAGGTGAGGTTGAACTATGAAGCCAGGGTGGTCTGAGTGTGGCTCACCCCTCCCCACTGCAGTATTCTAGAAAGCGGGCTGTCAGCACAGGAGAGTGGGGTGCCAGCCATGAGCATGTGTTACAACCCCTCCAGAGGTACTGGGAAATCCAGGAGATCCTGTCCCACGGACCCCAAGCCTTCATTTCTGCATCGAGCTCCTGGAATCCTCTGGGACTGTCCAATTGCGTTAGGAAGGAGAGAGGATGTCCTCTGCACAGTGAGTGCATTAGAGAATTAGCTCCTTGGGTAACAGGATTAGAGAGAGCCGGGGAGGCCATGGCCTCAGATGGAGATGTATTGCCTGTGTGCCTTTCTGATGGAGCGGCAATCAAGTTTCCCCTGAAGAAATGTCCTATTAATGGATTTGATGGCACAACAGACAGGGGGAAGCTGGAGCCGTGGGGCCAGTGGCGGGGTGTAAATTACCTCAGATGAAACTGTGGAGTCACTTTTGCCCCTTTTAAATAAGGTAAGAATTAGTGAGAGGCCTTGATGAACTCCCCTTGGCCGGTGGGGATGAGGAAAAAGCAGAGGCCGCACTAATTTGATTCCTGAGCTCTGCCTGCAGACAGTCAGGCTCCTCCCAGGGAACAGAGGCAGACACACAGATGGCAGGGATCCAGTTCGGGCAATGAAAAGCTCTGAGACTGCAGGACCCACAGGCCTGAGCCTTCCTTCCCCTTGTGTGCAGCAGCCTGAGCACTGCAGGGAGGAGGACGTGCTCACACGTGGGCCTCAACTTCCCACCCATCGCTGGAGGCCGATGCCCCTTGTCCTACCCCTTATTGCTTTTCCTGCTCCCATTTTCCCGGTTAAAACGCGGAGCCCAGAGAGCCTCCATGACATGGCTTAATTCCCACAGCTAGTTACAGATGAAACTGAGATCTTCCAGACTCTTGGCTCCAGCCTTTTCTGTTACAGCTGTGTTTCCCATCTTCTGCAGTAAAATTTTACTAGTCTGTAAAACTTTTACCACCAAAGAGCCTGACCTTTTAAAACCTATAAATGTACCAAAACTCTGCGACCTGTAGTAACATCTGGCCACACTAGGGACCCACCTGCTAGAAAAGGGCTGGGGGAGGCTTAAGGTGTGTCATCACAGTGCTAAAAGGAAGATTTACCTTTGTCTTCCCTCATCGCCCCTTTGGTTGGGCACCCAGGGTTGGCACTTGCTCACACAGTGCCCCTGCAGAGCCTACCTCTCTGTGCTAGGGGTCAGATAAGGAGCGCCTTTTCTATCACCCAGTTCCAGGGACTTAATGCACTCTGGCATGGAAGTTGGAAGATTCAGGGGCTGTCTATGGATGGAGAGGGTGGAAGCCAGGAGGATGGCAAAATGCCTGACTCAAGTTTCCTAGTTTGCCTGACCGAAGAAGCAGCAGTGGGCATCATAGGAAGGAGAGAGGCACAGCAGTGTCTTCAATAGTCACAGGAGAGCACCTTCCTTCCTGGTCTTCTTTGCCCTGCTGTCCTATCATGTATGATTCAGAGCTTTCCTCCACCAAGGTCCTGGGTCCTTGAAATGGCCCTGCTCTGCACCACCCCACCAACAGTAGCCCCCAGTCATCGAGCATATACTATGTGCCCAGGACTGTGCTCAGCTCTTTATCTTATTTAATATTTATTTCCTATGAAGAAGATATTGTTATTACTCCCATATTGTAGATGAAAAAAATGGAGGCAAAGTGGCCAGGTGCAGTGGCTCACACCTGTAATCCCAACACTTTGGAAGGAAAAGGCAAGTGGATCGCTTGAGCCCAGGAGTTGAGACTAGCCTGGGCAACATGGTGAGACCCCACTTCTACAAAAACTAGAAAAATTAGCCTGACGTGGTGGTGCATGCCTATAGTCCCAGCTACACAGGAGGCTGACGTAGGAGGATTACCTGAGCCCAGGGAGTTTGAGGTTGCAGTGAGCTCTCTGCAGCCCTCTTCATGGTATGGGAATGTATTATTATTATGTTGGTTCTGAGTGCATGGGGTTTGGCTTCATCTGAAGGGTGGGGTTATTTTTTGTCTCCTGTCCCCATCATCTAGAACAGGGGAAGAGGTCTTTTCTAGATCTCCAACTGGACAGGTTGGAAATTCTAAAGTAGTGGCACAGTGAGGCTTTTTATTATTGATTTTGACCTCAAAAGAGCAGATGAATGGGAGGCTGTTCCTATTGGTTGGGTGTGTGTATTGCCACCTTCTACATGGATACAGGCAAGGAATAGGAATTAAGAAACCTGGTTGGGCATGGTGGCTTATGCCTGTAACCCCAGCACTTTTGGAGTGGATCACTTGAAGTCAGGAGTTTGAGACAAGCCTAGCCAACATGGTGAAATCCCAGCTGTACTAAAAGTAGAAAAATTAGGTGTGGTGGTGCAGGTGTAGGCTGAGGCACAAGAATCGCTTGAACCCAGGAGGCCGAGGTTGCAGTGAGCTGAGATCATGCCACTGCACTCCAGCCTGGGTGACAGGGTGAAATCCTGTCTCAAAAAAACAAAGAAGAAATTTTTTTAAAAACCCAAGTGGGCTTCGGAGGTGGTGCTGTACTTTTGGGACCCTATAAAGCTATTTCAGGAAAATTCCACAGGTCTAGGAGAACTGAGACCCTGGGGTTTACAAGTTCATAGTTCAATCTTCACATACCCCTTTTGCTTACTGCCCCTGTCTCTTCCTTTAATGTGTTCATGCTGGAATTTCCAACCTTCATGCTCCACATTGAATGGAAGAGAAGGAAGGGGTCTTTGTTCCTGGTTAGGCCAGAGTGGTGGCAGCAACACTTGCATGAGAGAGAGAAGCACCAGAGTAAGGTGAAACCCAAAGAACTGCATGGGGCTCCTTGGTTCCTGCTCTGCCTGCCTGGAGATCTTCCTGGTGCTAAACTTTGGAGATTTGAGGACTTGTGCTCATAAGCGAGGCGGTAATCCTTCATACAAGCCATCGGGGAATGAGGGGTATGAGAAATTGGCAGAGCAAGCAGGAGCCTTCCTTCTTTCCTCCCCTTTCCCTCCTTTCTGGCACGGAAGGATGGTCTCACTCCAGTTCTTACAGGTATTCAAGATGGAAATGTTCTAGCCTCTTGGATATCTCTCCTTCCTAGAAAATGAATCTTTTGCCCTACTCATTTCCGCAAACTTCCATCAAATTCTAGCTTTTTCAACTACTTGTGGGTGGAAGCTTTTTTCTGTTCCCAAACAACTCAGCCAACTCTAGAGTTCTCTCCAGGGTAGGTCACCCTGGAAATTACATCTAAAATTAGCAAGCTGGTAGCAAAGGCTAGGCTTTAACGCAGCTAATGATGGGTCATCACCCTATTGGTCACCCCAGAGCTAGACCTGGGGGCAGAAGGCCATTTGGCTTAGATTTCTCTCTAACTCGAGAGGGTTAATAAACTTCAAGGAGGAAAGGACCAGAGAGGCCATCCTATTCCTGATGAGTAGCCATTTACCCATGCGGCCACCCCAGAACTGGATCTGGGGCAGAAGGTGGCTGGGTTTAAATTTCTCTCTTACTTGAATTCTAAAGAACTTCTAGAAAAGAAGGGATTGAAGAGGCTATTTTATCCATCTTCTTGTTTCTGGGAAAAACAGAGGCTTAATGTTTTATTAGTATTTTCTCAGAAATTTTCAAAGAGACCTCAAAAATCCCTTTGGGATTCTAAAACAAAGTTTCTTCTAATATCTAACTTTAATTGCACTTGGTACTATTTTGAATCATATCCTTTCATCCTGTGGAAATGAGTGCCGTCTCCAATCTATCGTTTTCAGAGTCTGAGAAGCAGTGGAAACAGTGGTGGTTCATGGGCTCTTTCAGAGAAAAGAAAACAAAAGCAGAGAGTGATCACGTTTACCCATCTTTGTATGGCCATATATGCTTTCAGGCATGTTCTCTGTTCTCTGTTATATGAACTCTGTTATATGAACTCATTCTAACACTCTGTTAGACTGTGTTAGTCCATTTGTGTTGCTGTAAAGAAATACCTGAGGCTGGGAAATTTATGAAGAAAAAAAGGTTTACTTGGCTCATGGTTCTGCAAGCTGTGTAAGAAGCATGGTGTCAGCCAGTCACAGTGGCTCATGCCTATAATCCCAGCACTTTGGGAGGCTGAGGCAGGCAGATCACGAGGTCAGGAATTTGAGACCAGCCTGACCAAGATGGTGAAAACCCATCTCTATTAAAAATACGAAAATTAGCCAAGCATGGTGGTGTGCGTCTGTTATCTCAGCTTCTTGGGAGGCTGAGGCAGGCAGAATCACTTGAGCCCAGGAGGCAGAGGTTGCAGAGAGCCGAGATCGTGCCATCACACTCCAGCCTGGGTGACAGAGCAAGACTCTGTCTCAAAAAAAAAAAAAAAAAAAAAAAAAAGCATGGTGCCAGCATCTGCTTTTAGTAAAGGGTTTCAGGAAGGTTCTACTCATGGTGAAAGGGGAAGGGAGAGCAGGCATGTCACATGGTGAGAGAGGGAGCAAGAGGGAGAGGAAGAGAGGCCAGGCTTTTAAAAATAATCAGTTTTTTTGTGAAGTGATAGAGCAAGAACTCACTCATTACCATGAGCGTGGCCCAAGCCATTCATGACAGATTTGCCCCCATGACCCAAACACCTCCCACCAGGTCCCACCTCTAACATTGTGAATCACATTTCAACATGAGATTTGTGGAGGACAAATATTCAAACTATATCAGTTGCATTACCCTTAACCCTTATGTTATACACAAGGAACTACAACTCTGAGATATTTAGTGACTGCCCAAGGTCACTCAGCTGTGTATGACTAAGCCTGGTATAGAACCCTAAGCCAAGCTAAGCCAGCACTCCTGAAGATCTGATTCTGTCTTCTGCCTTTTCTACTGAGGAAAAATGTGAAGAGGAAGAAAATTGTAAAGGTTGTTGCCTTTAGGGGTAGGATGTATGTCTGGCAGAGGGGTGGGGAGAAAGACGGTTTTCACTCTCTACCCTGTTATGCTTTAAATTATATTTTTAGAAATGAGTATTTTATTTCAAAAAAAATGAAATTAATTTTTAACAAGAAGCAATGAGAAAATGGAATAGAGCCTGGCACTAGTCCTGGTTCCATTGTGAACTATGTGCTCTTGGGCAAACCAACTAAACTGTCTCAATTGTATACTCAATTTCATCACCTATCTAATAGGAATAAAGAAACAGTTGTCCTGCCTACTAACTTTGCCTATCTATTGAATTCACCAGACTTTCTGGGAATATTATAGCTCGGTAATTATTAATCTGGAATGGGCAAGACAATATCAACATCACCTGGTTCAAATTAGGTATGCCGCTTCTCCCAGATATCCTGATATCCGCCCTCTCTTCCCCTTACATAGAAATCATAAAAACCACAATTCATGGTGCTACCAGCTCTCTGGAATCTCTTTATAAGGGCACTAATCACCTCCCAAAGGCTCACCTCCTAATTCTATTACATTGGGGGTTAGGTTCTAACATGTGAGTGCTGGGGGGACACAATCATATAGCAATAACTAAAGTGTCCAACCTGAACCTCAGTTTTCTTTTTGATTTTTTTTTTTTTTGAGATGGGGTCTCACTCTGTCTCTCAGGCTGGAGTGCAGTGAAGCCATCTTGGCTCACTGCAACCTCCACCTCCCCTGCTACTCCATGTAATAACCCTCACCTGCCTCATCCCACCCCAGCATGCCTGATCTCTCTTCCCCTGCCCTACTTTTTTCTATTTTTCCATAGCCCCATCACCACCTAACATTCTACACAATTAACTTCTTTTGACTTCAGTTGATTCCTTACTGTCTGTCTGTCTGTCTCTACCGATGGAACTTTAGCGTCATGAAGGCAGGGATCTCTGTGTGCTTTGTTCACTGATGTATCTATCCCAACTGCCTGGAACAGTGCCTGACACATAGTAAGACCTCAATAAATATTTGTTGACTGAATCTCCTACTCAGAGCACCTGCAGTGCCCCAGGTCTGAATCACCACCCACAGGATACACAGACGCTGAAACCATGGTTGTTAATAGATTCGTTGATTACATGACATGTCTCTTGTAATCAACTCAGGTAATCATTCGTTGATTACACGACAGTAATCATGACACTATTACCGCTCTGTATCACTGTCTATTGGGCACTGGTTACATGGCTGAAGGGACAGCTTCGCTGGGGGTCACCACAGAGGTTCCTTCTGTAACTATGACCTGCAGGGTGCCCCCTACCCCAGGGTCAAGTGGAAGATGTACCGATGCAGTCGGGTTCACGGTTGATATTGTTTGGATGTTTGTCCCCCCACAAATCTCATGTTTTGAAATGTGATCCCCATTGTTGGAGGTGAGGCCTAGTGGGAGGTGTTCATGTCATGGGGGTGGATCCCTGTTGAATGGCTTGGTGCCCTCCCCACGGTGATGAGTGAGTTCTTGCTCTATTTGTTCATACAAGAGCTGGGTGTTGCAGAGACTAGCACCTCTGCCCTCCCTCTCTTTCCTCCTCTCTTCTCATGTGAAGCCTGCTTCCCTTTGCCTTCCACGGTCAGTGGAATTTTCCCGAAGCCCTCACCAGAAGCAGATGCTGGCACCATGCTTCTGGTATAGTCTGCAGAACCATGAGCCAAACAAACTGCTTTATAAATTATCCAGCCTCAAGTATTCCTTTAGAGAAATGCAAAATGGCCTAAGACAAATAGCCCTTTTGCTATTCAAACCATCTCAAAAGCTTTCTGTGGTATCCTGAATAATGGCCTCAAAGATCCCCAGGTCCTAATCTCTGGGACCTATACCTCTTACCTGAGATGGCAAAAGGGAACTGTTCAGATGTGATTACATTAGGGATCTTGAGATGAAGGGTTATACTGGGTTGCCAGGGTCAGCCCTAGATGTAATGATTTCGTGTCCTTATTAGAGGGAGGCAGAAGCAGATCTGATGACGGAAGAGAAGGCTGTGCATGACAGAAGCAGAAACTGGATTTGAGCCTTGAAGACGGAGAAAGGGGACATAAACTGAAGAATGCCAGTGACCCCTAGAAACTGAAAATGGCAAGGGAACAGATTCTCCCCTGAGAACCTCCAGAAGGAACCAATTCTGCCGGCAGAACTGGCTTAACCCAGTGAAACTGACTTCAGACTGTTGACTTCCCGGTCTTTAAGAGAAAAACTCATGTTGTTTTTAAGCCGCTAAATTTGTGGTCATTCTTCACCATGGCAATGGAAAACGAACCCATGCCATTCCACAGGCAGTGCCCACTTCACAATCACCGGCACAAACCCTGGTTTTGTTTTCTTACATCACACAAAACTCAGACCCTCAGAGGCCAAGGTTGGGGTGGGAGGATCCCACAATATCCCAAGTGATTTTCAGCCCTCCTGGCCTCCTGTTCCTCCTCTGGAGCACTCGAGTTGAGCTACCCTCTTCCTCTTCTTCCTCTGGAGCATTCCACCTCTGTAAATAGACCCTGAAGTGTCTCGCTGGCCTGAAGCAGCTTCCTGGAGAGGACCATCTCAATCTTCCTGGTTCCAAGCATTTAATTAGTCCTAAATGAAGAGTCCTGCAGAAGCGCTCAGCAGTCTGCATGTATGCTGACATAATCACATTTGCACATTGGCTGTTGCCACTGATTGTCCTCCTGGAAATGTTCCTTCCTCTCTGGATTCCCTGAAGATGGTTTCATGCAGGCAGAGAGTGGCAGCACTTCCCAAAGCCTGCCCTCTTGTTTCAGAGGACTCTTGTAAATTCTGTAGCTTGATTTGTCATCGCACTGAACAAGGGTTGACCTGAACAGCCCCAGAGTATCCCAGAACTTCACATACAAACAAACAAATGGATACAATTCAGTGTTCCTAGGCTTGAGGTTTTTGTATATTACCTCACTTACTCACCACAACGATCCTGCAAGGTAGAGTTACTATTCCCACCTTTCCGATGAGGAAACGTCAGCTCAGTGCACTGAGGAAATCAGTCAAGCTTGGCGATTGGAAACTACATGGTAACTGTGAGTGCTGTGCTCCAAATATTCCAGTTCTCCCTTTTTCTGGGCACTTGTAAGGATCGTACTTCCTGGCCTTGTGGTGATTGGGTGGCATGTATGACAAGGACAGTAGGACACTAAGTTGTGAGCAGAAAGGACATGTGCATCTTTTTTTTTTTTGAGACGGAGTCTTGCTCTGTTGCCCAGGCTGGAGTGCAGTGGCGAAATCTCCGCTCACTGCAACCTCCACCTTCTGGGTTCAAGCAATTCTCCTGCCTCAGCCTCCTGAGTAGCTGAAACTACAGGCACCTGCCACTACACCTGGCTAATTACTGTATTTTTAGTAGAGATGGGGTTTCACCATATTGGCCGGACTGGTCTTGAACTCCTGACCTCAAATAATCCACCCACATCAGCTTCCTAAAGTACTGGGATTATAGGCGTGAGCCACCACACCCCACCATGTGTATATCTTTCTCTACCATGGTGACCAGTGATGTTCTCAATGGAGGCTGCTCTAGCAGCCTGGATCTCAGAGTGAGGACACAGATCAGAGCTGGGGCTGACCTCTGTGGGCACAGAGTTTGCAGTTGTAAGCCACAGAGATTTGGGGATCATGTGTTACCACAGCAATAACCTAGCCTGTCCTAACATCATTCAAATGCCAGCTCTGCCAATTCTTAGCTACATGCCTTGGACAAGTCAGTCAACCTCTCTGACACTTGGGAGGACAGATGTATGTGACCTACCACAGAGTTTTGGGGAGGACTTAATGAGGTGATCTGAATAAGATTCTTTTTTTTTTTTTTTGAGATGGAGTTTCTCTCTGCTGCCCAGGCTAGAGTGCAGTGGGCTTGCTCTCAGCTCACTGCAACCTCCACCTCCCGGGTTCAAGCAATTTTCCTGCTTCAGCCTCCGAGTAGCTGGAATTACTGGTGCCCACCACATGCCCAGCTGATTTTTATATTTTTAGTAAAGACAAAAACATATTTTCACCATATTGGCCAGCCTTGTCTCGAACTCCTGACCTCAAGTGACCCACCCGGCCTCAGTCGCTTAAAGTGCTGGGATTACAGGTGTGAGCCACCCTCCTGGCCTAGCCCAGTCCCATTTCTGACACTTCTCCCTTCCCTGCTTCCCTTCCCATTTACATCTCTTCAGCCTGGACAGAGAGGCACATGGGATCTTCAAGATTCTAGCCCAAGGCAATGTGTGTATCTTCTCACCTGGGACAGGGGCCTCTTCCCCAGCAGGGTATAATGCTGCATTGGCATGATAACCCCTCATCTTTGCAGCTTCTGCCCCACAGGAGCTCAGGTAATGAAGCTGCCTCCACAGCTCCCCGGGGTTGGAGAGGCATGGGCTTTTAGTCTCACCACTTTGCTTTTCAGAGGAAGCTACTAAAGCTGCTTGATGTTCAAGCAAAAATCCTGATACCACATTCTGCTCTTTCACTCACTTATTGAGTGGTGGTAGGCAGGTTTCTTAACCTGTCTGAGCCTCAGTTTCTGTATCTGTAAATGTAACATATCATGGAAGATGGTCATGTGGGCTGAATTAGTTTCACCATGGAAAGTCCTCATCCAATGCATGATACATACACACTCACCATTTCAGTAGCTATCAGTGATCATTATCATTGTCTTTTGTATTATCTTGTGTATACTGTTATTTTCTGCCAGCCTTGTCTGCAAAATGAGAGCTTTGCATGAGCTGGTCTAGATTCTCCTCCAACTTTGAGTTACTGCCTCAGACACACATACACACACACTCTCTCTCTGCTGCCCAAAGAGGCAGAGCAGGGGACCCAAGTCCTATAAAGCCTCAATGACAAGCCTGGGCTCTGCCTAGTATCCTCTGTGTCGAGCTCAGGATGGCAGGGAGAGGGATGTGGTGGCTCCAGCGCAAGGGGGTACGGTGTGACGGGAGGACAGGCTATGTGTGAGAAGAGTCAACAGGCTCGGGGGACCTAAGAGCCTGGAGTGCAGCCCCAGAGCCATCTCCTATAGCCTTGGAAGCAACGCCCCATAAAACCTAATGGGTGTTTGAAATATCACCAGAAAGGGAAGATCGGGGAGATGGGGAGATCTTTCATCCCTTCCAGGGACTAGGGCTGAGACATGGTGGCGGCAGGGAGAACAGGCCACTCAGCAGCCTGGGACCAGAATGCAAAAACAGAGCTTCCGGTCTATAAGGATGCTGCCTCCCTCCAGCACTGGCAGCTGTGGGAGGCAGAGGAAGGAGCAGTGGTAGCAGCACAGCCTGGGATTCTTCCTCCCTCACTTTCCACTACCAGGGCTCTGGTAGGAGATGGCGGCCAGGCGCTTCCCTCACTGCAGCCCGGCTGGCTGCCTTCCGAGGAAACTGACATGGATGCTCCTTCAGCCAGAGCTCTCTAGACCTCTGCCCTGTGCCAGTCTTTGTGCTAGAAGCTGGAGAAACAGAAGGATGACAACCACATGGTCCCTCCAGTCTCAGGCCTACCTCCACCTGATGTCCTGATGTTTCACACTCTGGGGAAAGGGGAGAATTTGGATGAACAAAAGGGCTGTATCTGTGGGAGGAGAGTCAGCTAAAGGACACTTCTCCTTCAGGATGGGGGACTCACACAACTAAGGGGCACTGGGCAGAGGGTCCCTCAAGGTACCATGGCCATGACTCAGCAGGCAGGAGGGCCCGGAGGCTGGCCCAGGGCAGCAGTGGGCTCTGGGAAACAGGGGGCCACCTGATCCCTGGTGCTGGCAGCCCAGCCTCATTCTCCAGAAAAGAGCGTGTTCGCTCCAGGGGACGGGGGCTGTGGAAGAGGCCCTGTTTGCCCTTCACTCACTCTCTCCTTGGACCGCACACACAGAGCCATCTCTGCCATCTGCCTGCAGCCTATAATTCAGCCGCCCAGCTGCGCTGAGTGCTTGACTGCTCTGATTGTGAGGAGGGGAGATTACCGAGTGCAGTGCAGTGATTGGCAGGTGCCCTGTGGGCCCAGCTGTCCTGGTAGCAGGGGTGGGCTGCATGTGACACTGGGCTGCCCCTGAACACCCAGCTCCTCAGGCCTCCCTTAGCACGTGCTGTCACCCTTTACCTCCATCTTTCTTCAAACCCTGCTACTCCAAAGGCAATGTGCACATCGGTCCCCCGAGAGAATGGTTGGAAATCAGATTAGGATTCAGGAGGTCTGGGAGGACCTGAAATTCTGCATTTCTTACAAGTCCCCAGGTGATGTTGATGCTGCTGGTCCTGGACCCACACTCTGAGGAGCAAACCTGGTGAGTTTACAAAGCACTTTCATATGTGATCTCCGTGGGCGCTCGTAACAGCCCTGTGGTTAGGTGGTGTTGAAGGAAAATCTATCCTTCTCAATGCCTGAATGCAAGGCACTGCGCTTAGCACTTAATACATCTTATCTTATTCCATTCTCTCAACACCTCAGCAAAACACCTCCTTCTAGGCCAGGCAAAGTAGCTCACGCCTCCCCACACTTTGGGAGGCCGAGGCTGGCAGATCACTTGAGGTCTGAAGTTTGAGACCAGCCTGGCCAACAGGATGAAACCCTGTCTCTACTAAAACTGCAAAAATTAGCAGGTGTGGTGATGGGCACCTGTAATCTCAGCTACTCAGGAGGCTGAAGTAGGAGAATCGCTTGAACTTAGGAGGTAGAGGTTGCAGTGAGCCAAGATCTCATCACTGCACTCCAGCCTGGGCAACAGAGTGAGACTCTGTCTCAAACAAACAAAACCCACCTCTTTCTAGAATTTCCAGATGGAAAAGAACTGAAGTTCTAAGATAGTGAAGTAACTTGACCAGAGTCACAAACCTATTGAATGGTGGGGCTGGAAATGAAATTCAATTTATTCTAACATAAGCCCCTCCCTCTCACATATAAAGTTGGCAAATATGAGAGCCTTTTAAGAAGTAAAGGTTGGCAGGGTGCTATGACTCATGCCTGAAATTTCAGCACTCAAGTGGGTGGATCACTTGAATCAAGACTAACCTAGGCAACATAGTGAGACCCCCATCTCACAAAAAATACAAAAATCAAGGCCGGGCACTGTGGCTCACACCTGTAATCCCAGCACTTTGGGAGGCCGAGGCAGATGGATCACCTGATGCCAGGAGTTTGAGACCAGTCTGACCAACACAAAGAAACTCTGTCTCTACTAAAAATACAAAAAATTAGCCAGGCATGGTGGCGGGCACCTGTAATCCCAGCTACTCCAGAGACTGCAGCAGGAGAATCACTTGAACCCAGGAGGTAGAGGTTGCAGCGAGCCAAGATCACTCCATTGCACTCTAGCCTGGGCAATAAAAGTGAAACTCTGTCCCCAAAATAATAATAATAATAATACAAAAATTAGCTGGGCATAGTGTTGTATGCCCGTATTCCCAGTTATTTGGAAGACTGAGGTGGGAAGATCACTTGAGCCCAGAAGGTTGAGGCTGCAGTGAGCTGAGATGGTGCCACTGCACTCCAGCCTGGGTGACAGAGTGAGACCCTGTCTGTATTTAAAAGAAGTGTCAAGAGCACGTCTAGTGTCAGAGTGCACCTGTCCAAGAGCAGGGAGTCTGAACCCGGGATGCTTAGATTTGAATCCTAGTTTGGTCACTTTCTAGCTCAGTGATCTTAAGCAACTTACCTAATCTCTCTGTGCCTCAGGTTTTGTTTTTTTCAACTGTGAAATGGGAATGATAATACTAAGGTTATTGTGAGGTTTATATATATTATGAGATTTCATTATATTTGCCCTCATATTTATAATTTTCATAAAGCCCTAGTATTATCAAAAATCCTATCTTTCTACCTACCTACCTATGTACCTACTGAGAGAAAGAGATTCTAATGGTCTAGAATACAGCTATCCAAAGCACTCAGCACACAGCTTGGCACATGGCAAGCTCTGATTGTCCCTCACCTGATGTCCCCTGTGGCTGACAGCACTAATTCATTCCAGCATGCTCTCCCACAGAACGCACTGGTGACCCAAAAGTCTGTCTCCAGACACTACCCCAGGCAGCTTCTGCCAAACCATCAGGTTTGCACTCAGATGAAATCCACGTCAGCTCTAAGTAACTGTGCTGTAATGGAACTCAAATGCATGTTTCTGACCCCCAAACCTGTACTCTTTTTACTACATCACTTCTGTTGGATTAAAAGCTTCTTCAAGGCCAGAAATTCTGAGTGTCCTATTCATGGTGCTATTCTGGCACCTGGCAAGGTCTCTGACACAGAGCTGATGCTCAAGTTACTACTACCAAATGAGTGGATGAATGGACTAATGCATGAATGAATATGTCTTGCCCAGATATTGCTTTCCTCAAATATCTTTTTCCTACATGCTTGCCACAATATCCAACAGTGTCACCTGGAAAGCCAGTCCTTTGAGTTCTGCTGCCCATTTCTACTAAACTACCCAAAACCAGAAGAAAAGGATGTGTCCTGACTGGAATCTCTGAGGGGCAGTATTAGCCATGTCTTCTATTTTATGTATTCGGATGCTTTGACATTTGGGGCCTTGCTGACCCTGGAGAGACAGCCCCTCCCAGGGTTAGCCAGTTCTTAGAGATAGCAAACAACTGGCCTACAAGCACATTTTTCAAATACAAACCAATCCAGAGCCCTCATCCCCAATAACGCTTTTTATCAGGTTCTCACACTCCAAGCCACTATCCACCTGCCCTAATCATCCCAGGGCTGGGTATCAGACAACTAGGGAGAGCCGCCATGCCCCAGAGTCCCCAGAAATTACTCACGCCAGCCCATCCTAAGCTTGCTTACCCTGCCTTACCTGCTCCTTCCCACAGAAACTATTAAGGCTCTTCCTCACAGTGCCTCCCTACCCCCCAACCCTGTAATCAACCTGGGCGTTTTCTGGTGTGCATGCCCTGCTCCCCATCGTGTTGTGCAGCTCATGCTGCCCTCTTGGGAACTGGGAATAATAAACCATCTTTTCCAGCAATTGTCTCCTGATCTGTTGGCCTTGCCAATACCTCAAATTTTCTATGAATATGCTCCATTTTAAAGCAAGGGCAGAGCAAAAGAGAATCCCCTTCCACAAAGCTTAAAGTTTTATCTTTAATATGGAATCAACCTAAATGTCCATCAATAGATGAATGCATAGAGAAAATGTGGTACATAGACACAATGAATATTATTCAGCTATAAAAAAGAATTAAATTCTGTCATTTGCAGAATGGATGGAACTGGAAGTCATTCTGTTAAGTGAACTAAGCCAGGCACAGAAAGACAAACATTGCATGTTCCCATTTATATGTGGGAGCTAAAAACAAAACAAAACAATTGAACTCATAGAGATAGAGGGTAGAATGATGGTTGTTTCCTTTTTTTTTTTTTTTTTTTTGAGACAGAGTCTCGCTCTGTCACCAGGCACCAGACTGGAGTGCAGTGGAATGATCTTGGCTCACTGCAAATGGTTTCCTTTTTATCCCCCCTCCTTCCCACTACCTTGGGATAGTGGGGCAGCGGATAAAAAGGAAATGGCTAATGGGTACAAAAGTCCAGTTAGATAGAAGGAATGAGATCTAGTGACTGGTAGCACGATAGGAGAACTACAGTTAGCAATAATTTATTGTACTTTTCGAAATAGCTAAAGAGTGAGATTGCGTCACTGCACTCCAGCCTGGGCAACAAACAAACAAACAAAAAATAACTGAAGAGTGGAGTTAGAATGTTCCTAACACAAGGAAATGATAAATACTTGAGGTGATGGATATTTCAGTTACCCTGATTTGATCTTTACACATTGTATATTTGTATCAAAATATCACACTTACCCTATAGATATGTACAACTATTGTGTACCCATGATAATTAAAAAATAAAATATTTTTGAAAATAAAGTTGTATCTTTAATGTTCTATTCTAAATGTTTGTTTCCTCACCAAAATATATCAATACCTATTTTCACAGGAAAGTAAATAGTTCTCCTAACAACATACTGTTGAGTAAAACCAATGTTTTAAAAGAGAAATCACGTTCATTCTGGGGCTTTGAGTATACCTGGCACAGTGCTGAGCCACACTAGGGATAAATGTACCCAGGTCGAAAATTTGGCATGAACTCGTTTCACCAATTTGTATTTCAGAACAGATTAATTTTAAATGACTGTATTTAAAAGGCATTGGCACAGTGGAAGGGTTTAGATCTCATTTGTGCTTGGTGTCCGGGAAGGAGATTTGGGAAGAGCACAATAGTGAGATGTTCTTTGGGCAGTGTGCCGACCTAAGTCCCTGGGTAGATATGGATGGGAAAGAGGAAGGAATGAAAGGAAACTTCAGCTATTGCACAACTTGGCCAAATCCAGTCCCGCACACAAAAGGGGCAGGTGGTGGGAAGAGACCGCAGGAGAATGGAGCTGGGGTAGAGAAGGAGGCTCATGTAAGGAAGAGCTGCAAGCCAAGACTGGGCCGGGAGGCGAGGAGAAAAAGAACTACCGACAGCACCTGATTCCCTTGCCCTCAGCCTGGCACTCTCCAAAGAGGATGAGCAGAGTGACCAGAAGTTGGCTGTCCATGTGCAGCCTGGATCACCAGTGACACTGAGGAGGGATGACCATCCCGCTGGACTTACATATGCCCCAGGCCTTCAGAGCCCAGCACAGGCTGCGGGAGAGGTAGAGAGGGTGAGGTAAAGGAGAAAAAAGGGCTCCCTCCCACTCAGATCGGGAGTCTGTTGCCTGACACAGAGGCAGCCCACGGCCCAGCCGTGCCTTCCACCCCTGCAGAAAACCTTGCTGCAATTCCTGCTTTATGGCCTCTGCCAAATGAAGCACAAACTTAACTACATCACCTCCCTGACAGGACAGGGGAAGGGGCTCGGGGCGGCGTGCTGGGCTTCTTCAGCCCCCTAATCTAATCACTGACGTGGGTCATTTCAATTACGGACACCAGAGTGTGGTGGGGGGCGCGGCTGCTCGTAAAAGCCTCCATGCTGTTGCTCAGCTAATTATGAAGCTCTTACTGTCTCCGTAGGTAAATAACTCAGGACTGAGCAGTTCCGGCTGCTGAGATGGAGTCTGAGCCAGGGAACGGGACAAGGTAGGCTAAGCTCCACAGGGCGATGGCTGAGGTGGAGCCCAGGGTCACAGATGGGCTTGCAGAGAAGAAACTCAGTGTTTCTGGAGTGCTCTCTGTCCTGAGAGACAATCCACCGTGCAGGAATTAAAACCCAAGCTCTGAAGTTTTCTAGAAGCCTCAGAGCCACAGGGCAGGATAAAACTTGGACTCCACCCACTTCTACTAACCTTCCCTTAAAATGTGTAATTAGATCTCTGAGAAGTGAGAGCATCTGGAGGATGAATTCTAGCAAGGGCGAGATTCACTCTGGCTCCCCTCATGGCCCATCCAGGCTGGAAAGGCAGACCACGGGAGACGCTCAGTGTTTTAAAAGGTGAAAAGCTCAGTTTACTTTATCTTGGAGCTCCCACTCCTCTAAGACAACTGCAGAAGGTGTGGCGGGTCTTTTGGGAGGAGAGGGAGACCCTCTGCCACCTGATTATTGGCAATACTCAAGGCTGCAGAGGCTCAGGGATGTCATCAGAGCAGCATTCAGAAGTCATCTTATAATATAATTGAGGTCAGGCATGGTGGCTCATACCAGTAATCCCAGCATTTTGGGAGGCCAAAGCGAGTGGATCACCTGAGGTCAGGAGTTCGAGACCAGCCTGGCCAACATGGTGAAACCCCGTCTCTACTAAAAATACAAAAATAAATTAGCTAGGTATGGTGGTGGATGCCTGTAGTCCCAGCTACTCAGGAGGCTGAGACATAAGAATCACTTGAACTTAGGAGGTGGAGGATGCAGGGAGCCAAGATCATACCACCTCCCTCCAGTCTGGACAACAGAGTGAAACTCTGTCTCAAAAAAAAAAAAAAAAGAAAGAAAGAAATATAATTGAGACAGCCCAGTATAAAGGGGGGAAGATCCCTGGAGAACCCCTGACCAGCCTGCACACTGGGAGAATAGGGTAGAGGCATGGAACATTCGTGCCCTTTGCAGCAGGGAGGAGCCTGGCCTCTCTCTCCTGTTCTAGGGTATGGTAACTGGGAATTCAATCTGTGAGGTGGGGAAACTGGCTAGCAGGTCTCTCCCTTTTGCTGAGAGTCCCTGTTTCCATTTTTTTTTCCTTTTTGTCCAGTAAATTCCATTTTTCTTGTTCTTCAAAGTGTCTGCAAGCCTAATTTTTCATGGCTGTATGACAAGGACCCTGTTTTTAACTGAACTAAGGAGAAAGTTCTGCAACATCATGAACTGGGGCTGCCTGGGTAGCCTGGGACTGTGCTTAACTAAGTCTTTATTCTAGACATCAGTGAAGTCCCCAGAACTGGAGCTGTGATTCTTGGTGAGTGCTGAAACCACCTTGGATTCTGGCAAAGAGCAGATGGTAGGCGCATTCACAGCTGGTAGAATCCCATTTTTGCTCTGTTCCTCAGTTTCCTTTCTCTATGAAACAGGAATCATGAAATGTATGAACATTTGGAGGGGCTGAGCTAAAGCTGCTCTACAAATAAAGGCTGCTGGCACCCCATATTCCTCCCACCATAGAGGGACACTATTCCAGGAAGAGGTCTGTAGTGCCATTTGTTCGTGATGTGGTTGAAGAAGAGTCAAACTCTATAAAATATTGGAAGAGATGTATTTTGAGCCAAATATGGCCAGTGACCCAGCCCCCAGGAGACCTGGAGAACTGTTAAATGCATGCTCTGAATGAAGAGACACCCCAGACAGGCTTTGTGTGAGCAACATGGCTGTTTATTCACCCAGGTGCGGGAAGGCTGAGTCCCAAAAGAGAGTCAGTGCAGGGCCGTGGGATAGGAGTTGGTTTTGCAGGTTTGGGGTAGGCAGTGGAAAGTTACAGAAGTTACAGTTTAGGGCAGCTTTTGTAAGCTGGGAGGGGGTCATAGGGTCTGGAGTCATGAGGTTGACCAAGGTCAGTTACAAAGTCCAGTTGCCTTATCAGTGGAGGCGGGAATAGGGAACAATACAAGAATATCTCAAGTTAATTAGGCTCTGCAGGGGTTGATCATTCTTCCCCTTTTTGTGGTCTTCCATTTACTTCAGACTTTCTAGTTCCAGGAACTCTCTGGAGTATATGTGCAGTCACAGAGGTTACCATGCTGTCTGTGGTGTGGTCAATCAGCCTAAAAGACCTTACAAGAACGTGTGCCCAAGGTAGTCAGGGCACAGCTTGGTTTTGTACATTTCAGGGAGACATGTGACATCAATCAAATACATTTAAAATATATATTGGCTCCGTCCAGAAAGGTGGGACAACTCAAAGCCAGTGGGACAGGGGGTTCCAGATCATAAGTAGATTTAATTTTTTTCTGATTGGCAATTGTTTAAAAGAGTTATTATCAATACAAATAAATGTCTGGATTATGATAAGGGGTTGTGGAGACCAACGTTTTATCATGCAGATGAAGCTTCCAGGTAGCAGGCTTCAAAGAGAATAGATTGTAAATGTTTCTTATCAGACTTAAGATCTGTGTTGATGTTTATGCTGATGCTGGTCAACATTTCCTGAATTCCAAAAGGGAGAATATCATGAGGCATGTCTGACACCCCCTTCCATCATTGCCTGAACCAGTCTTTCAGGTTAACTTTGTGGTATCCTCACTGGGAGGATGGAGTCCATTTGGATGGCTGGGGGGCCCTTAGAATTTTATTTTTGGTTTACGATGTCATTCCTTCAGAATGCAGACGTGACTCTAGGGCTTTGAATGAGTTCTGGGTTGCAGTTGAGATTAAGGCCATTTGGCACTGGACAGAGGAAGGGCACACTGGGACCAGCTTGGTGGCTAGGCTTCACTCTGAAAGGGCTGCTCCTTAGAGGCTGACGTAAGGAATCTGGGCAATGTCATCTGAGAATGGAACAAAGGTGAGCTGCATGTGGGATGGAATGGGAAGTCCTTTTGGCAACCCCTGCTACACAAGTTTCTCTGTAAGGGGGCATGTAATGGCTTCAGCCTTGGCCTTTGCATCCTATAACAGTGGTACCACTGGGGGAGAACCAGAGCCCATGACTGGATTCTGATAGAGGGAGCTGGAAATCAGATCCCACACCAAAGACTCAAGACTGAGTCCATCTGTTGATGGCAAGCAGGTCTTATCTTTATTTTGTGATGCATTATATACTTTTCAGAGCACTATTCAATACATTCTTTCATTTTGATCCTCATAACTCTGTGATAGCAGGTAAAATAAACATAATCAGTCCCAGTTTCAAATAAAGTAAGTTGAGGTCTGAGAAGTTAGGCTTATGGAGGTCCCTTGGCTAGATAATGACAGAGCCAGGACCATAATCGTCAGGAATCCTGACTCTTACACTGGTGCTTTCTCCAGGACATGGTTGGGAAGGAGAGAGACCCCACAGTGATGAGTTCACTGCAGGCCTTTTCCTCCTTTGCTCCTCTGTTAACTGGAGGAGGAAGTACAGAAAGCCAGAATAGACATGGATGGGAAGCTAAGGGGCCATCGGGACCATGATGCCTAACTGAGCACATCAAAGCAGAGGAGGCCAGCAGTAGAAACTAGGAAGTGAGGAAGGAAACAGGTGGAGGTTTGCATGGACACTTCCTGTTCACAAACTTCTTAGGTTCCTCATTTCATTAACAGCAGCAGTGGAATTTCATGGACAATTGGCGCTGAGCACTAACTGGGAGGTAATGAGAGAGGGAGGATGCAGGTAAAGGCTGTTTGAATTTAAATTCTTTTTCTTCGGGGGGACGGAGGGGGGCAGATTTTTTTAAAGGCAATTTTAGTGCTGGAAAAAGTTTCTCGCAAACAGGTTTTGGACTTTGTATTCTCTGCTGACAGCGTTAGGGCTGTTGACTATCAAACAGCCCACTGTGTTCTCCACATCGACCTTTAGAGGAGGGAGAGGGGAATGCCCAGAGACTGGGGGTCTGACCTTGGATAGATTTTGCCTCTCAGACTTGGGAAAACACACTACATACGTATCCACTATCAGCAGCGACCTGGAATGAGTCTCCCGGAAACAGTTATTGCAGAATCACCATATGATATAACACTCTTTATGGATCTGGGCATAGATGGGGCATTAAACCAGAAGGAGAAAATAGGATAACTATTCTAGGAGTATGTCATCAACATGACGAACCACACACACACACACACACACACACACACACACGAACATAAAACATTCAAAGGGAGAAGGATATAAGGTAAGGTAAGACTAAAGGGGGAGATTGGGGGAGTCGGGGTGATCTAGTGAAAAAGCTGTGAGGAAGAAGGCTGTTTTGAGCAGGGCTCTAGGACAGAGTTGAAATACAGATTGGCGAAGCAGCCGAAGAATGTGTCAGATACAAGTAGAAGCTTAGATGGAAATACACCCCTTCCTGAGGAGGATGGCAAGTGGGTTGGCTTGGCTGGATTGAAGACTCTGTGATAGGAAACAACGCAAGAGGCAAAAAATAGTCAAATACAAAATGAAGGCTGTTTTGTGGAAGGGTTGAATTCTAATCTAGGATTCAGGTTATGAGGCCACAGGTAGGCTAATCAACGCGTATTTGGCTACTGGAGAGTATAAGCTGGAAGTTGATTAGCTACCCAAGTGCCAGGTGACCAGGCTCTCCTGTGCTGGATGGGTGACTATGGACATAGATGGGAAGCTAAGGGTCTATCAGGACTGTAATGGTTAATTTTATGTGTCAACATAGCTAGACCATGGTACACAGACCTTTAGTCAAACTCTATTCTATATGTTTCCGGGAAGATAATTTTTAGATAAGATTAACACTTAAATCAGTAGACTTTGAGTAGAAGCAGATTACTGGCTATAGTGTGGGTGGGCCTCATCCAATCAGTTGAAGGCCTTATTAGAAAAAGACTCACCTTCCTGGAAGAAGAGGAAATTCTGCCACTTTTGGACTCAAACTGCAACTCTTCTCCAGGTCTCCAGCCTGCCAGCCTACTGTACAGATTCTGGACTTGCCAAACCTCCAGAATCACATGAATGTTATGGGCTGAACTGTGTCCCCTCTGTCTGCTGCCCACTGCCTCAAAATTCATATGTTGACTTCCTAATCCCCAGTACCTCAGAATATGGCTGTGTTTGAACACAGGGCCTTGAAAAAGTAATGAACGTTTAAAGAGGTCACTAGGATGGACCCTAAGCCAACATGACTGGTGCCTTTGTTAGAGGATGAAATCTGGACGCAGAGATGAACAGGCACAGAGGAAAGGTCATGTGAAAACACAGCAGGAAGACAGCAGCCTGCAAGCCTAGGAGAGGGCTCAGAAAAAAACCCACGTGTTGGCACTTTGATCTTGGGCTTCCAGCTTCCAAACTGGTGAGAAAATAAATCTCTCTTAAAGCCACTTAGTGTGTAATATTTTATTACGGCAACATTAGCTGACTAGTTCAGGACAATGGATTATAACTTCCTTGAACCAAAGGACCATGGGCTATGCCTGTCCTCCCACCCCGTGCCTTGCCCCTGGTGTGTGAACCAAATGATGTGTTAGACTGCAGTTAGAACCCTTGGCACCAGGGTTCTCTCTGGTGGGGATGCACGGCTACTGAAGAGGCACAGGAAGAGGGTGGCAGCAGTGGACTTAGCTGGGAAGTGGTAACAAGAGCCTCAAAAGGTGAGGGATATGGCAAGAATTTTATTATTTTATTTTATTTTATTTTATTTTATTTTATTTTATTGAGATGGAATCTGGCTCTGTCATCCAGGTTTGAGTGCAGTGGCACAATCTCAGCTCACTGCAACCTCCACCTCCTGGGTTCAAGCAATTCTCCTGCCTCAGCCTCCCAAGTAACTGAGATTACAGGTGTGTGCCACCATGCCCAGCTAATTTTTGTATTTTTAGTAGAGATGGGGTTTCACCACATTGGCCAGGCTGGTCTCGAACTCCTGACCTCAAATGATCCACCTGCCTTGGCCTCCCAAAATGCTGGGATTACAGGAGTGAGCCCCTGCACCCGGCCATGGCAGGAGTTTTATGTTCTAATTGATTGATACCAGGTTGACCATGGGAGTCAAATCAAGTGAATAATAATCTCTGCTGACTTATTTAGAATTCTCTGGTGTGCCTAACATAATGCCTAGGAGTTAATCAATACTCAGTAAAGGTTTTGTTGAATGAGTGACTGAATAAATAGCCAAGGCAGGGCTGGAAGATGGCAACATCTTACACTTTAAAAAAAAAAAAAACCGATTAAGCATACATATATGCATGTGTGTGCCTAGACATTTTCTGAAAGAAATTACTAATGGTGGTTACTTTGGGTGAGTGGACTGGGATAAGAAGGGAGGTTTACTTTTTTATCGTATACCTCATACTGTTTATACATTTTCATCATGAATGCATGATTCTTGGGTCACATAGCAGACTATTAGATATATGAACCTGGACTCAATGGAGAGGCAATGAAGATGGAAAGCTTTTAATTTTATTTTTTTGAGACAGGATCTTGCTCTGTAGCCCAGGCTGGAGTGCAGTGGTGCAAACAGGGCTCACTGCAACCTTGAAGTCCTGGGCTCAAGCAATCCTCCCACCTCAACCTCCCTAGTAGCTGAGACTACAGGCATGAGCCACTATGCCCAGCTATTTATTTATTTATTGGTAGAGATGGGGGTCTCACGATGTTGCCTAGGCTGGTCTGAAACTCATAGACTCCAGCAATCTCCATCCTCCTGCCGGGGCCTCCCAAAGCACTGGGACTATAGGCAAGAGCCACCACACCTGACCCAGAAAGCTTTTTAACCCACTGTCACTCCCCTCCTCTCTCCCTTAAGTGCCAGCACAACTGTTGAGATCAGAACATTTCAGTCTTCACACGCTGCCCCACAGTGCCCAGAGGGAGCACAGAGTGATGGTGTAGAGCCCCAGCATGAAAAGGTAGCTTCGGAAGAGCAGTCGGTCAAAGCGGCACAGGAGCGCCAGCCACTCTACCTCCTGTTGGTCTGTCTGCTCCTGAATTTGGAGGTAGTTGCTGATAGATC